>OZ005653.1:7847841-8305341 GCA_963930645.1 Salticus scenicus
GGGGGAAATCTGTGCGAGCTGAGGTCACAAATTTTAGTGTGTGGCTTATTTACGTGTGTCCAACACCTATTCTAACGGAATTTTATGAAAGTCCACCTCCCTTGGGGGTGGGGTAGGGCAATAAACTCCTTTCGCATATATATAATTTTGCTTCAAATTATCTCAGGAAGATTAATTTTTATGAGTCGGTTGTTTATGCCTTCCCAACATTCACTGTAAAGGGATTTTGCGAAATTTCTCCCCCTTCCTTTAAGTGCAGGGGGGAGGGAGAAAAAAACACGCTTATAAGAGTAACTCTGCTCCAAATTATCTCAGGAGAGCGATTTTTATGCGAGTCAAAAACTTAATGATTTCTTAAACATAATTTTAATTTTCTTAATACTCGTAAAAAGAACTATCCTAATTAGGCTAATTATATATATTTATCTGAAATATTTTAACCATATTATATTGATAAATTTAATTTTTTTATCGATGGCAATAAACATTTATAAATTCACATTAATAACTCAGTCAGTAGATTTAGGTTTTTTTAAATGATCTTTTAAATCAGGTATAGAATTTTGGGAAATATGTATATGAAATTTTATTTATGTTGCATAAAAAAATATATGACTTTAAATATAATTTCTTTAATATAAAAAATAAAAAAATAGAAATGTTTCCCTCAGATTTTAGTTTTCGTCTGTGAAAATTTCAAAATTTTAAAATAATAAACGCACGAATGGCCAAAAACATATTAATTTTATTTTTAAATATTAATTCAGTTTTCTAGACACTTATAAAATGAGCTGTCATAATTATCCTAATTATGCTAATTATATATTTATCTGAAATATTTTAACCATGTTATATTTATAACTTTTTTTTTCTATCAACGGCAATAAATATAAGTTCACATTAATAACTCAGCTGAATGATCAAGGTTTTTATTTAAATAATCTTTCAAACCATGTACAGAAATTTTGGAAAATTCTTATATGAAACTTTATACATACAATGCTACTTAAAAAAAAAAAAAAAAAAAAAAAGATTTTAGGTATAATTTTATCAATATAAAAATACATAAATTAGTAATATTTCACACAAATTTCAGATTTCATCTGTCAAAATTTGAAAATTTTTAACAATAATCGTACGTGTGTCAAAAATTTATTATTAATTTTTTAAATATAATTCTAATTTTCTTGGCCTAGTACTTATAAAATGAATTATTCCAATTATCTTGGTTATATGAAATGTTTTAACCATCTTATTTTTATAAATAAATTTTTTTATCAATAAATGCTTTGATAAATTGGCAATAAATATTTATAAATTCGCATAATAAATCAGCTTATGTATCTAGTTCTTAATACTTATTATGTATTAATACTTATTTTATAATTTTAATGCTCTTTGTACAAACCTTTGAAATTGAATGATCCTAATGGAATTCTGCGCATTCCACGCACTTTTTTAATATAATGTACAAATATACAAAGGCTGATTCATAGCATTATATGTTTGATTATAAATATTTTACATATATATGTGAATACAATTATAAATAAAAACAGATATTTTGTAAAATATGTGTAATAGTAATAACATTTTTGAATTACAATAATTTTCAAATAAGCGATATATTAAACATCATTTTTGCTGATTTCACTCAAATTTAAATCTTTATATGCTAAAATTTCGAAATTTAAAAATTAGTGAATGTGTGTCAAAAATTGATTGTTATTATTTATTTTTGAATAGTATTTTATTTTCTTTGGTGGAATAGTCAATATATATATATATATATATATATATATATATTTTTTTTTTTTTTTTTTTTTTTTTCCTCGCCAATGGCAAAGCAAATACAGGAGCAAAATGATTACAAAGAATCAAATAAGAATGACAAAAAATAAATAAATAAATAAATAAATAAATAAAAAGATGACAATAAGTGGAAGTGACCGAAGTCATTGCCTTAAAAGTTGTCTGGCACGCCAGTAAAGTGCAGTTTCAGAGTCGTCACGAAGTGAAGCACATGGACGGAGGTGGTGTCTATTCATATTATCCCAATGTAAATCAGTATATTTTCCTCGATTATTAAAATTCTGTGTGCATAGCTAGTTTTATAACATTAAGTATTTGATTTTTAATCTAGTATGTTGTGGCCACCACATGACTTTCTTCTATATTTTCCTATACAAATTCACTCAGTAAAAATAATTTATTAAAATTATTATTTAAAAAAAAATTATCTTCTTTTATAATGCAGACTAATTCCATATTAGAGAGGTGGTATAACACTAAAGATAAAAAAAAACATATAAAAAAAAAGTCCATTTTATTCTCAATATTAAAAAAAAAAAAAAAAAAAAAAAAAAAATTACAATTTTTTTTTTTTTTTTTTTCCGTTAAAAGTAAAAAAAAAAAAAATATATATATATATATATAACTTTGTTTTAAATTATGAAAGATTTATAGTTCAACTATTCATTTTAAAGGTATTGACGAGACTTTTCGAAAGATACCCATCTTGAAAATTTACCCCAACCGATGCCCCCACATTCACAATTTTCTTTCCTAGTTAACTACTACTATTATCAATAATTCATATTAATTTTACAATAGTAGGTAAGAAAGGCCGGTTCTAGGCCATCAGGGTGGTGCACCGGTGCACCGGCAAGTCGTGCGGGTGTCGCACCACCCCCTGAGAGGTGTGGATGACTTGGTATTGACCTTGAGACATCCTCTAACTTAATCGTGAAACGTGACGAGGGTATTAATGAGGAAATTTAATTAAAAAAATTAATGAGTGATTTATTGTAAAAGGTGACGATGGTTTTAAAGCGATGTTTGCGGTAGAATGAAAAAAGTAGGATATTGTTTGTGAGTCATTAGGAAATTAATTAGGAGGTTAATTAAGAAACTAATTAGGGGGTTAATTAAGAAATTAATTAAGAAATTTAAAAATTGGGAAATAAATAAGAAATCGATTGAATTTAAGGATGTGGATGTGGATAGAGTATGTAAGAAATAGAGTTGTTTGACTAGGGTTCGAACCCGGCACCTTGGAGTAAAAATATTTCCATAGGACAGTAGTTTTCGCGTGTGCGTGAGTGATTTTTATAGCATATGTCTGCAATGTTCTTTTAAAACTATGAATGCTAGTGTCCGAAAAGAATTCAATCGTTTTAATGATATTAATTAGAGAATAATAATTAAGAAAAATATTAATTAAGGATCTTCTTGTAAAAAATCATCAAATATTTTCCGAAAAAAAGGCAATGAAAGCAAAAATTTAGTATAAAGAATGAAAGAAAGTTTAGAAACATAGATTTTGACTGAGATTCGAACCCGCTACCTTGCAGCAAAAAAATATTTCAGTAGTTTTCGCATATGTGTGAGTGATTTTTCTATTATATGCCTATGCAGATCTTTTTCAACCACAGAATACAAATGTTTGAGAATGATTAAACCATTTAAATGATATTAATTTACAGAATAATAATTAAAAAAAATATAAATTAAACATTTTCTTATAAAAGATTACAAATGTTTCATGAAAAATGACATTGAGAGGAAAAATTAAGCAGAAAGAATGAAATAAAGCTTAGAAACATAGATTATGACTGGTATTCGAACCCGACACCTGTTTGAAGTAAAGAAACAGTAGTTTACAAGTACTTTAACCACTGTTCTTTAGAAATATACCTACACAGATCTTTTTAAACCTAAGAATACAAATGTTTGAGAATGACTCAACCATTTAAATAATATTAATTACAGAATAATTAAAAAATAATAATTGAAGATCTTGCAAAATTCGCTAATATTTTATGAAAAAAGATGATGTATGTGAAAATTAAGTTAAAAGATGTTTAAAATCTCAAATGTATAAGTGAAATTAAATTAGAATGAAGGACGAGAATTGTTTTTTGAAAGATAACTAAAAAGAGTGATTAAAATTTCTTATTAATTACTTAATTGAAGAAAGTTCGTTAAAAAAATACTTTTCATCATAAAGATTTTTTTAATTGTGAATACTAACTAGTATCCATTTTAAACTGTATATATTTTTTACTAAATAGAATAAAGATCGACTTAATTCGCCGATGGTGACGTCACAATGTTTTTAGGGAAGGAGGTGACCATCCCTTTAACCATTTTCTTAGCATCGGGGGAGATGCTATTGTACATTCAATACAAGAAAGAGGAGGAAAAATACCAGTTTTGTCGCTACCTTTAACCGTGTTTAAATTTGATTATTGTTAGACGTTTTAAAAATATAAATTCATTTCTTTCTATCTTTAGAAGAATCTTATTGATTATTTGATATACAATATGGGAATATAATAACTTTTAATAATAGACATTTTCAGTAGATTTTTACAAATCGCTACAAAAAATTCATTACAACTTCAGAAAATCAAAAGTTTTTTAGATATAATTTGTAACTTTTTCGAATAATCCTTCACATATTAGACCACACCCTTACATTTCTTTAGTGTAAACCCGTGAAATTTTACCAATAAAATCAGAAATAGGGTCGTAAAAATAAGAATTTGGCATGATTTTAAATAAATTTTAGGATATATCTACAAAAATTTTAGAGTATTTGGCGATAATTCGGATTTGGTGAGAAACACCTAGTATTAATTTTGAGTGGAGTAAAATTTTGTCACATGCTAACTTATTTTTGCGTGAGTGAAGACATCTGTTTTTTAACCTGAATTCAGTACTACATAAAAATTATTTTTTCAAGATGGATGTCAGAACAGATATTATTTTGTTAAATGCATTTACTCATATATTCAATAGATCACATCTACGCAAATCAGAACTAGGGATTATAAATCAGCTTAAATTTCGAATGAATGAATTTATCAATTCAGAAATTAGCAATCAACTTTATGAAAATGTTGATAGGTTATCTGATGAAAATTTTTATACCTGTTTAGATATTGTCTTAAAAGAAATGATAAAAAATGAAATTAATTGGGATAAAGTTGTAATTTACTTAGTATTTTCAAGTGAACTTATGGCAAAGCGCTTTAAGAGATCTGGAGACTTTATCAAACTTTGGATAAAATTTTTTAATATCTTCCAGATATATTTAGGTAATTGGATTATTGATAATCAAGAATGTATAAAAGTCAATGAAGTGAAAAAATCATTTTTTCAAAGAATGTGGAGTTTTATCACTCGATCACAATATGAAAATTGTAAAAATATTATCTGCTATGTTGAATTATGTTCAGTTCAATCTGTATAAGAACAATGTTTAAGAAAAATGTATGTAATGTGAAATTGAAAGAAAATAAAGAACTTTAAATGGGAATTTTGTTTAAGAAAAAATTATTTGAAGTAAAATTCATCTTTAAAAAATAAATAAATAAAAATAAAAATAAGTTGATCAATGTAAAAAAACTGAAAAATTCACTGTTTGAAAAGAAGTCTTAATAAGTTTAAGAAAATATCGTAACATATTGTATTATATTTTACATAACAGAGTGAATCTATCATTTTTCAGAAGTTACTTTACTGCAAAAAAATAGCTGATGTCAAAAATTTCTCTACCTAAAACAGTTATACTTTAGATATAACTTTTTGGAATCTTCTTATCACTGTCATCGAACATATGTATATACTTAAAAATTTTTACAAAGTGGTATTTAATTATAAATTATCTTTAAATTTTCTAATACTCTTTAAAATATTGTAAGTATTTTTATTTCAAGTTTTGTATTATAGTACTATAAATTTTGCAACATTCTTAAAATAATATAAGTTTTCGAACAGAGTGATAATTAGAAATTACCATTTTTTTAGTTTTTAACGTGATCTGGAATCGAATCTGACACCTCCCTAATGACAACGTTAGAATTTTTTTGTAATTCATTCACAACATTAGTTATATTAAAGCATATTCCCTAAGAATTATTAAACAATTTATGTCAAATAAAGACTTCCCAACTACATTTTTTTACTACTTTTCACTACATTCTACAACTTTAACATAGTGAAATGTCCCACATCATATACTACCCTTCATACAATTTTTCTTTACAGATACCAAGTTTGTAAATAATGAAAGTTAACTTTTTAAAATTCAGAGTTGAAAAAATATTAATATATGTTTTATTAAATACATCCACCTCTACAGATGCAAACTTAAGTTTTCTAAGTGTATTTAAACATACTTAAAAAATATTATAACCATGTATTGTAGATTACAAATATATGTATACTTTAAAAATTTTACAATGCTTTTAGAAATCAAGATAACTTATTCTTGAATAAAAATATAAGAAACCCATTTTCACAATAACAAGATTGTAAATGTAAGATAAAATCACAAAATTAGCAACATAAGAGACTGCAAGTATTTAAAAAATTATGAAGTATGTAATTTTAATGTTTCGCATGTGTTAATAACGCATCTTATTTTACAAAGTACTAAGTTTTTTAAAATCATTTAGTTTGAACATTTTCAGACTTATGCTTATAAACTGAAATTTTTGTGAATGAAAATTTTTTTACACAAAGTATTTTAGAAAAAATATCATCTCAGAAATTAATTAACTTATTTTTAGAATAAAAATATAAGAAACTTATTTTTTCTAATGATAAGAATGAAAATGTGATATAAAATCTCATTCTTACCAATTTAAGAGACTGCAAGTATTTAAAAAATTACGAAGTATGAAATTTTAATGTTTCACATGTGTTAATAATGCATCTTATTTTACAAAGTACTAAGTTTTTTAAAGTCATTTAGTTTGAAGTTTTTCACACATATGCTTATAAACGAAATTTTTTGTAAATGAAAAATTTTTACACAAATTATTTTAATACAAATACTATCTCAGAAAAATTAACTTTTTCTTTTTAGATTGAAAATGTAAGATGAAAATCTAACACTTATCAAATTTAGAAGCTGCAGATGTATAATGAAATCATGAACTTGAAACTTTAAGTATTAACAACCTACATTCTTTGAAAATACTAAACCACAAGTTTCGACAAATCTATAAACAACTGTTAAAAAACATAGATATTAGAATATTTTTTACCCTAAAATGTTTAACGTAGATGGTACATCCATAAAAATACAGAGTGAAAGTGTGCAAATTATCTGTTTAGATATGCCGATAAACTAGAATTTTCCACAAGATTCGACTATTATAGCAAGGTATGGGATAATATTTGGCTAAATTTCCACTAATATTGACGATAGTTATAAAAATTTGGCATGAAATAAGAGAATTTGGCGTAAATTCTTAAGTAAAACTGATGAACGAAGAAAAAATTTGAATTAGTTACAATCTTTTCTCGCTGTAGAGTTGTCTAACTTCTCATACTTAGTAGTTTTTAAAGTTTTACTTTTAGAGTGATTTTTTATACTTTGCTAAACTGAAGTACAAAATGGATAATACTTTACCGTGTGAGGAGACACACGTTTCTGTTCAACAATCCCCTTCATCAAGTTTTGAGGATGAGAAGTTATCTAAACTTTTTATTTGTCCAACTTGTAAGAAGTCATTTTTAAAAAAATCCTATCTTACTAGACATGTGAAGGTTCACAATGACATTAAACCTAATACTTGTTACGTGTGTGAGAAAGGATTTGTTACTTTACATCGTTTAAAAAGACATATGGAAACCCATAGAAAAATTTCCATAAGATACAAATGGGAATATTGTATTGAAAATTTCAATCGCAAGTGTGATTTATTTAAACATAAGAGATTATTTCATCAAAAAGTCTTACCTGAACATCTATGTATTATTTGTAAAGATGCTTTTAAACACAAGTATGAATTGGAAAAACACAAGAGGGTGCATTATCGTAAACCTGAGTATCTATGTGAGGAATGTTCTATAACCTTTCCAACTAAACATGCTTTTTCAAACCATAAGCGAAAAAGTCATAAAAAGACTTTACATACATACTGCTGTGACGAATGTACTGATACTTTTTCAAACAAACGACATTTTTTAAAACATAAAAGAAATATGCATAAAAAATCTTCAATGCAAACTAGATGTGATGAATGTAGTGAAACTTTTCAGTGTAAGTATGAATTTTTACAACATAAGAGAAAGAATCATCTTAAAGACTTTAACATACGTAGAAATTGTAATGAACGAAGTACTAACAATGAATTACCAACAGTTAATAATGACAGTGAGAATCTAGACTTGTTAAATTTTTTGGATAATTTTCACATTGAATGTGTGAATGGTGTTTTTGACTTACCTTCCAACAACTTTCAGAATGAAAATATAGACTTAGACTTAAAAAATTTTTTGAACAATTCGAATGTGGAATATACAAGTGGAAATAATATTGATGGTTTATCTACCAAAGATGAAAATAAGGACTTAAATAATTTTAACCTGATACAAACTGATTTACCTCTAGTAAACTATGACAATGAAAGTCTGAACTTGTTAAATTTTTCGTATAACTTTAATCCCAAATGCTTAAATGTTTTTTCTGCTAACAACGAAAATATGAATTCGAATAATTTTAGTGCGAAGGAAAATGAGTTAGTGACAGATAACTTTAACAATGAAAATCTAGACTTGCTAAATTTTTTGAATAACTTTAATACTGAATGTATGAACGATATCCCAACAATATAGATTTGCTGTCTTGTATTATTGTGAATGAATTTCGAATAAAAAGATTTCAATGAAAATGGTTTGTTTGAATTTTTATTACAAAATCACCTTTTTTATAATATTTTCTATTAGAATACAAACTGAAGTGTCATCTTTTTTAAAATAAAAACATGTAAAAAGTTTACTTGTGTATTAACGATATACTTTTTCATTACTGTAGTAGAATTGATTGACTATAATATTTAAACACTAAGTAAAAATTATGCACAATAGTAGTTTTATAAACTATCAAACTTACATCGAAGAAGAAAAAACTTGTAAAATTGTTTTACCACTCAACTGTAAAGTACTTGTGAAAATCTTAAATGAATTTATCTTATTAACAATTTTCCTGAAAAACTAACTTATAAAAATTTTAGATATAATTATGAAGTTAGTATTTTCCTAAGTATCACGTTTGAATCTTACTTTGAATATGCATCATCAAAGTGTTTTGTACTTTAACTAAAATCACAATCTCTATTCCAAAGAGTGTAAAAATAATGTTATAGTAACAACTTAAACTTTTATATATAGATACTTTCACGATTGTATTTTAACTTTTTTATTTTTTAGAATACAGAAAATATTTTGTAAGAGTTGTGAAAGCTTAATTTTAGAAGTTTGTGAAATTTCACAAAAATTTTTTAAACATTTTTGTCAAATGTTTTCTTTATGTCACATCACTTAGAATAATTTAACTGTTTTTAGTAGGATTACTACCACAAAACATTAAGTTAGAAAATTTTTAGATAAAACTTATAAGTTACGAAAAACCATATGTGAAGTAATAACAAAAGGTGTATATAATTTCAAGTTTAGACATGGTTGAACAAGTTTCAGGAGACACTAAAACCTGTAGCTGACGTCATAACCCCTGTGACGCAACTTTTCCCTTACCACTACGTCACAAATGTATAATTTAACAAAAAGTACTTATGTTTACCCACAATTCCTGTCTTGTATTATTTTACTTTGTGTATAAAATCAATGATCTGTAAAAAACTTTGTCGTTTTTATACACTTTGAAGTAAAAATTTTCTCCATAAACATCAAATTATATTTTACAAGTATGAATTGATATGTATTTGTTTTAAATATCTCTAAGTTACATTATACCAAAGTATAATTTCTAATATTTAATCAATTCTCACTTTACAAAAATTAACTTGTATGCATTTCCAGGTCTTTAATAAAAATCTTTAATTTTTTTTTTTTTTTCTATCTCAAAGACTTTAAACTATTCGAGTTGTCTGTAGCTTAAGTGCAATCCAATACTATTTGCAAATCTCAAAGAAAGTATTTTAAGATTACTTTGCTAAAATTTACTAAGTATTATAATATTTTTCAGTTATTAAACGAAAAATTGTGTAAAATTTACTAAGTGTTTCACTAAAGAAGTGAATTACACTAAAAAGTTTTGACAAGAAATACTAAATTCACTAAGTCACATACTCGTATACATACACACAATATAAGAGAAATCTTTAAAACATTGAGAAATCTTTAAAACATTATTACAAAACAAATTAAAAAATAAAATAAAAATAAAAATAAAATAAAAATAAATAAAAAAATAAATAAATATTGTAAAAAAATATTTAACAATATTTCATAATGATTATAATTACAAGCATATGTGTGTGTGTGTGTGTGTTATTTATTTATTTTTTTATTTTATTTTATTTTATTTTGATTTTGATTTTATTTTTTAATTTGTTTTTGTAATAATGTTTTAAAGATTTCTCAATGTTTTAAAGATTTCTCTTATATTGTGTGTATGTATACGAGTATGTGACTTAGTGAATTTAGTATTTCTTGTCAAAACTTTTTAGTGTAATTCACTTCTTTAGTGAAACACTTAGTAAATTTTACACAATTTTTCGTTTAATAACTGAAAAATATTATAATACTTAGTAAATTTTAGCAAAGTAATCTTAAAATACTTTCTTTGAGATTTGCAAATAGTATTGGATTGCACTTAAGCTACAGACAACTCGAATAGTTTAAAGTCTTTGAGATAGAAAAAAAAAAAAAAAAAATTAAAGATTTTTATTAAAGACCTGGAAATGCATACAAGTTAATTTTTGTAAAGTGAGAATTGATTAAATATTAGAAATTATACTTTGGTATAATGTAACTTAGAGATATTTAAAACAAATACATATCAATTCATACTTGTAAAATATAATTTGATGTTTATGGAGAAAATTTTTACTTCAAAGTGTATAAAAACGACAAAGTTTTTTACAGATCATTGATTTTATACACAAAGTAAAATAATACAAGACAGGAATTGTGGGTAAACATAAGTACTTTTTGTTAAATTATACATTTGTGACGTAGTGGTAAGGGAAAAGTTGCGTCACAGGGGTTATGACGTCAGCTACAGGTTTTAGTGTCTCCTGAAACTTGTTCAACCATGTCTAAACTTGAAATTATATACACCTTTTGTTATTACTTCACATATGGTTTTTCGTAACTTATAAGTTTTATCTAAAAATTTTCTAACTTAATGTTTTGTGGTAGTAATCCTACTAAAAACAGTTAAATTATTCTAAGTGATGTGACATAAAGAAAACATTTGACAAAAATGTTTAAAAAATTTTTGTGAAATTTCACAAACTTCTAAAATTAAGCTTTCACAACTCTTACAAAATATTTTCTGTATTCTAAAAAATAAAAAAGTTAAAATACAATCGTGAAAGTATCTATATATAAAAGTTTAAGTTGTTACTATAACATTATTTTTACACTCTTTGGAATAGAGATTGTGATTTTAGTTAAAGTACAAAACACTTTGATGATGCATATTCAAAGTAAGATTCAAACGTGATACTTAGGAAAATACTAACTTCATAATTATATCTAAAATTTTTATAAGTTAGTTTTTCAGGAAAATTGTTAATAAGATAAATTCATTTAAGATTTTCACAAGTACTTTACAGTTGAGTGGTAAAACAATTTTACAAGTTTTTTCTTCTTCGATGTAAGTTTGATAGTTTATAAAACTACTATTGTGCATAATTTTTACTTAGTGTTTAAATATTATAGTCAATCAATTCTACTACAGTAATGAAAAAGTATATCGTTAATACACAAGTAAACTTTTTACATGTTTTTATTTTAAAAAAGATGACACTTCAGTTTGTATTCTAATAGAAAATATTATAAAAAAGGTGATTTTGTAATAAAAATTCAAACAAACCATTTTCATTGAAATCTTTTTATTCGAAATTCATTCACAATAATACAAGACAGCAAATCTATATTGTTGGGATATCGTTCATACATTCAGTATTAAAGTTATTCAAAAAATTTAGCAAGTCTAGATTTTCATTGTTAAAGTTATCTGTCACTAACTCATTTTCCTTCGCACTAAAATTATTCGAATTCATATTTTCGTTGTTAGCAGAAAAAACATTTAAGCATTTGGGATTAAAGTTATACGAAAAATTTAACAAGTTCAGACTTTCATTGTCATAGTTTACTAGAGGTAAATCAGTTTGTATCAGGTTAAAATTATTTAAGTCCTTATTTTCATCTTTGGTAGATAAACCATCAATATTATTTCCACTTGTATATTCCACATTCGAATTGTTCAAAAAATTTTTTAAGTCTAAGTCTATATTTTCATTCTGAAAGTTGTTGGAAGGTAAGTCAAAAACACCATTCACACATTCAATGTGAAAATTATCCAAAAAATTTAACAAGTCTAGATTCTCACTGTCATTATTAACTGTTGGTAATTCATTGTTAGTACTTCGTTCATTACAATTTCTACGTATGTTAAAGTCTTTAAGATGATTCTTTCTCTTATGTTGTAAAAATTCATACTTACACTGAAAAGTTTCACTACATTCATCACATCTAGTTTGCATTGAAGATTTTTTATGCATATTTCTTTTATGTTTTAAAAAATGTCGTTTGTTTGAAAAAGTATCAGTACATTCGTCACAGCAGTATGAATGTAAAGTCTTTTTATGACTTTTTCGCTTATGGTTTGAAAAAGCATGTTTAGTTGGAAAGGTTATAGAACATTCCTCACATAGATACTCAGGTTTACGATAATGCACCCTCTTGTGTTTTTCCAATTCATACTTGTGTTTAAAAGCATCTTTACAAATAATACATAGATGTTCAGGTAAGACTTTTTGATGAAATAATCTCTTATGTTTAAATAAATCACACTTGCGATTGAAATTTTCAATACAATATTCCCATTTGTATCTTATGGAAATTTTTCTATGGGTTTCCATATGTCTTTTTAAACGATGTAAAGTAACAAATCCTTTCTCACACACGTAACAAGTATTAGGTTTAATGTCATTGTGAACCTTCACATGTCTAGTAAGATAGGATTTTTTTAAAAATGACTTCTTACAAGTTGGACAAATAAAAAGTTTAGATAACTTCTCATCCTCAAAACTTGATGAAGGGGATTGTTGAACAGAAACGTGTGTCTCCTCACACGGTAAAGTATTATCCATTTTGTACTTCAGTTTAGCAAAGTATAAAAAATCACTCTAAAAGTAAAACTTTAAAAACTACTAAGTATGAGAAGTTAGACAACTCTACAGCGAGAAAAGATTGTAACTAATTCAAATTTTTTCTTCGTTCATCAGTTTTACTTAAGAATTTACGCCAAATTCTCTTATTTCATGCCAAATTTTTATAACTATCGTCAATATTAGTGGAAATTTAGCCAAATATTATCCCATACCTTGCTATAATAGTCGAATCTTGTGGAAAATTCTAGTTTATCGGCATATCTAAACAGATAATTTGCACACTTTCACTCTGTATTTTTATGGATGTACCATCTACGTTAAACATTTTAGGGTAAAAAATATTCTAATATCTATGTTTTTTAACAGTTGTTTATAGATTTGTCGAAACTTGTGGTTTAGTATTTTCAAAGAATGTAGGTTGTTAATACTTAAAGTTTCAAGTTCATGATTTCATTATACATCTGCAGCTTCTAAATTTGATAAGTGTTAGATTTTTATCTTACATTTTCAATCTAAAAAGAAAAATTTAATTTTTCTCAATAATATTTGAGATAGTATTTGTATTAAAATAATTTGTGTAAAAATTTTTCATTTACAAAAAATTTCGTTTATAAGCATATGTGTGAAAAACTTCAAACTAAATGACTTTAAAAAACTTAGTACTTTGTGAAATAAGATGCATTATTAACACATGTGAAACATTAAAATTTCATACTTCGTAATTTTTTAAATACTTGCAGTCTCTTAAATTGGTAAGAATGAGATTTTATATCACATTTTCATTCTTATCATTAGAAAAAATAAGTTTCTTATATTTTTATTCTAAAAATAAGTTAATTAATTTCTGAGATGATATTTTTTCTAAAATACTTTGTGTAAAAAAATTTTCATTCACAAAAATTTCAGTTTATAAGCATAAGTCTGAAAATGTTCAAACTAAATGATTTTAAAAAACTTAGTACTTTGTAAAATAAGATGCGTTATTAACACATGCGAAACATTAAAATTACATACTTCATAATTTTTTAAATACTTGCAGTCTCTTATGTTGCTAATTTTGTGATTTTATCTTACATTTACAATCTTGTTATTGTGAAAATGGGTTTCTTATATTTTTATTCAAGAATAAGTTATCTTAATTTCTAAAAGCATTGTAAAATTTTTAAAGTATACATATATTTGTAATCTACAATGCATGGTTATAATATTTTTTAAGTATGTTTAAATACACTTGGAAAACTTAAGTTTGCATCTGTAGAGGTGGATGTATTTAATAAAACATATATTAATATTTTTTCAACTCTGAATTTTAAAAAGTTAACTTTCATTATTTACAAACTTGGTATCTGTAAAGAAAAATTGTGTGAAGGGTAGTATATGATGTGGGACATTTCACTATGTTAAAGTTGTAGAATGTAGTGAAAAGTAGTAAAAAAATGTAGTTGGGAAGTCTTTATTTGACATAAATTGTTTAATAATTCTTAGGGAATATGCTTTAATATAACTAATGTTGTGAATGAATTACAAAAAAATTCTAACGTTGTCATTAGGGAGGTGTCAGATTCGATTCCAGATCACGTTAAAAACTAAAAAAATGGTAATTTCTAATTATCACTCTGTTCGAAAACTTATATTATTTTAAGAATGTTGCAAAATTTATAGTACTATAATACAAAACTTGAAATAAAAATACTTACAATATTTTAAAGAGTATTAGAAAATTTAAAGATAATTTATAATTAAATACCACTTTGTAAAAATTTTTAAGTATATACATATGTTCGATGACAGTGATAAGAAGATTCCAAAAAGTTATATCTAAAGTATAACTGTTTTAGGTAGAGAAATTTTTGACATCAGCTATTTTTTTGCAGTAAAGTAACTTCTGAAAAATGATAGATTCACTCTCTTATGTAAAATATAATACAATATGTTACGATATTTTCTTAAACTTATTAAGACTTCTTTTCAAACAGTGAATTTTTCAGTTTTTTTACATTGATCAACTTATTTTTATTTTTATTTATTTATTTTTTAAAGATGAATTTTACTTCAAATAATTTTTTCTTAAACAAAATTCCCATTTAAAGTTCTTTATTTTCTTTCAATTTCACATTACATACATTTTTCTTAAACATTGTTCTTATACAGATTGAACTGAACATAATTCAACATAGCAGATAATATTTTTACAATTTTCATATTGTGATCGAGTGATAAAACTCCACATTCTTTGAAAAAATGATTTTTTCACTTCATTGACTTTTATACATTCTTGATTATCAATAATCCAATTACCTAAATATATCTGGAAGATATTAAAAAATTTTATCCAAAGTATGATAAAGTCTCCAGATCTCTTAAAGCGCTTTGCCATAAGTTCACTTGAAAATACTAAGTAAATTACAACTTTATCCCAATTAATTTCATTTTTTATCATTTCTTTTAAGACAATATCTAAACAGGTATAAAAATTTTCATCAGATAACCTATCAACATTTTCATAAAGTTGATTGCTAATTTCTGAATTGATAAATTCATTCATTCGAAATTTAAGCTGATTTATAATCCCTAGTTCTGATTTGCGTAGATGTGATCTATTGAATATATGAGTAAATGCATTTAACAAAATAATATCTGTTCTGACATCCATCTTGAAAAAATAATTTTTATGTAGTACTGAATTCAGGTTAAAAAACAGATGTCTTCACTCACGCAAAAATCAGTTAGCATGTGACAATATTTTACTCCACTCAAAATTAATACTAGGTGTTTCTCACCAAATCCGAATTATCGCCAAATACTCTAAAATTTTTGTAGATATATCCTAAAATTTATTTAAAATCATGCCAAATTCTTATTTTTACGACCCTATTTCTGATTTTATTGGTAAAATTTCACGGGTTTACACTAAAGAAATGTAAGGGTGTGGTCTAATATGTGAAGGATTATTCGAAAAAGTTACAAATTATATCTAAAAAACTTTTGATTTTCTGAAGTTGTAATGAATTTTTTGTAGCGATTTGTAAAAATCTACTGAAAATGTCTATTATTAAAAGTTATTATATTCCCATATTGTATATCAAATAATCAATAAGATTCTTCTAAAGATAGAAAGAAATGAATTTATATTTTTAAAACGTCTAACAATAATCAAATTTAAACACGGTTAAAGGTAGCGACAAAACTGGTATTTTTCCTCCTCTTTCTTGTATTGAATGTACAATAGCATCTCCCCCGATGCTAAGAAAATGGTTAAAGGGATGGTCACCTCCTTCCCTAAAAACATTGTGACGTCACCATCGGCGAATTAAGTCGATCTTTATTCTATTTAGTAAAAAATATATACAGTTTAAAATGGATACTAGTTAGTATTCACAATTAAAAAAATCTTTATGATGAAAAGTATTTTTTTAACGAACTTTCTTCAATTAAGTAATTAATAAGAAATTTTAATCACTCTTTTTAGTTATCTTTCAAAAAACAATTCTCGTCTTTCATTCTAATTTAATTTCACTTATACATTTGAGATTTTAAACATCTTTTAACTTAATTTTCACATACATCATCTTTTTTCATAAAATATTAGCGAATTTTGCAAGATCTTCAATTATTATTTTTTAATTATTCTGTAATTAATATTATTTAAATGGTTGAGTCATTCTCAAACATTTGTATTCTTAGGTTTAAAAAGATCTGTGTAGGTATATTTCTAAAGAACAGTGGTTAAAGTACTTGTAAACTACTGTTTCTTTACTTCAAACAGGTGTCGGGTTCGAATACCAGTCATAATCTATGTTTCTAAGCTTTATTTCATTCTTTCTGCTTAATTTTTCCTCTCAATGTCATTTTTCATGAAACATTTGTAATCTTTTATAAGAAAATGTTTAATTTATATTTTTTTTAATTATTATTCTGTAAATTAATATCATTTAAATGGTTTAATCATTCTCAAACATTTGTATTCTGTGGTTGAAAAAGATCTGCATAGGCATATAATAGAAAAATCACTCACACATATGCGAAAACTACTGAAATATTTTTTTGCTGCAAGGTAGCGGGTTCGAATCTCAGTCAAAATCTATGTTTCTAAACTTTCTTTCATTCTTTATACTAAATTTTTGCTTTCATTGCCTTTTTTTCGGAAAATATTTGATGATTTTTTACAAGAAGATCCTTAATTAATATTTTTCTTAATTATTATTCTCTAATTAATATCATTAAAACGATTGAATTCTTTTCGGACACTAGCATTCATAGTGTTAAAAGAACATTGCAGACATATGCTATAAAAATCACTCACGCACACGCGAAAACTACTGTCTTATGGAAATATTTTTACTGCAAGGTGCCGGGTTCGAACCCTAGTCAAACAACTCTATTTCTTACATACTCTATCCACATCCACATCCTTAAATTCAATCGATTTCTTATTTATTTCCCAATTTTTAAATTTCTTAATTAACCCCCTAATTAGTTTCTTAATTAACCTCCTAATTAATTTCCTAATGACTTACAAACAATATCCTACTTTTTTCATTCTACCGCAAACATCGCTTTAAAACCATCGTCACCTTTTACAATAAATCACTCATTAATTTTTTTAATTAAATTTCCTCATTAATACCCTCGTCACGTTTCACGATTAAGTTAGAGGATGTCTCAAGGTCAATACCAAGTCATCCACACCTCTCAGGGGGTGGTGCGACACCCGCACGACTTGCCGGTGCACCGGTGCACCACCCTGATGGCCTAGAACCGGCCTTTCTTACCTACTTACAATCACAGATTTAAAATAACTCTCATTATGTTCATTTATACGAAATTTTGTCCTATACTGCCATGTTGCATACAATGCGATCACAGCGCCACCTGTTGATCGAATGATCCCCAAATCTAATCAGCACCAGTTTATGTCAGGGTCCAACTAAATACCAAGTTTGGTTAAATTTCATTCATTGGTTCGTGAGATATAGTGTCCACAAAAATCGTGATACACACAGACAGACAGACATTTTCTAAAAACTATCAATTCGTATTCAAGACATCCCAAAACGTGTAAATCCATCAAAAAATGGAGGTCGAAAATTTTCACGAATCCAGTACTTTCTTTATATTACGTATAGAAGAAAGTAAAAATGCTTAATCCTGTAAACATATGTGAATAAAATGGGAAAAAGATATCTATTTCAGCTGTAATAAGTTTTCTGAAGCTATGGAGAAAGAAAAAAATATATATATGTATGTATAAGGTAGATAAACGTCCATACATATTTAATTGAATTGTTAATGAGAAATTAATTTTTATGAAAAAGAAGTTAGCATTCAGAGAAGATCTTAAAAGTTTTCAAGCGAAAATAAACGACGAAGAAGGACCCCGGTTGTGACGTCACGCAGGGAACCTTCAGGCTTGATAGTAACGATCTAAGAAGCTTTGATGTGCCCAATACATAAATAAACTGGAGATGAAATATGTTATTCAATAGCCTGTTTTCTATTGAAATTGACACTACTTATTTTTTTTTTTTTTTCTCGCAGGTTCAGGAAAAACACTTGCAAAAGAATATAGAAACGACAGTCTAATGAGAGCAATATGCACAACTGAATATTTTTATATATAGTACATAGCGTAACGAAATGAGCATACGTTATTCGGATGTATAAAAGTATCATTCCTTAGAATAGTGTATGATTAGCATGGATGATCGGTTTAAAGTTCCACATAAAAAGATTAAGATACGTTATGACATATAAATGGAAATAGCACGAAGTGCGTTTTCCGGGAATTGGAAGATTTATCCATCATCAAAAACGGAGGTAAAAGGTATGTGACGAATTAGACTTCGCCATGCTCATTTTACTTTAGGTTGAATGCTGAAACTTGAAATACTTAAGTAAATTATGAAGTGAAGACAAAGTCAGATTTATAAAATAAATGAGCTTTTATTTTTAGCTTAAATAAAAAAGGTGGGCGTTGGACTTTAATTATATTTAATAAATTGTAAACTTAGTTGGGCAGCCTTCTTAAATACTTTTAATTTTACTTAATCAACCACAAATAATTTTAACTACTATCTTTAACTTCATTAACCCTCGCGGCTCAGTAACTTTTCGATAGCGGGAGGATTCCCTGACACCACTACCTACTCGACTTACTTCCGACTAACTTCTAGCCGCTAACCTCCCTACTATATCCTCTAGCCGCTAACAGCTAGCTTTCTACTAACTCTCCTACTCTCCTTCCAACTAACTCACTCCCTTCCAACTTCCAACTAACTAACTCTCCCTCCAACTAACTCTCAAAAGCAACCTTCCTACTTCTTTTATACAGTTTCTTTCCAAAATACTTTATAAAATTAAAATATCGCAGATTACAATTTCATTTGTCATTTATCATAGGAACTAACTCTATTGATCAGCCGAATCCTAAATTCTTCGCATTCATGTTCTACTCGTAAAGTGCGAATTTTAATTGTAGCATTACGCTAACTTTGCTACACAGATTATCATACAGATAGGACAGTGAAGCTAAAACGCGAACCGGAAATACAGTAGCACCACTAGTGTCAACAGAGGGGAACTACATGTGTTAAGTCTACATGAATAGCATCTTTGATCGAAAATTGTTTTTCTATTTCGCGAGTAGTTAGTAGCAGGTTAGTATGGGAAGTTTTCTTTTTCTTCACTTTCTATTGTTTTTGAATTCACAAAATTATCCTCAAAACATTCACAGCTATTCTTCTAAGAAATAAAAATTATTTTTTATAATGTTTAAAAATATGCTTTGTGAAACATATTCATATTCAAGTACAAATTAAAATTACAAACTGTAATTCTGAAATAGCAGTATGAAATCATTAAATATTTAACGTTGCTTGGTTTAAATAATACAAAATGCCTTAAAATGAAAAAAAAAATGTTTTTATTTTATGTATATTTTCAAATTTTATTTTCTTAATATTTAGCACTTGCTTCTTAAAATAAATTGCTTTCGACACTCAAATTTGTAAACAATAACAAAGTCCAAACGTAAACATCAATAAATGGTTAGTCGGTTGGATGTTGGGTTTAACGTTGCACTAATATTACGATATGAACATAGATACAATAAAAATAAGACGAGCGATTGCGTAAGCTGGAGAGCTCGAGAAACTTACAGCTGTTGACAATAGGGTCGTTGCAGTCAAATTCCGGTTACCGAAGAATATACGGGAGTGTCCTATCTGTATAATAATCTGTGACTTTGCTATACCTCACAGGTAAACAACATCAAAAGTCTATCTAGGTTTTAATTTTTAAGCGCCTGTTTTTTTTTTTTTTTTGGTAACTTTGAGAAAAACAAACTTTTTTGTGAAATTGTTATTTTTGTGCTATACATGCTATACATATAAAACCTTCTATTTTAGCAGTCACCCTATGCAGTGTATAATATCAAGTTAATAGCGTTTCATTAAATAAAGTATATCGTTTAAAATAGTACTGAAAACATGGAAATATTTTATAAAAAGAATCATTTTTTATAAAACGAAACTTCATGAAAGAGCCCTTTTATCAAACTGAATTTTGTGAAAGGTCGCATTTGATAGATTTGAATTTTGGGAAGTGGTCTTTCTTTGAAGTGGAATTTTGTGAAATAGTAGCTGAAGAATCTCAATATTTTCCTGGATTGGCGTATGATTTTAAAAATTATTTCAGTTGGAAAGAGTTTTATAATCTATGTGAGCCACATGACATTTCTTTAATGTGTTTTAGATAAACGGAATCGAAGCAGTCTTAACTTTTGGCGCCAGGGTAGCCTCTCGACGATATCACCTTACACAATCCATCATTCTCATTTCGCCTGAAAAATGATGGATCAAACTTTCAGCTGTCATCGCCACGCATGCGCGACTTCCCATTAGAAGAACTAATTGGCGGTACTCCCTGTATATAGTGTTTAATTGTAGGAGTGGCTCATTAAGAAATAGTACAAGTCAGAATGATAAACGAGCGGGAGTAGAATTTGCCCTATGACACTCGTGTGTATTTGAAAATTTCCTGCTGATTCAAGATTAGCAAAAATCCTTCCCTTATTTCGTTCTAGAATATTTATTATATACTTATTTCATTCTTTTACAATAGTAGACTCTCTATTAAACGAGATGATGGAATATAGTCTTGGAGCTGGACAATCAAAAGACACAAATTTACAAACTTGTAAAAAAAAGTGTGGAAAAAAAAAAAAAGTTAGGAAAGTGTTTCATAATTTAAGAGTCATTCATGATTTTATTGTATACGTGTGTATGAGTTTGCTCAGTGGCGCACCCAGAATTTCTGTCTGGAGGGGGCTGAAGAATAATCGGGTCATGTAGTACAGTAAATAGGAGTATGGGCATATACGCACACATACAGTAAAGAATCTGCTTTAAATATTTCTTTTGAAATAAGTAAACGCATGAATGAAATTGAATTTAAGTTGAATAGCGCAATCGAGAAATTTATATCGGTATATAACAAGCTAAGTTACAGTAGTTCGGTCAGTTGGAATTAACATTGAGCTTGTAAACATAAAGTTGTCTGTTCATCTATGATAAAAAAAAAAAAAAATAAAAAAAAAATATCGTGTACAATATGACAAGCTAGTGAACACAAAATTCATCCGAAATGAAATGCCTTCCCCCATATTTCCATTTAAAATAAAATTTGATCAAATTTAATACTCTTCTGCGCTGCTTTACATGCATATGCAGTAACACGTAAGTAATTAAGAAATTATAATAATTATAGCCAAATAAAAGCTACAGTTGTAATATGTAGGAATTATAACAGAATTTCAGTGTAAATTTTTACATTGCTATTTTCATTTAATTATCTGAAGTATTGGGGCGATGCTTTTAGGTTCGGTTAACAGAAACAAGTCGGACGTGTAGTCTTCGTGGGTGTTAGTCAACACAGCAAGCAGGGGGCAGAACCTCTTAATATCCTAAATCATTAATTCTATTCTAATATATATTACTTAGAATTTTAATTTGTTCAGTTAGCAAATATTTCAAGCGTTACCTTTCTGAGTTCATTACAGGATATTGTATTCCAGTATAATATTTATATATATTGTGAAATTTGAATTTTTATAACAGGAAAAAATTGCATTATCCAAAAATGAAGCTTAGATCTCAGTGACATGAGAGGCAAAAATGAAAACTGTGCATGGTCCCTACTGTGTGTTCTACTAACCGTGATAAAAATAAATACACTGATGGGAAAAAAAATCCCAACACCAAGAAAAAATTATTGTACAGTAATGAAATTTCTGCAATACATTTGTCTATAGGTAACATATTTAATTGATTAAAGTTTCAAGATCACAGGTAGAGCCATTGGCGAGAAGAGCCATTTCAAATGTGAAATGTTGGTACATTAGTAACCGGTGTAACCGCCAGA
Organism: Salticus scenicus; assembly: GCA_963930645.1. Taxonomy (NCBI): domain Eukaryota; kingdom Metazoa; phylum Arthropoda; class Arachnida; order Araneae; family Salticidae; genus Salticus; species Salticus scenicus. Next base: position 7,870,425 of record OZ005653.1, read on the forward strand.
ATTTTGAATGCAAGCATGCAAACGTGCATGCATTGTGTCGTACAGGTGTCGGATATCAGTTTGTGGGATGGAGTTCTATGCCTGTTGCACTTGGGCGGTCAATGCAGGGACGGTTAATGCTGGTTGTGGATGACGCTGGAGTTGTCGTCCAATGATGTCCCATACGTGCTCGATTAGAGAAAGATCTGGTGATCTAGCAGGCCAAGGCAACATGTCGACACTCTGTAGAGCATGTTGGGTTACAACAGCGGTATGAGGGCGAACGTTATCCTGTTGGAAAACACCCCCTTGAATGCTGTTCATGAATGGCAGCACAACAGGTTGTATCACTAGACTGACGTACAAATTTGCAGTCAGGGTGCGTGGGATAACCACAAGAGTGCTCCTGCTGTCATACGAAATTGCTCCCCAAACCATAACTCCAGGAGTAGGCCCTGTGTGTCTAGGCCGCAGACAGGTCGCTAGCAGGCGTTCACCTGGCCTCCTTCTAACCAACACACGGCTATCACTGCGACCAAGGCAGAACCGGCTTTCATCAGAAAACACAACAGATCTCCACTCCGTCCTCCAATGAGCTCTAGCTTGACACCACTCACGTCGCGAACGGCAGTGGTTTGGAGTCAGTGGAATGCACGCTACAGGGCGTCTGGCTCGGAGCTGTCCTTGAAGTAACCGATTTGTAACAGTTCGTTGTGTCACTGTGGTGCCAACTGCAGCTCGAATTTCAGCTGCAGACGCAGTACGATTAGCCACAGCCATACGCCGAACACGGCGGTCTTCCCTCTCAGTAGTGCCACGTGGCCGCCCGGAACCCGATCTTCTTGAGGCAGTACCTTCCCTTGACCACTGCTGCCAACACTCATGCACAGTGGATACATTCCTGCGAAGTCTTTCTGCAATATCGCGGAAAGAAAACCCACCTTCTAGTAGCCCTACTACACGACCTCGTTCAAACTCAGTGAGCTGTTGATAATGGCTTCTTCGTCTTCTTAGAGGCATCCTTGACTAACATTAACCCACTACGTCAAATCTCAACTGTAAATAACGATCACGAACCTTACAGCGCTTATTTAAAGCAAACCTCATTTGCATGTTCATAGTGTCGCTACTAGCGCCACACTTATGCGTGTAGCTCGAAATTTGAATCGACGTCATCTTTCAGATGTATAAACACGCCTACCAAATTTCGTTTATCTAGCACAGCTCCTTCCTGGTGTTGGGATTTTTTTTTTCCATCAGAGTAAGTGACCCCATCCTCAGGAGTATCTGTAAAATATCTTAACATATTGCTATCGGGATATTTTCCTATTTTGAACAGTAAACTATGCCTTTTGGCATTCCTCTAAATCATTATATTTTTAGAGAAATAATTTTGCGTATTTGAGATTAAACCAATTAAATTTTATCTTCAATTGATGTGAAATTTTACTAGCATGTATATGTGCTAATGACATATGAAAGGCTTAACGAATATGCAAATTTCATTTTTAATTTAAAATATTGTTTCAGAGGAACCACTAAGAGCAGGGCTGATCTTTTATTTTATATCAAACGAGAATTTTCATTTACCAATGCGAATGTGTTAATTTTGTCCTAGGACAAAACAAACTTTCACAAAGATGCTATAAATACTCATGAATTAAAATATAAAATTTTATGAGCCTGGTATCCCATTTTTCTGACAAATACATCCCTGCTTACTTCCGCATCAGATTGCTTCTCCTGCCTGACTTTTTCGGTACTCCCTCGATTTCACAATAACAGTATATGCTTTAGGGCCTTAGAAGCCGATTCCTAAAAATTGCAATGGAATGTCTAGGGTATCTTTCAACTAAAAAACAAAGAACTAGTTCACTGTTTTTGTGTTTGAATGTAAGAATTTCAAAAATTCCTAAAAATTTGAGGTTTAATTTATAAACTTTTTTTTTGCTTACAATATCTGTGTTTGAATAATATTTTTTCATGCATGTTTTTTACCATGTCAGCTAGTTCTGGAGGGGGCTTCAGCCCCCTAAGCCCCCTCCGTGGGTGCGCCACTGAGTTTGCTTCGCGTATGTGTGCGTGTTTTTGCAAATAAATTTAAATCTGTCTCTTACAAACTTTAGCAGTTTTGGCGACAATATTTTTTTCTCTCTATCAAGGGAAATTAATATGAAAAAATGATGTGTCATACTTTATGAGTGATGGATGATTTTTTTGCACTTTGATACCCACTTGTCTTCTACATGTGTACCTATAATTAAATTATTTTTCTTTGTTCATTTTCTATGAGTACATCCCGAAGTGTGGGAAAATGTTTTTATATTACTATTCAAAGTGCTCCACTAAAAATACTGACGACGATTTTTACAGTCGATTGACAGCAATAACCTTCATAGTCTAAAAGTGATGTAAAATGTAAACATCTTACACAGTACAAGTCTGTTTTTGATTTGCCTCTTACTGCTCCAAGCCTTACTCTTCCCGCTCTTTAATTTTCGCTTTTCTTTTTCTTTTCTTTTTTTGTGCATTTTCTGACCAGTGTCAAAATAATTTTCTTTTCTTTTATTCAATTTTTTAGCATGCAAGTAGAATTTTTCTAATACTCGTATTGAAAATTCGCACCCCCGGAGGAAAGTGTGTGTGTGTGTGGGGGGGGGGGGTGCTCCTACATATACAATAAATACTTAAAAAAAATGAAAAAATAATAATAATAATTAAATGAAAAAAAAAAAAATAATAATAATAAAAATAACTAAATAAAAATTCCTGGTTTATTATTTCTATTATATATATATAATTTCGCAATAGTGGATTGGAATTTTTCCTTATTATGTACATTTGTGCTAAAGTTTGTTCTATGCTATCATATTAAAAATTATGAAAAAACGGGACGATATATTCTCATTATCCCCAACTTATGTCAAGGTCCAAGCGAATATAAACTTGTTTTAAATTGCGTCCATTATTTCGCGAGATACAGCGCCCAGAAAATTTTGTTAATACATGCATACGCACAGAGATGGTCAAACATTTTCTAAAATCGGGCAAATCGTGTTCGAGATATCTCAAAACGCACCAGTCGATCGAAAACCGGAAGTCAAAATGTTTCTCGAATCCAATATTTTCTTATATATATAGGAGAAAATAATAATGCGGAACAAATAGATTCAAGTATTCGCCCCTGATTGCCTTCCCGTATATCTCGGTTTAGAAAAAATTATTTGGTAGACATCCAGCGACATGGAATTTTACTGGGAAGAAAATTTTTTCCGAAGCAAGGGAAAATGAGATATTTTCGAAACAACGCCTCTCGTTTATCCAATTTTCTTCAGGAAATTTGCCGAAGACAGATTGTCAGAGTGACGCCCGGTAGGCTCCCTTTACCTTGTCTTCCAGAAATGAAGGGACAGTCGTAAAGACAATTCTATAATTAACGCTTCCTCTCCAGTCTAAATTCGTTTGAGAGGAGAAAGGCAGCCCTCACCTTAGCGCCCCCTAAAAACTCAAATTTAGATACTCGAGATTACGGAAGGAGTGGTGGAAGTCGGCTTGGCTCCCCTGGAAGTTTTGAAGGGCTTGTAAAAGCGGATTACCAGGTAAGACAGTTTGAAAGGAACAAGGAGTTGTGCAGTTGTTGGGGGTTGTAATTTGTGATGTTTGGAAGTAAATGTTTGAGCTATGTTTGGATACTGCGGGTGAATTTCACCCGCCAGCACACTCTCGAATTTACAAAATTGCAGGGTTCCCATGGGTTTTAGAAAGTATTTATTTTTATTTTCCACCTTTAAAAGACAAGTCCATAGTGCTTATCAGAAGTACTTGTATCAGTATTGTCATTTGTCTTTAGCCATATCATTATGCCACAAAAATATGACATTTCTAAATAATAATAATCCACCAGAGATTGTTGTTTGAAAGTAATAAAAAAAAGAAACTGAATAAATACCGCAAGATGCAAAAAACTTCCAACAATTGTTTCGGGTCGAAAGAAAACGCGTTGCCGCTTTGTCTGCACCACTTTGCCTACTTTGTTCGCCAGACGAAAGTTCATGTTTTCTTTTCACCCGAAGCAATTGTTGCGAGTTATTTGTATTTTATAGTGTTTATTCAAAAAAATTTTCTTATGACATTTATAGTTCAGATGAAAATAACCGAAACAGCTCCTACGTTTGTAGAATACATTTCGACCTCTGAGGTTTCCGCACATTTTAAAATAAGACGTCACTGACTGTGATCTCTCGCAATACGATATGTATTTTTACTTCCATTACCCGACTACCGTATGTAATATTACTTAAAAAAGGAGAGAGAGGGAGAGTTGTGTATTATTTTGACAGAGATTAAGCCATATATATATCTAATAAACATTAATATACAATTCTAAAGAAAAAAATCTGGTGTGAAACAACCACACGACTTCCATGACCAATTACATGTATTATAGGTACATTTGGAGATGATATTATCAGAAGACATAGAATTGACCTAATGAAATAGACACCTAAAAATTTTCCAGTAAGAGAAAGTTAATTCATGTGTAAAGACATATAAAACAGAGTTTACACAGCTATCGTTTTTTTTTTTTTTTTTTTTAAACCCGCCAGTGCACGGGTGGGAAAAAGATACAATTTTCTTTCAATATTTGAATGGTTACAATATAACACCCACAAAATAAAATCACACAATAAAAAAATACGAAGTATAAATTTTACGTTTCTTATAATTTTTTTTTCACAGAATATATAAAATGTTTCTCTTACATATCGTTCTAGTAAATAAACTGGGTCTCACAGACCCAACCCGTGCACTGGCGGGTTAAACACCAATTTCAGAGATCTAAGACTGGTCTATCTGATCAGGATGACTGTTAATTTTCCTGTCATAACCAAGTAAAGTATGAGAAAGGATATCTAAAGAATATCTAAGGATATGTAACAATTTGCAAGAAAATCGGTAGAGCCGTTTTTGAGATACCGACTTTTACCAAAGCTTGGCATAATTAATTGTTGACCAAAAAGCAACAATTGCATGCAAAAGGATATTTAAAAGGGGGTTAATATGGCAAGTTTGAAAAAAATTCATACAGCCGTTTTGAAAGGAACGCACTTGAAGGACCTGAAATTCAGCTACTTATACCAGAGTGTACGTGTGTGTATGCATGTGTGTATGTGTGTGGGGAATTTTCTGACTGTCATATCTCCGAAACTAATAAAGATACAGCTACGAAACTTCAGAATTAAGACAAAACTGGTGTGCAGATGCATTTCCCAAATTTTGGTGAAAATTGGAAAACCGAAAGTGGGACATCGGAAACCGGAAATGGTACCGTAAGTCTGTATATCAAAAATGGCTCTAACGATTTTCTTCTAAGTTGTTATATAAACACTCTATTAGATGACCTTTCGAATGATATAGTTGGTTAGTTCAGCAAAATTCATAGGCATCCTGTATAATTAGCTCAATTTCAGGCCTCGCAAGTGCGTTCCTTTAAAAACGACTGCACAGATTTTTTTCAAACTTGCCATATTAACTGCCTTTTAAATATCCTTTTGTATGTAATTATTGTTTTCCGGTCAATAATTGAGTATGCCAAGTTTTAGCAAAAGTCGGTATCTCAAAAATGGCTCTAACGATTTTCTTGTAAATTGTTACATAAATCCATTTTAGATATCCTTTCTCATGTATTACTTTGATTATTAAAGGAATATTAACAGTCATTCTGATTAGGTTTTAGATGTCGGAAATTAATGTTTCGAGAAATGGCTGAACCGATTTTTTTCTTCTTGCTATTTTTAATTTCGCTATGTAAATATATTTTATATACATCTTTACATGCGTATAAGCTTTCTCTTACCATAAAAGTTTTAGGTGTCTAAATCATTAGGTCAGTTGTATGTCTTCTGATCATATTATCTCTAAAAAATGCACATAATACATGTAATAGTAAGTAGTAAATGATGGAAGTCGTGTGGTTGTTTCACACCAGATTTATTTTTTTTCTTTTCTTTTACTTATTTATCTATTTATTATTAATATGTGTATTTATGTGTTTTATCATTTGCTAAAACCTATCGAAACAACCAGTGCTTTTTGTGCTTTAAACTCGGGATGTGCCGGATCGTCAAAAACTGTGATCCGTGGATATGGATAGGAAAATGGATATGAGTTTTTCTATATCCGCGGATACGGATATATATACGGATCATTTATTTCAAGATCCGAGGATACGGATACGGATCTTTGAAAAATCTTAAATAATTAAGTATATGGAGTAGGTGCTCCAGTGATTGACATCTTTCCCGAAATAATTGATAACTAAGGAAAGAAAAAGCACATGTTTTACATACAAGAATTTTAACATTTTATGTCAAACACTGAAGCATAGGGTGCCAATAACTGGTAAAAAGAAAAACTAGCAGTGTCAAAAACTGGAGCATAGGATGCTAATTACTGATAAAATGAAAAACTGGCAGTGTTAATTACTGGAACATTGAGTGGGTGTCAAATAAAAATTCATAAAAAACAATAATAATAATTATAATTTTCAAATGCATATATTTTAACATATATGTGGTTCTGAAAGTCTTTCATGCCATATATATTAACTTAAGTTTTCCAAAAATAGTTTCTTATGAGTAAAACAATAAATACATCCGAAATTGCTCTAAAAGTGTCAATCACTGAAGCACTTACCCTATGTAACGATTTTTGTTTCCATTACTCGTTTACCGTTACGTAATGGAAGTAACGTATTCGGTTTCGATATCGATTTTTCACCCGATTTACATGTTTTAAGGTCGAAAAAAGTGGTTTTTGGAAATTATTCATTGTATATGTATATACATGTGTGTTAGGAAACTGGGAAGGGGACGAGGAAAATGGAAAAAAAGACAAATCTGAATATCAAACAAAGATGTAACACGTATATTTCTTTTCTCAGTGTCATTATATAAAGACCCTTTTAGATGTCTGTTCGTTTGAATTAGTCGGTTTCCTCAAGAAAATTGATAGGCAGTGTTCGTGAACGTAGTAAAATATAGCAATTAAAATATATAAATTACGTTCAATAGAAAAGAACGTTGAGCTTAATTTTAGGTAGCCCTGTATATTGTCTATAAACTATACGCACATCGCATTGTGTTCCTAAATTTAGTTTTATATGAAAAACACCTAACACAAAATGAAATAAATTTCCAGCAATTTCCAAATATAGTCCCGATATATACAAATACCTTAAGTAGCCCTGTAAACGAACGATGAATGATTTCCATTCTATAATCTGCACGAAGCATGTTTTTATGCGGACAAAAAAATATGTGTATTCCATTTTGTTTAGGGCATCCTATAGATGTTACACTGTACTTACCAAAAATTCCCCCCATAGACGCAATATATTTGAATTCTCTTGAATGTCGCTGTACACGAACCATTTACTTGATCTCAACAAAATGTTTAGTGTGGAATCACTCTATGATACAGATTTAGAATGCAGAGTTTGGACTGCCTACTACTATTTGTTCGAGAGATATTCTAATTGCAGACACAAACAGACCAACCGCTAAAAACATGATTTTCGGATTCATGGGATCTCAAAACATGCAAATATAAGAAAAACTCAATTTTGAAGATTTGATCAACAGAAACAATATTTCTTCTGCCATATGTATGGGCAGGGTTTAAACTGCCATTAGTTTTTTTTAGCATTTTGCTAAAAGGTATCATATTTTGCTAAAACATGTTGGTCAGAATTTCGCTAAAAAGCTAAAACTGGATAACTGTATAAAATATCTTTATATAATAACTCGGATTTTTTTTTTTTTTTTTTTGTAATATTTGCAGGCAAAAACTACGAAAGGACTGAAATTTTTGGGAATCATTATTTATATAGTAATTTGGATTTATTTTGAATTTTTGATGATTGAATTTAAATGCAAAAATATTTAAAAGTATGTCAGAATTCAGAATTTGCTTCATAGAAGCATTCTTAGCACTAGTATTTCACGATTATCTACCACTACACTTTACTTAATTTTTAAATTGCTTTTTCATTTTACACCTATGATATGAGTACCTCTTTTTCTATTGTTAAAATCAAAACATAGTTTCCCTGATTCATATTTTTAAAGTCACAAATATGGATGCTTGGTTAAAATCATAAATGAACAAAAGGAATAGAAAACAAAACTGACGATAACAAAGCTAAGTAAAAGAAATCAATGGTATTCAAAAAATTAATTAACTTTCGAAAAAGCTAAAATAATGCTTGCCTATTTTCGTTAAAATGCTAAAGTAATTTTTTTGCCAGGTTAAACCCTGTGTATGGGTAAGAGAGAGTAAAAAACTGTTCTAAAAAATTTCATTTAAATATATTTTCAATGAACTGATAACATATTATTAAATAAAACTAATATAATCTATGTGAATTTTAATGAAGAAAAGATGGGATCTTTTAGATAGTTAGAATTTTACGTAACTATTCATTATTTACACACTTCCATTTTTATATATTTAGTTTTTAAGTATTACTGTAAGAAAAAATTATATATTATGTAAAATATATGTATTATTATTTATAATTAATTTCATTTTCTTAAAATTTACAGTCTCAGAGATAATGCATGATCAATCCAACAAAAATTAATGTTTCATTTCTAATGATTCACAGTTAAACACCTGCTTTCGAACTGTCGCTTTGAGTATAAACAGCTTCCCCATATCGATTTTGGTGCATTATTTAAGGTACCTGTACCCAATATGGACACCCTAAGGAAAATGTATTTTTTTCACCCCCGTATACACGTCATAGGACTCCAAAAATGTATGACCACTATCCCTGGTCTGTTCACTATCATTATTGAAATTAGCGACCTTGTAATTATTCTAGTTCAATTTAAATGATAAAAACAAAAAATGTTTGTAAGTGTCCATATAAGGAACCACCTGTCCCTATTATGGACATGCGTGTCCATATTAGGGACAGGTGGCTCCTTATTCACCTACTACACAGGGTGTATGGAAGAGCCACTCTTCCAAAGAATTTTAGAGGAGAGGAGATAAAAAAAAATATATCTTAAAGTATTGCGGGGGAAGGGGGGGGGTCACAGTAAATATCTTCAGAATATGCACTTCAGAAGGGAGGGGGGACATTTTCAGTTGTGGCTCTTCGAAGATCCATGCAAAGCACCTCAGTTATAAAAAATATTATGAAATAATATAGTTGCTTTTGCTTAGCTTTATTGCATCAGTCTGCAGAATTTACATCTGTTATTACTTAGTCCTCACAGGATGGACAAATAAGAACTTCTTCATCATGGGCGCTAAGTCCCACACAGTCCTCATGGACATATCTGCCACATTTGATGCATGGCCGCATGTTTGCAACAGCATCAATACTGCATAAGAAGCAGTACCAGCTCTCCTTTGTTGAGGAAGTGATAACGCTGGTACCTGTGATTTCGCCAACAGATACCCTACTGAGGGGAGGCTTCTTTTGATTTTTTTGCAAGGGCTTTTTGGAGGATTTTTTTCTTGGAGGAGGTTCCTTGGAGGATTGTTCAGATGACATCTTGTTGAACAAGGATTTTACCCCTTTGATGTCTTTTGAGTTTATCGCCTGGCGACGTTGTGTCTTCTTTCTTTTTACAGTTGGAGTTGATAACACGCTGGTGAAAGAATGTTCCATGGAAAATGATCTCGCAGGCGATGAAGGTGGATCAATAACAGGAGAAGGTATGTTGAGAGATTCAGCATCTGTACTTCCACTCTTTATTCGTAATGTAATGTGCGGATACACTAATTAAGATTTAAAAAATATATAAACATTAATTTATTATGAATTAGCTAAATAAAATACATTAAACAGATATTTTACAAATTTGTGAATCTGAAGATTCACTTGCTGTATTTCCAATACGGTGTCCATATTGGGAATAGGGCATAGTTTTACTAAATCTTGTAATAAATAAACAAAGAAAACATTTTTAAGCGATTTATGCAATAGCAATCGAAAATATGTTTCATCAGCTTTCTAAAACACTCCACTTTTCAATATTTAAAGTAATTTTACCATATCTAATAAGAATTTAAACTTACCTGTAATTACGATCAGCACACCCGAAAAACAAGTTTCCTTCAAAATGGCGAACAGCGCGCTTTTTTTTGCGCTTTCCAGGCTAAATTATCTTTTCAACTGCTTTTCTTCACGGACATGTAGCAGGTAGCACTATCTCTCGATAAAATTTGTTATTTTTAAAGATATTAGGGGTGTCCATATTGAGAGCACTGTCCATATTGGGTACAAGTACCTTATTTGTTAAAGAATAATATCATCTATCTTACTGAATCCATCTCTCAAATGTTTTTATTTTACGTTATTTTTTAAAATTAAATCACAGCATGTATTTCCTTTATAAACGCTGTATATATTAAGCGCAAACAGCGGGAAATTCAAAATTTCGTCATGTAAAAGTGAAGACTGGAGTTCATTGCATAATAGGAAAAATGAAGGGATTTAAAAGAAAAATTGTATATTATGGAAAAACGTAAATTCCGAGAATGTAAAAGCGAGGATATACTATATTTCTTTTAGTTATCGTAGTTTATAATGAGTTATAACAGTTTTTCTTGATTTTCTGGAAATTTCTACAAAAGATCCGTATTGGATCCGTTGAAGGAAAAAAAAAAAAAAAAAAAACGGATCCGGATATTTTTTTTTTGCGCTGATCCGGATCCGGATACGAATACGGATGTTTTTTTTTTTTTTATTCTGGCGGATATCCGCGGATACGGGTATGGAGCTCCGGCACATGTTCTTCCTGCTTTAAACATAAGTTATGAAGGGTTAAAAATCACTGCTGCAATACAACTCATCTCGGCTCGCGTCCAAGTTGCGTCATTTTGGGCTCTTAAATGGTCGCCGAGAAGAAATCTGTGTCTCCAGAAAAGAGGTGAGGAAAGAAATAAAGCAAGAATGAGGAGAGGTTTTTGATTACCAATCAGCTTGCGAAGGCCGACGCCTTCCTCGGGGAAAAGAAATAAAAGAAACTTCCTCCTTCATATCAACCATACATATATCACAAGAAATCACTTTTTCTTTTCTTCGACGCATTTGGAAGTGTTTATTTTCCATTCACGCATTTCTTCATTTGACACATCGGACGACAACTTTTCTTTTCTTTCTTTTCTTCTTCTTCTTCTTCTTTTTTTTTTTTTTTTTTTTTTTTTTTTTTTAACAATGACAGTCTGATGCGCTAAACACTTACTTCAGATGTGTTTTATAAAAAAGAGAGAGAAAAGCAAACAAGAATAAAAAATTAGTATGATGTGGTCACTAAAAAAACCCTGTATAGTCCTATAAAAATTAATGCAATACAAATAATTTATTAAATTTATTTTTTTATTTACCGAAAGAGAGAAGCTGCTCAGGAACATCGGTAGAGCACTCCATTCATGGAATTCCCAAACACCTCACGATTCTCTGATAAAAATTCCCTGATAAGAAGATCTGGGGATCGTACCCAACACGCAGTGCCTTTTACTGCTGGACTATCTCTGAAAGCACGATAAGCAGCAAGTAAAAAGATGTTGCCATTGCAAGTGACCCCAACGGAGCAAAGAAAAAGCATTATTTATAAAAATAACTTTCCATGATGAATGCAGACGATTTTCGGCTCAGTGTAGCAAAACACTAAGTGTTGAAATAATGTCAACCTTTATAGACAACATCTGAGGAAATGCCTCTATATTCTATATTCTATTTTTTTTTTTTTTTTTCACCTCCCTTTAGAAATAGGGGAAAAAAATGGTAACTTTGTTTTAATTTATCACACATCTATGGTTCAACCATTCGTTTTTAAAGTATTGACTAGCTCTCTTAAAAAATACTAATATTGAAAATTTACAAACGTCTCAATGTATGAAGCGATATTTATGCATATACATTTTAATTTTTCTTCTAGTTGACTATTACTATTAAAAATAGTTCTTTTTAATTTCACAGTGATTCGTTATATAATTATCAAAGTGCACATCAATAGGAAATTTTGTCCTATACTGCCATATTAAAAATTATGAAAGAACAGGAGGGAAACGCCACTTTTGGACGATTTTCACAAAAAGCTGGTAGGCACTAATGTATGTGAAAGCAATATAAATTTATATGAAATTATATGGATTAGTTCTTCAACTAGAACTGCTACAAAACAAACACAGATATACAGACACACAGACAGAGATACCATTTCTAAATGTACCTATCCATTACACTGTGTAACTTTCAACTTAACGTGTTTATTTAAAACAGTATTAGAAACTTTAAATATAACTTTAAGTAAAGATGCACTTTGAGAGATTTCCACTGGTGTACTAAAATGTAACTAAATATTTTTGTCAGGACCTGTAACCCAATCATTTATGTCAATTATGTCTTACTAAAAACATACTTTTGTGTCTTTGTATAATATGTATGTTTATTTATGTAAAATTGTTGTTTGAGTACTTCCCATCAAGTCCATACGTTTGTACCGTGGGCCATTATGTATCTGGATTACTTTGTACGTTCCTGTAAAATAACTATATAGCAGCACGCCGTTTACAGACATATGCTGTAGCAAAATTCTAAAATACAATTTAGTTTCATTCACTTTTATATAGCTTCAGATGATTATGCCCCATAAAACGTAATATGTGCCAACTTTTTCAAGCATCCCAAGAATTATAAATGCTATGTCATTTATTATAATGACCATATCTTACTATATATCAGTATAACATATACCAATTTTGTTCTGTTTCAATTGCAAGTACTTTAATAATACTAAACAGGATTTCAAATAACTTGAATTCATAGATCGTAATGTACGGGATTTTTTTTTTTTTTTTTTTTTTTTTAAATCCCTGTAAAAATTATAAGTTCTATACTCTTGAAATTCTTAGAAGTGGTCCGAGGACATGCCATCACAATTTTGATCCTCTGGGGAGGGGATCTCTCCTCTCCCTCCATTTTGGTAACCCCCAAAGGTATTATTTTTATGGAACGTGGTAGACATTGTAGCCACGATAGATTTTACGTGAATGTCTTTGGCCGACTAGAGAATCGAATATGCAATCTCTCCGTTACAAACTCGACGGCCTACCAACCGGCCATTCAACTACTGCCTGAGTATACGATCTACGATCTAAAAGTTAAAAAAAGCAGTTCTAAGAAGTTTAAATTACCATTCAACTTTTTTTGCAGAACGATAGTTTTACTGGATATTCTATGTTGTGTTGATACTCTCAACCCTTCACTAAATGCATAAAAAGGTACACAAGTTTCCAAAAATGAGATATATTTGTAGAACGACGACCCCTAATTCCCTGCGTAAACATCCTTTCCTGTATCTTGACTTCCGGCGGTCTTCTAGTAGAGAGTGAGAAGAGATTTTAACCATAACAGTGATTCCCCCTTTTTGGAAACGGTGATTCATTCACTCGCTGAAGTTTAGAAATAAAAGAAGCGTAACTTGTTGACAGAAAAAAAAAGAGGATAAAATTTTCAAAGAGTTAGAAAGAAGAGAACTGAACGGGTTCTCTCCCATCAGAGTAATTTTAAACAAATTTGCGTAACTTTTATATGATTTTTTTCAGTTAAGTTTATTTTTTCAAGTTTTACCACGGCTCGTTTATTTTTAAATGATATTCTCCTATTCGGTTTAGACAGCCGGATATTAACACAGATTTATTATACATGCATAATGCATTGATTTTGTAATGAAATGCAGGAGTTGATTTCTAACAAAATGAGTACGTAATCCCTAATATTCTTCTGAACTTACGTTTATGCGCGTCTATTAACGAATTTTCAAAAATTTGAACCCCAGTTTAGAAGTTGTAGGATAAGTCTAGCATAGATGGCCATAGTTTTCAAAGATTGAAATAAAAATTTTTAGAATGCAAATATAAAAATATTTATTCATATTTAAAATTTTTATACATATGTTCACCGCATAATTTGGGCAAAAAATAATTAAATATTGAGAATAAAAAGTGGTAAACATAGTTTGAAACTAAACTGGCAGATGGCCATTTCTTCTTTAAGTCGAGGAAAGATGACCATCTAATTCAAGAAAGAAAAAACGAAGTTAAAACAGCAAAAAATAACGCATTTTATATGGTTAATCACGAAAAACATATAGCAATTTGTAAAGATGCGATTATATCGCGAAAAAAGAGTGAATAAAATTTGAATAAACGGAATTTGAAGAGTAAGTTCAGTTCTTCACTTTACATAAAATTTTACCACATCTTTGGCAAAGAACTTTATAGTTTGTACACGTCTCACGGAATCACTCCAGGCACCTTATGCATTTTATCCAGAAATTCGTTTTGGTTGTGGTATTGTATTATTCTCCACAATGAACCCAATGATCCTCACCAAATTCTATTCCCTCAAAATCTGTAGAATTTGATAATTTCATATATATTTTGTATTCTTCGCTGCTGGAAGTGTCGTGTTTTGGCTTTTTCTTCCGTTTACTTTAGACTTTTTCAGGGTTTTTAACTTTTTTTTTTTTTTTTTTTTATCAATTTTGTCAGGTTCTGGGATGAAAGTTTCCGACATTTTCTGGTGATGTCAGTTAGTAGCTACCTATTTGTCATTAAACATGCCATAAATACCACTGATACACTTTCTAACTGTTTTTGTCATGATTGCATCAGGAACTGGTGCAATGTCATAAAGTACTTTTGTTGGTGATGGTACATCATGAGTTTCTGATGTTTTAAAGGAGGCCATCTCTCCTTGATTTGATGTATAGCCATCTCTCCTAAAATTGAAGAACAGATATCCACCCAATTTAAAGCGTCACTCCGTCATTGTACGTCCTTATTTTACGCTTAAAAGCAAAGACTGGATTGTATATGTGTCTTAAAAGTCTGTATATATATATATATATATATATATATATATATATATATATATATATAAGTGTAACGTACGTATTGTAAAACATTCAAATGTCTATCTCAACAAAAATATTCAATCATTAAATTGAATTAACATTAAAATTTCCCTTACATTTTATATTCGAAAAACACAGCTGTGCGCAGTATAGCAATGAATGAACTCATTAAACTATTTCCTATGAACAAAGATCATTTGCCATCTATGACCAACTTCGGGAAATATTTAGGCTGACCCTCTCTCCTCTATGGCCATATATCTGTGAGTTACCCTAAGTTTTATTCTAAAAATTTACACTGTAAAGATTTATGCAAAATTACGACTTTTTCTCAACATAAATGTAGTACCTCTGTTTTTCCAGTTATTTCTATAAAAATCATGCTTACTTCACGCATTGTGTTGCAATGAGGTTTCGAAAATTTCTAAGAATCGTTTTGGTGCATATTACGAGATTCATTAAGTAATCAACAGCGCTCTTGAACTTATCTGTTGTTGTTACGCACAGAAGCGCGAACTTTTTCGGGCGAAGGTCTAATTGGTAAGGTTCTGACTTCTGAAACCAAGTTCGATTATCCATTTGACGCACGAATATTTTTTCACGTCTTCATACATATAAAAAGTGTGACATTATTATGAATTGAATTTATGCGAACGTGAAATACTCGAAACAACCTACGTTGTATTATACATATTGTTAGATCATAGAATTAAAACTATATAAGAACATTCTGAATACTTAAATAGTGGACTGTAATAAAAACTTGACAAACTAGAGGTGATTTAAACATCACTACTACATTTATTTAAAACTTTAAAAATGGGAGTAAAGAAAGCTGCCAGCCTCCCATGAGCGGAGTTACAAACTAACTGAGCTCCGAACGAAGGAGCGAACTTTTCAGAGTGCGCAGGCGCAACATACCGCCCGGCGTTGAAATGCAAATTTCAAAGAGTTACACAAATTTATACATGAGACATAACCATAGAAACATATGTTGGAAATACAAACTGATTTATAGATTAATCACATTGAAAAATAAAAACAATAATTAACACAATTTTAACTTATAAATGAAACAATCTATATATGCAAGGTAAGTAAATAAAACCAAAGGAAAACTTATAGCAATATTAAGAAAATTATGTATTATTTCCTTTCTCAATTTTTAATAGATTTTTTTTTTTAGAATATATTTATTTAATATATTTTTATAATATACCATTTTTCATATCTAAACAAGAATAAAACAAATGTCCATAATATAAACTGTCATTCTTTTCAATAGAATATAAGCAGTAAAATGAAATTAATATATTGTATAATCATTAATTGGCAAAATAGCTAATTTTGAAATAGCTCTTTTCAGTATTCCATTTTTTGTTCGAATATCTACTACTCTCACAATATTATCCCTTCCAATATAGGTTTTAGTAATGCGGCCTAGTAACCATTTTAGAGGGGGCAAATTATCCTCTTTTATGACGACCATATCGCCTACCTTTACGTTTTGTTTTTCAAAGTACCACTTAGTCCTTTGCTGTAGATTATTTAAGTAATTGTTAGACCAAAATTTCCAAAATGTTTGAGTTAGTTTACAAGTTTGTTGCCACAAATTTAATTTATTGGTTTGAATGTTGGTCAGTGAGGGTTCGGGGATGGCCGTTACCGATCGACCGATAAGAAAATGACCAGGGGTCAAAATTTCCAAATCCTCTATGTCTGCCGAGAGAGGGGTTAATGGACGCGAATTCAACATGGATTCAATTTGAATCATGATGGTTTGAAAGGCTTCGTATGTCAGTTTAGCATCACCTATAATACGCTTGTAATAATACTTAAAAGATTTAATCCCGGCTTCCCATAAGCCACCAAAATTTGGTGCCCTGGGAGGAATAAGTTTCCATTCTATTTTCTCATTTAAGGAGAAATTTGCCAAATTTTCATCTTGTTGGGTAATTAATTAAAAAAATTCCTTTAAGTCTTTATTAGCTCGAACAAGATTACTCCCATTGTCTGAAAAGATTTTAGCACATTTACCTCGTCTGCCGATAAAACGTTTCAAGGCAGCAATTAGTGACTCTGAAGTTAAGTCAGAGACGATTTCTAGGTGTATTGCCTTAGTTGTAAGGCAAACGAAAAGAGCAACATAAATTTTAATGGGAGCCCCTTTTCTTTGATGCTTATTTTTTATAAAAAATGGGCCACACAGATCTATACCCGTACTATTGAATGCGAAAACAGGATTTATCCTCTCTTTAGGCAGATCACCCATTTTTTGAGAGCATAATTTAGGGTTAGCTCTAAAACATTGGACACAATTATGGATAATTTTACGACATGCATTTCGACCATTTAAGGGCCAATATTCTTGCCTAACGTTATAAAGTAATGTCTGAGGACCTGAATGGTGAAGTTTTTCATGAAAATGTTTAATAATTATCTCACTGAACTTACCCTTTGGCAATATTATTGGATGTTTTTTCTTATAGTTCAAATCTGCGTTATGCAACCTACTTCCAATTCTTAATAAACCATCTGAATCTATGAACGGTGCCATGGGGCGAAGCCTGCTGCTAAGAGAAATACAGTTATTAATTTTTAGACTTGTTATATCATTCCTAAATTCTCCCTCCTGTAAGGTCTTTAGTATAAAATTTAGTGCAGCCTTCTTTTCTTCTGGACCTAGGTATCCAGTTTTTCTTTCCCCTGGATGTCTTAGGTTGTTGATAAATCTGAAAATAAACGCTAAAACATGCACAATTTTAGTAAAACTATTACTAATGGTTAAAATGTCATCAACAAAATTGAAAGGTTGGGTAGTTACATAAAGGGAAAATTTAAGTTCAGAATCATTAAGACGTTTTTTAGCTTCAGAAAAATATTCGTCGCTAGAGTCAGTAATGTCATTAGATAGTTCTAGAGGCTCATGATGAAGAAAATCTGGTCCATTGAACCAGAACTCAAAAAGTTGATGAGGAGGGCTTCCTCGTGAAACAAGATCAGCTGGATTTTCGGTTGATTTAACATGCCTCCAACAAAAATTCTTCGTGAGTTCCTGAATTCGAGATATTCGATTAGACACAAATACCTTGAGCACGTGAGGTGATGAGTTGATCCATGATAAAACGATTGTTGAATCGCTGTACAGATATACAGAGCTTAATTGTATATTTAATGATGTGATTACCTTTGATATCAGTTTAGATAACAATTCAGCTGCACAAAGTTCTAGGCGAGGTATAGTCAATACTTTAAGAGGAGAAACTCGGGACTTACTACACAGTAAGCTCACATGTACCTCGTTTGAACTAGTGATCACACGTAAATAAACCACTGCGCCATATGCCTCTTGTGACGCGTCCGAAAAGCCGTGGAGCTGCAGTTCACGACAATTAGAGTTTGAGAACACGAAACGTGGGATCGTAATATCTTTAAGCTCGTTTAGAGCATTTCGGAATTTTATCCATGTGTTTTTTTCTTGTGTTGGAAGTTCCTGATCCCAATCAATTTTCAAAAGCCACAATTTTTGTAGAAATATTTTAGCCTGTACTATCACTGGTCCTACTAGACCCAATGGGTCAAAGAGTCTAGCGATCTCTTTCAGAACACCACGTTTGGTGATTGTATTAGAATAATCTGATGATACCGTGAAACTGAAATTATCATCTTTGGGATTCCATTTTAGCCCTAGTGTTTTCACCGAAGTTTTATTATTTTTTTCGAAGTGATAATCTTGCTCACTGTAAGGGACTTGTTCTAATAATTCTCTGGCATTTGAAACCCATTTATGCAACTCTAGTCCACCAGCCATTAACATTAACACCAACTGTTTCTGGAGTTCCAGAGCAGACGACACTTCATCAGTTCCCGTTAGAATGTCGTCAACGTAAAAATCCTTAAGTGTGGCGGCAGAAGCTAACGGATAATTAGCCCCTTCATCACTAGCGATTTGTTTTAGTACACGAGTGGCCAAGTAAGGAGCACATTTTGTGCCGTATGTTACAGTTAATAATTTATAAATTTTAGGCTTTTCCTTAGGGGTTTTATTCCAAAGAATACATTGCCAATTACATTGTTCAGGATTAACCCATATCTGTCTATACATTTTTTTAACATCCGCAGTGAAAACTATTTTGTGCGTACGAAAACGTAATAAAATGGCACACAAATCTTCTTGTACTACACCTCCATTTAATAAACAATCATTTAATGATAACCCATTAGTAGTGGGTGAACTGGCGTTGAATACAACCCTTAATTTTGTAGTGCTGCTATCAGGCTTAAGTACAGCGTGATGTGGAAGAAAATATTTAACAGTGTTTATTTCATTATAACACTGTTAAACACATTATCATTTAATTCTCGCATGTGGCCTAACTGTTCATATTCATGCAAAAAATTTACATACAATTCAGAAATGTTGGGATTTCTATTTAATTGTCTGTATAAATTATTTAACTTTTGTTTGGACGAATGGAAAGAATCTCCCAATTCAGAATTATTTTTCATTGGTAAGTTCACTATGTACTTCCCGTTATCATCTCTGCGATATGTTTTCATGAACTGCTTTTCACACTCTATCTCTTCCTTATTTCTCAAACTAGGTGAATCTAGTATATTTTCAATCTCCCAAAATCTTTTCATAATATTTTCTAAATTGGAGTTATCTGACTGGGAAATAATGGCACAATACAATGGATGTGGAGTGCCTTGAACAGCTCCACTAAGCACATATCCAAACACAGTATCCTGTAAAATTGCACCCGTTTCAGGAATTTTGATTTTATTGGTTAACATTAATTCAAAAAATATTTCGGCCCCAATCAGTAAATCAACATTGTTGTTATTTTTGAATAGTGTTTGATCGGCCAGCTTAATTCCCCTTGGAATATTTAATTTTAATGTATTAGAATAGTTTATTGGTAACGCATCAATAATTTTTGTTACAATCAAAAATTCCAGATTAGCTGAAAACGAATTATTCTCATTTGTTATCAGTGCTTGTGTTTTCGTTTTTATATTTATCGGAATTCCCGACAGCGCCGAAAGAGGAATGTTTATTTTTTCTTTTTTCAATCCTAACTTATTTACAAATTTTGCTGTTGCAATATTAGACTGTGAGGCGCTGTCAAGAACCGCTTTCGCGGGGTGATAAAATCCGTATTCATCTAATACAAAAACTGTGGCCGTCGCTAATATAACTCTTTTATTTTCAGAAACACAAAACATGTAATCGGCGCCGACTGATTGCTTTCAGTCGATCCACCTGCTGCATCTAGCAGACGATCGCTATTAATATCACAGTTTGTTGGGGGGGTTGCACTCTCTTTTGATAACGGAAGTAATAAATCTTTGTCTTTATGAAGTAATGAATGATGTCTGGAGCCACATTTACTGCATACATACTTAGAATTACATTTTGCTATTTTGTGGAATCCGAAGCAATTTAAGCAAAGATTATTTTTTCGAATAAATTCATATCGTTTTTCTGTTGTGAAATTCAAAAATATATCGCATTTATATAGCGTGTGAGAACTATTTTTACATAACATACACAAGTTAGAATTATTTCCTTGGGTTTTTACAACTAAACTTCTGGGATAACCAGACTTATCAGTAGTATATTTTGAGGACTTAAGCGGTAAATTTCGATTTACACTGTCTAAAACTGAACACTGTTTTTCTAGGAATTCTAGAAACTGATCAAAGTCAGGAACGTCGTTGTTCTTTAATGTAAGTTCGTAATTTTTGCGAGTTTCCCGATCCAACTTTTGCAAAACAATGTTTAATAACATAATATTAGAAAGATTATCGCGTTCATATTTCAATACTTTTAACGCTCTTAAATTCTTTAAAATACAATCCAATAATTTTCGTAATTCTTTACCAGATTCATGAGTTATTTTTTCATAATTAATAATTGTTTTGATATGAGCATCTATTATAGCTCTTTTATTTTCAAACCGTTGTTCTAATGTTTTTAGTAGAGAATCGTAAGTATCATCACTGGTTTCTACTGTTTTTGCTTCGCCTTTCAACGCAGCGCGTAAATAAAAGAGTTTTTGATTTGCAGTTAATAAAGGATTATCATTCATTAAATTTAGAAACTGCGTTTTAAATCCGTTCCATTCTTCAAATTTTCCTGAAAATACAGGTAACGGTATTTGGGGTAAATGCATACTATGATTTGGAACAATGTTTCTTTCAGCTCCTAACGAGCTATTATTTGAGTTTATACTACTCACATTGTCACTACAGTTAATTAGTAAGGTATCCGCGTTTGTAATGATCGATAGATGGCGCTCTCTGAACACTGCAGTTGTTAGTAAATATAACAGCCACGTGTAATTATTATTCTTTCTCCGCCATTTCATCATGGAAAGTCGATTGCATAATATGAGGATATGCAGTGGTGTGATAATTTCACCTTAGCCCACCAGAGGGCGAGCATTTCATTACAATCGCGGATTGAATCTTACCTCTAATTCTTGAAATTGAGAATCTAGCTCACTTAACTCTTCTTCTATTGTAGGAAACTCATCATCCTTTGCCACTTGATAGTACTCCACTTTTAAATCTTCAAATCTATTTTGAAGTTTTTCTAAAATTGATATTCTCGAAGTTATTTCACCTTTTGTGGTTAATTCGTCATTAGGAATGTTGAGTAACTTTGTGAATTGGGATTTGATATTCCCTTTTTTTCTATTTAATGCGGTTAAAGCCATTATTGTTTTCTTTATGAAAACGAAATGTGCTGGTTACGCTGTGGTCGCACGGACCAAAAAATGTTAGATCATAGAATTAAAACTATATAAGAACATTCTGAATACTTAAATAGTGGACTGTAATAAAAACTTGACAAACTAGAGGTGATTTAAACATCACTACTACATTTATTTAAAACTTTAAAAATGGGAGTAAAGAAAGCTGCCAGCCTCCCATGAGCGGAGTTACAAACTAACTGAGCTCCGAACGAAGGAGCGAACTTTTCAGAGTGCGCAGGCGCAACACATATTTCAGTCATAATAATGTAACCACCATCAACTTTCAATGTCAATAATCTGAAATAACCAATCACAGAAGGAAGGTGGCAGCACTAGTAGTAGAGGGTATATATAAAGGTTTTGAAGGGAAGCAGAAAGCATTGCAAAAGTTATCGTAATGTAAAAACGGTGCGATTTGTCTGACGTGAGAAAGGGCATAATATATCAGCTTTCTACCTATGCAATATATTTTTACTTTCTTCTATATTCAATAGAAGAAAGTATTGGATTCGTAAAAAATTTCGACCTCGGGTTTTTGATGGATTTACACGTTTTGAGAGCTGTAAAACACGATTTGACCATTTTTAGAAAATGTCTGTCTGTCTGTCTGTCTCCGTGTGTGTGACAAAATTTTGTGGCAACTGTATCTCAGGAACTACTGCACAGAATTTCATACAAATTGGTATGTAGTTGCACCTTGACATAAATTAGTGCCTATCAACTTTTGGTAAAAATTGTCTTACAGGTTGCGTTGCCATCCCGCTTTTTCTACATTTTTAACATGGTGATATAGGACAAAATTTTGTATAAATGTGCATAAAGAGAATTATTTTTTAGTAATCATTATGAAATTTACAAGAATTATTTATAATAGAGATAGTCAACTGGGAAAATTTTTTTGTATGTGTAGGAGCCTCGTCAACCCCCCTGGGGGGGAAGTCCTCCCTCGAGGGGAGTAAATTTTCAAGATGGGTATCTTTCGAAAGGTCTCGTCAATACCTTTAAAACGAATGGTTGAACTATAAATCTGTGACAATTTAAAATAAAGTTATCGAATTTTTAACTTTTTACGAAAATAATACTTAGAAAAAAAATCGTAATTAAAGAAAAAAAAAAAAAAATTAATTTAACCAAACTTGGTATTTAGTTGGCCCCTGACATAAACTGGTGCTGATTAGATTTGGGGATCAATCGCACAACAGGAGGCGCTGTGATCGTATTTTTTCTAAATTTTTAACATGGCAGTATATGACAAAATTCTGATTGTAAAATTGTGATTGTAAAATTAATACGAATTATTGATAATAGTAGCAGTTAATTAGGAAAAAAATTTTATGCATTTGGGGGCATCGCTCCCCCCCCCCCCTGGGGGAAGTACCCCACGAGGTGGGATAAAGTTCCAAGATGGGTATCTTTCGAAAGGTCTCGTCAATACCTTTAAAACGAATGCTTGAACTATAAATATGTGATAATTTAAAACAAAGTTATTGATTTTTTTTTTACTTTTAACGAAAAAAAAACTTTGATTTTTTTTTTTTTTTTTTTCAATATTGTTACTGAGTGAATTTGTATAGGAAAATATAGAAGAAAGTCTTGTGGTGGCCACAACATACTAGTTTTTTTATCTTTCGCACGCAGTTACGTTTTCGCTTGCGCAGTGAAAACGTTTTTCATAAAAATGCTCATATTTCATGAGATATCTGAGATATTTGTATTCCGACTGCAGTATATTGGTTTAAAAGTGTTTTTACAACTTATCTGAAAGTGGGAATAATTTTCGTTAAAACTCTGTATATTAAAAATAAAAACATGTTGAATTCCTTCTTTGGAATTTCAAAATAAATGCTTATATCTCCGTTATTTAATAAGTTATCGTCACACAAATTCATCCACAAATTGAATAGGGTCTTTATTAACATATCCTAAAGTTACAGTTCATTTCGTTCACTTAACGATACAGGGTGATCTGATCACAAACATTATTGATTTTTCTCAATTTGTTGCCGGTCCCCTAAATGTTGCGTTAAACCAATCTTCAATGAAGAACTTGAGGAAGACCCAGTTCTTTAAATATTCAACGTTTGAAAACATTTCATCAAGAGATAAGTTTTTAAATTGAAAAAAACTGATCGTTTGCAAATCTTGCTAAACTTTTGAGCAGGAGTGTACTAAATAATGCATCGCCGTAAAAAAAAAAAAAAAAAAAAAAAGAAGAAAAGAAAAAAATTCAGGACACCTTAAAAAGTATAAATGTACTAAAATCTCATAGATGTTTTTCTTGACTGCAATTCTTCAAGTAGTATAAGTTCAGTTCGAAAAGTAATAAACAGAGCTCGAAACGAAGATATATTCTATTATAACGAAGATATACTGGGTCAAATCACATTATTATAACCACCCGCTAAAATCCATAGTAAACATCTTTTGGAGCACAGGCGGCAGCTAGATAAATAGGGAGTCAATTATATATCGGAACTTTGCCATAGGTATCTGCAGTCATATAAACTGCCCAGTCATATAAACTGCAGTACGGCGAACAGCTGCGGCAAAATTCATGGTGAAGTATCCATATTACGATCATGAAATGGTTGAGATAATCTCGATTCTCGAAAGAGTTAAAATCTGATAAATTTTGGAAAGAGAGGTGTCAACGGGGATTTGAAATTCTCTTCGAAATAATTCCAGGCAGTTTTGGAATTTTGAATGTATAACAACTTTCACTGTTTTACTGAAAGATCCCACCCCTCTTAAGAAAAATAGTTAACTTGTAAGTTTGTGAGTAGATAAGAAAGGAGAGTTCTGGCTCATGCGGGTGGTACACTGGTGCACCGGCAAGTCGTGCGGGTGCCGCACCACCCTCTGAGGGGTCTAGATGAGTTGACATTGACCTTGAGACGTCCTCTAACTTAATCGTGAAAGATGACGAGGGTATTAATGAAGAAAATTAATTAAAAAATTTAATGAGTGGTTTATTGTAAAAGGTGACGATGGTTTTAAAGCGATGTTTGCGGTATAAGGTAAAAAGTAGTAGAACGATTTAACCGCACTTTAAAAACTAAAATGTGGAAATATTTTACCAGTCGTCGTACTTACCGCTACCTAGACGTGTTAGATCAATTACTTTATAGTTATAACCATACTTATCATTCGAGTATTAAAAGGGCGCCCGCCGAAGTAACTCCGGAAAATGAAAGTGACGTGTGGTTTACTCTGTACGGGGATATGGGGAATGAAAAGAGAAAGTCTTGCGTGTTTAAACCGGGAGATACAGTTCGAGTATCCAAACAAAAATTAACCTTTGAAAAAGGATACGAAACTAATTGGACGGAAGAACTCTTCGTCGTGACCGAGTGCGTGCGACGGGAACCGCCCGTCTACCGGATCAAGGATTTGATGAACGAACCTATCTTAGGGACATTTTACGCAGAAGAACTTCAAAAAGTTCAACCTAAAGAGAACTTTGCTATCGAAAAAATCTTAAAAAAGCGAATGAGAAAAGGGCGATTAGAGTATAAAGTGAAATATAAAGGATATCCTTCTAAATTCGACCAATGGATACTGGCTTCTAATTTATTTCATTTATAAATTGAATCGACATTTCTTTTGAGAATCATTCGCCAACATGTCTTTCTACGTGACGCTACCTTCCGACAGTTCTTTGAAATTTTACCCAGAAAATAAAATTTCACATTTTATTACGAGATTACCTTCCCCTCTTGATCTGAAAGGTGAATGGGAGGTCGGACTTATCCGCATATGTGGAGTAATATATTTGACGGAGGAAATGAATACGAATACGATGCAGGTATTGGAACGATGAAAAGAACTAAAATCCCCTTTGGATTTTTTGAAAGCCCTTCAGACATTATTAAATGGATGAACTATCAAGACTTCAACGGTTTAATTCAGATAAGCTACAACAAACATACTAGAAAAGTGAAAATTGGATTAAAACCGACAGCTAGAATAAAGTTATTACCGGGACTTGCCGAAACTTTAGGCTTTTATCCGATCGAATTGGCTAACAATGAGGATCCTATACGTGATAGTCCTTTTAAATTCTTTGAAGGGATTAAAGAAGCTGACCCGAATTTTGATTTAAAATTACTTTACATATATTCGGATATAGCAGAACCTCAGATCGTTGGTCATATAGTATCCCCTTTGCTTAGAGTAATTACTGTGAAAGGTAAAGATGGTGATATGATTCACGAAATGTTTGACAGACCACATTATGTACCTCTTTCAAGGAAAAACTTTCAAACAATTGAAACTGTTATAAGGACACACACAGGACGATTGGTGTCATTCGAGCGTGGACAGTTGATCGTGAAACTTCATTTTAGACAAAAGTACCTCTCATAATGTTCGTTCCTTACAAGTGTTGTGCGAAATCTTTTGAAGATTATTACATTCACCAGTCAGGTAGTGGTTTGAACTACTACCAAGGTTCTACATTACAAAAAGGATATGGATTAGGTGGACTGTTTCGATCTCTTTTTCGAGCTGCAGTACCCCTTTTTAAATCAGGTGCGAAGGCGGTTGGTAAACAATTGTTTCATACAGGTGTAGATGTGTTGAACGACCTGTCACGAGGTGAAGATATAAAAAATGTTGCTAAACGTAGGTTGAAAGAAGCTGGAAAAAATTTAACCGACAAAGCTGCTACAAAAATGAAAACAATGATTGGTTCAGGACAACGCTATAAAAAGAGAAAGCGATCTAATAAAACCATCATTCGTCCCAAAGTGAAGAGAGTGAAGACACACGATATTTTTGCTTAATCATGTCGGGTCTCATTCATAAAGATTCACCTGCCTGTGTCAAATCTGAACTGGACTTGTTTTTGATACCACCTACACAGACAGCTATTGAAAAAGGACATTTCGTCGAATTTCACCCTCTCGCGAATATTCGCGATGGGGGACCTGTGGAATTTAACATTACGGGTAATGGTGAAGAATACATAGATTTATCCTCCTCGCACATGTACCTAAAAGTGAAAATTGTGAATGCTGACGGAACCGCTCTGGCTGATAAAGAACCTGTTGCACCTGTTAATTAATTTTTTCACGCATTGTTTTCTCAAATCGATGTGAGTCTGAACGAAAGATTAATATCTTCTTCGAGTAACACCTATCCATACCGTGCCTACATTGAAACTTTGTTGAATTTCGGTGAAGATGCTAAAAAAAGTTTACTAACCTGTGAATGTTTTTACAAAGATGAAAATTTAACTGTATCCGATCCCACACAAACTACTCCCCAAAACCCTGGATTGGTAAAAAGACATGAACTCACCAAGACGAGTAAAATTTTAGATATGATCGGTCCTTTACACTGTGACATTTTTCAACAGAATCGACTTTTACTGAATATGGTGGATTTGAAAATTAAAATGATTCGAAGCACTCCCCAGTTTTGTTTAATGGCAAAGCAAGTGGCTGGACAAGAAAAGAAATATAACGTCGTGTTAGAACATGCCTCGCTGTTTATTCGAAAAGTGAAAGTGAACCCCGGAGTTTTATTAGGACATACTAAAGCTTTGGAAAAAAATTCTGCAAAATACCCCATCGATCGAGTTTTATGCAAGACTTATACAATACCTGCTGGAAGTATGTCTTTCATGCAAGATAATGTTCTTTTGGGTGCTATGCCAAAACGTGTCATAATTGGATTGTTAGATAATGCCGCCATGAGTGGTAAATATGACTTAAACCCTTTTTACTTTCATCACTACAATGTTAACTTTTTAAGTGTGTATATGGACGGTCAACCTGTTCCTAGCAAACCTTTGGAATTGAATTTCGAGGATAAAAACTATATAAGAGCTTATCATCGATTATTCTCTGGTTTCAATCGTGATGCTGGAAATTATATTTCACGAGAAGATTTCGTGAATGGTCATACTTTGTATGCTTTCGATCTAAGTCCTGACTTGTGTGACGGTCCCCACCTCAACTTACAACAACAAGGAAATTTTAGAATTGAGATAAAATTCTCCACTGCTTTACAATCCACCCTTTCTGTGTTTGTGTATGCAGAATTTGAAAACATTATTGAAATTACCAAGTCCCGACACGTTTTATGTGACTTTGCCAATTAATGAAAATGGATTCTCTGCAAATCAAGAATATTTTATCCAGTGATACAATTACGAAAAAATATTTTTTAGATGTTTTTCCAAGTGATCATCTACCCGAGGTGGTCGCGCGTTATCCAGCTTGCCTCGTATGTAACACAGATGACTCGTCTGAACCCGGAACCCACTGGTTAGCCTTTTTCATACAATCTGATGATGAAGTGGAATTCTTTGATTCGTATGGAAACGACCCCGGTTATTTTAAAGGACCTATTATGAACTTTGCATCTCGATTTTCACATGTGAACTATAATCCTCTGATGCTTCAGAGTGCTATAACTGCCGTTTGTGGCCAATTTTGTGTTTATTATTTATATTGTAGATGTAGAGGAAAAACTCTGAAAGAATTTTTGTCTATGTTTGTAACCAAGAATATCTGTAACGACCATCGAGTCTATAATTTTGTTGCTAAAAGATTTCGTGTGTATGCTAATTTTTATCAATAAACACTTATTTAAACTGTATATATTTTGTGTTTGTGTTCATTTATCATGAAGTTTCCACATCTACAACATCCTTTCACTATGATTCTTGCCGGTCCTACGGGATGTGGCAAGTCTTTTTTTATGAGAGATTTGTTACATTTTAAAGAACAAATGTTTCATCCTACCATCGACAAAGTGGTTTGGTTTTATGGTATTTATCAAACTTTATACGATGAAATACCTGATGCTACTTTTGTAGAAGGTTTCCCATCAAATTATAAAGATTATTTGAATGGTAATACTTTGTTTGTGATAGATGATTTAATGGCCGAATGTAGTAACGATAAACGTTTGACTTCGTTATTCACGAAAGGTAGTCACCATTTAAATCTAAGTGTGGTTTTTTTAACCCAAAATTTTTTTCAAAAAGGGAGTGAAATTAGAACAGTGTCTTTAAATGCTCAGTACATTTTTCTGTTTAAAAATCGTCGCGACATGAGCCAAATTATGCATTTGGGTAAGCAGTTGTACCCTAAAAAATCTAAATTTTTTCAAGAAGTGTATGAAGATGCTACAAAGAAACCCTTCTCATACTTGTTTATCGATTTAAAAAATGAAACGGATGAAGATATGAGATTGCGAACACAAATTCTACCCAATCAAATTCAGTTTTTATACAAGTATAAATAAAGTAATAGTGTGTGTGAAGAGTTAGTTGCTAACATGACTTTGTCAAGAGAACAACTTAGAGACCTGGAATTGATTCACTCATGTCCCAATAAATTACGTAAACATTTTCTTAAAAAATTACCTAATCGTGCTGTTAAAGCTATCTGCGAGTGTACGTTGAATGTTTTAAAAGGAAACGTGCCTCTTTCTACTACTCAGAAACGATCGTTGGCGAAATATAAATCGACTCTTCGAAAGATTGGAACGAAAAAAGGATCCTTATTCACTAAAAAGAAACTGATTGTTCAACAAGGTGGATTTTTAAACATTTTAATCCCCGCTGCCATATCAGCCATCAGCACACTCTTCCATGGAATTCGCTAAAAAATTTGCTTTGGTGCCTGAAGAGGTGTTGAACAAACACACACCCTCTCAAAAGCAGCTAAGTGAATTGGATAAAGCTTTGCTAAAAATATTAAACAGTTCCTTACCAGATTATGAAAAAGTGCAACGCTATTATGAATTATTGCAAAGAAAAATGAATTTACAAGAAAACAATCTGCCGTGGATTCAACGTTCTGATGAAGAAGTTGAGCAACAACCTGCAAAACCCGAACAAGATTCTGTGAAACAAGATTCTGTGAAACAAGAACCCACAACAACACAAGAGACTGTGAATCCTGAACATATCAAACAAGAAATTGATTATAACCAACTTCCTTTAACTTTAGTACCTTCAAGAGTGAAAAAACAAGCTTTGAAATTACTAGAATTTCTTAAGACAAGTCCTCACAAACTAGAGTGGAATGAAAATGGAATAGTGTCTTTTAAAAATAAAAAAATACAGAACTCTAATATTGCAGACTTTTTTCATTTAATTTTTTCTACAAACAAAAAAGTACCTATTAACGCACAGGGTGAATTGTTACAAGTTCTCAAAGAAATGCACGTACCTCAAAGTTTCATTAAAAATAAAAATTTGTTATCACGTCCTATGTCAACGCCTAAAGTTCGAAAACAATCCCATGTAAACCCATTTTGGATTAGTCTTAAATAAAATTATTTTTTATTATTTTCTGTCTCCTCATTCTTTCATTAAAATATGTAGACACGTGCAAGTTTGGACAAGACCTGGGAGGGGTCAGGTGGTGGGGATGAAGACATTCCTTGAATAGCTTTAGGGTATGTGGTAACAAATGGGTTCCCACAGTTGACCACACAGGTTGGTTGGAAGGTACCAGGTGCAGGTAGTCTTAAGGTGTGTGGCAACTTTTGATTTCCCGCGTTTGACGTCACAGGTTGGTCATTGGTTATTTTTGAACAATTGCGGGCGTGGGTTTGACGTCACGAGTTGAGAGGGTAACATTCATTCTGCCTCCTGTTCTCGCTTTTGTAAGTTGTATTTTTTCATCGTGCTAAACTTTATTTCAAAATGAGTATCCAATTTTATGAAAACGGTCTTAATGTTAGTTATTATCCTAACTTTATCGAGAAAGAAAAAGCTGATGGTTATTTTAACGAGTTGAAAACTTTACCGTTTTACACTCCCACCTTCAACATTTGGGGAAAAGATGTTATGCCGAAACGTCAGGTGTTAGCATTTGGCGACGAGGGCCTGGTGTATGCATTCAGCGGTGCTCAAATTGCTGCCCAACCTTGGATCCCAATCATGATGGAACTTAGAAATACCGTCGAAAAGCATGTTGGATGTGCCTACAACTATGTTTTATTAAATCTGTATCCGAACGGACAAAGTTACATTTCCCAACATAAAGATAACGAATTCAGTCTGGATGATACTTTCCCTATCGCAGTCCTCAGTTTTGGTGTACCAAGGAAAATTGAATTTAAAAAGCCAAACACACCTTCTACAGTGATTGAATTAGACAATGGGTCTTTATACACTATGGCTAAACCCACGAATGAACTTTTCACTCACGGTATTGCTGTAGATCCTTCGATAAAGAATGCAAGAATAAGTCTTACGTTTCGTCATATTATTACTGTTTCTCGACCTTTAAAAAGACCTAGATTGGACTTAGAACAATCATCTCCTGATAATGGTGGACAGTCTTGTAGTGAAAAAAACGAACAATCACTCTCTGATAATAATGAACTATTAGCTTCAAAATGTGATAACGAACTTTCTTGTGCTAAAAATGAACAATCTACTAGTGGTGAACTGTCTTGCGAAATTCCAAATAATGACTGGTTGGATAAATTTTTCCAACATAGGCAGAAATCAAATCCTATTCTAGGAGAATGGGATTTAGGTTGGTGTACATTCTTGCAAATCATTTTGGAAAATGAAAAAAATTTAAGAGTGCACATTCGTAATTTTACAGAAAATAGTACTGGTGATCGTTTTCCTACAAAATTGGGTGTTATATTGACACCGATAACGTGGCTAGATTTCCAAAAAAATATATCTTCGTTTAAATTCAATTCTGTGAAGGATAGTTTTATATCAAACAACCAACTGTTAACAGCGTTTGTGAATGAAGACATGTGTTTGTTGCAACAAATGTTTTACACAAAGAATGCAGGTTTTTATCTCAAGTCGAATGGTTTAAAATTGTTCAAAGATCAGATCAACAGATTGATCGAATTGAAAAGTCAGATTTCACATTGCCTTATGGAAAGTGTTCTCGTGAAACAAATCCCAACTTTGATTTCAAACAAGAGAATTGAATGTGAGGAACATATGATTTTCGATGAAGCGCAAAACCATTATCTAACATCAATTTGTAGTGAAATTCAATCAAATATTAATACATTTTTTGAATGTAACGGGTGTGATTTGAATATAGATTGCCAGTTCGATCACGATTGTTTAATGTTAAACACTTATGACAAATATATCTTTTCTCAAGAAACTGTTTTGCTACATTTGAACACTTTTAAAATTGTTCAAAACATTATTTCAAAACATTGTTTGTGTAATTTCAATGAATCCTTTTTTAATAAGTTGACAATGCAATATTTCCATACTTATTTTGAAAAATATTTCTCAAATAATGTATAAATGGTTTGAATAAATCACTTTTTGTTTCAATATAAAATCTGTATATGTTTTTCTTTTAATCTTATTAAGATTCTTTATGTATTTTATTTTCTAGGTGAAAAACTTATTTTAGAAAAGAAGAAAAAATAAAAAAGAAATAAAACCTTATTTGATAAAAAGAATATATTTAATCGGAAGAAAAAAATTACTTGGAAAACATTAATTCACAAAAATATTTATATGTCTGAAAGAGTACAAATAATTAACTTATTTATTAAGATTCTTTACGAATTTTATTTTCTAGGAAAAAACTTACTTAAGAATTAAAAATTGTTTGAAAGAACATATTAATTTACAAAAAATATTTATATGTCTCAAAGAGTACAAATTATTAACTTATTTATTAAGATTCTTTATGGATTTTATTTTCTAGGTAAAAACTTATTTGAGAAAAAAATAAAAGAAAAACATTAATTTATAAATTATTTATTTTTACATTTCTAAGAAAGAAATAATAATGAGGAATATATTAATTTTTGAAAAATAAATCATTTTTAATAATTGTTATCTTTTTCTATAAAGTGAAACTCGAGGAAAAATCTTACTTAAGAATTAAAAATTGTTTGAAATAAGAATAATTCTTTAAAAAAAAAAAAAAAACATATTAATTTACATGAAGTAATTTATTTGAGGGATAAAAACAAAATATTAATTTGTTTTAGTATGAATAAAAAAATTAAATCCCCTTCAAAGCGAAATATTAATTCCGTTTGAAGAGAAATGTTTACGAAAATAACTTCTTTTCCGAAAAATATCTGACAAGATTTCTACATTTTTCTTACAATGTTACTGTACATTGAATAGAATACAGCTAGCTTGTCTAATCTTGCACCATTAACTGAAGTCACCTATGTAGACCACACCTAAAAAAGGGGAGTTACAATTGAAATGAACCCTCTTTTTTGAAATGGGATGCATGTAGAGAGAATCTTCCCCTGCATCAGTCCCCATCCCGACCTACAGCGCGGGATCAAATTTTTAACCTTTACCCCCTTTGACGTACCCCTCCCCTCATCCGGGATGGTGAAAATCATACACCTTCCTCTCATTCTGAATTTAGAATTCGTGTCGAGTAGATCTCAAATCTAGCTCTGTCTTTTTACTTTACGGTTCCCTAACTTTAATATTTTTTTTGCAATGGAGTTTTTCTGGGATTCTTGTGCTTTTGATGTAAGTATTAAAACCATTTATTTTAAATTTATATTAAAAAAGTTACACTTTTTTCTATAAATTTTTGATAAAATATGTAAAAAACATATTTTTCTCTCTCTTTTAAGGTTGATTTCAGCTTCGGGTTGACTCCAACTCAAGTGAATGACTTGTTCTCAATCAATGATCTGAAATGGGATGATGAATTTAAATTTTCTGACAGTGATACTGAGGTAAAAAAATTTTCTTTAAAATCTTGAAGAATATTTTAAAATATATATTTTTATACTCAAAATATTCTTTTTTCTTATTTCAGATTGAGAGTGGCGATAAGTCTTCTGTTAAAGTACCCCCTGGATTTAACAATATTCGTTTGACTGAGCGTCGCTCGAACCAGGGACTTGCTAACCGTTCGCTTCTTCGAAAATCTGTAAGAAAAATATATTTTTTTATTTTTCTAGGAAAATTTCAGCATACGATTTGGACTTAAAATATTTTTATGCTTTTTTCTTAGGCACCTGCATTAAACAACGAGCCTGGTCCTTCACATCTGAGTGAAGCACCTGTTGAGCCAACACTACGCTGTGCGGTTTGTGGAGGTGCTTTTTTCAATACGAGGGAGCTTAGAGCTCATCTGAAAAGTCATGTGGTACGTATTATTTCACTTTTTCTGTTTAACTGTTTGAATAATATACAATGTTTTAAAAAATATGTTTTCTTTTCTTTTCTTTTTTGCAGAATGTTATTCAGACTGGTGCTGGATCTAGGGAAGAACATGCGAATTCAAGATCAGCTTCTTCAGAACCTCAAGTATGTTAGTTTCAAAAATTTTTGTGTTTAAGTTGAGTTTTCAGAATTCATTTCTGCTAAAAATTAAATTCACTCTTAAAAGTAATTCAAAAATCTTGATTAGATAAACTTAAAATAAATTTTTACTTAGAATAAAAATTAAATTCACTCTTAAAAGTAATTAAAAAACTTGATTAGATAAACTTAAAATAAATTTTCACTTAGAATAAAAATTAAATTCACTCTTTAAAGTAATTTAAAAAACTTGATTAGATAAACTTAAAATAAATTTTTACTTAGAATAAAAATTAAATTCTCTCTTAAAAGTAATAATAAAAGTTTTGTTTAGACATAATAATTCAAACATGTTTTCTTTTCTTTTCTTTTTGTTATTTTTTAGAATTCTATCCAAGTAGCTTCTGGGGGTGAACAGTTGACTGGTGAGAGTAGCTGCAGCGACACCACACATATGCCTACCGATGATGGAATGAACGCCGATAGTTCTGATGATGATATGCAAGAGACAACTGTTGCTTCAAAATCTAAGGTAAAAACTTCTCGGGACTTTGGGAGTATTGCCCTTTTTCATGACTCGAGGTGGAGCATAAGGCACGACCTGAAATTCAGGCGCATACCGCCCCTCAGTCCGCGTCAGGCGCAAACTCCTTCTTTCCTATCTTCTAAAAAAAAAAAAAAAAAAAAAAAAAAAAATGTTAGGTTTCCAAAAACTAATTTCTCTTTAAGTTTTAAAATAAATTCTCTCTAAGATAGAAAAAATCTTGCTAGGTTTCCTCTAAGTTAGAAATAAATTCCCTCGAAAAGTAGGTTAGAAAAAAATCTTGTTAGGTTTCCTCTAAGTTAGAAATAAATTCCCTGTAAAAGTAGGTTAGAAAAAAATCTTGTTAGATTAAAAACACTTGTTAGTGAAAAAATAATTAAAATTTTAAAAAATAATTAAAATACTAAAATAGGGTTTTTTGTCTATTTCAGACTTGTCCTGTTTGCGGGAAAGTTTTTACACATACAGGAACCTTTAAAAGGCATCTTCGTACTCACAACACTGAAAAACCCTTTGAATGCGAAGTTTGTAGTAGAGGATATAAACTGAAACAGCATCTTACAAGACATCAAAAAACGCATGAAAACGAAAAGTTGTTTTCTTGCGAAGATTGTGATAAAAAATTTCTTCTAAAACAGTATCTAGATAGACATAGAACCATTCATAAAAGACAAACTTCTTTTTCATGTCAACTTTGCCAAAAAGTCTTTAATAGAAAGGATGATTTAAGAAGACATCAAATAGTCCATCAAAAAAGCCCTTCTTACCCCTGTTCAAATTGCAATTTAAAATTCACAACTAAACAGAACATAATGCAACATCAAAGAACTGTCCATGGAAGCGTGGCTAGTAGTAGCGATCAAGCATCAAAGAAAATGAAAATTAATAACAATAATAGAATTAGAAAAATAAATCAAGCCCTCAACGTTTTTAAAAATTACTATCTATATCCTGAGCCTGAGGAGGAAAGCAACATAAATATTTTTGCGAATAATAGCCATACAGAGATAAATAATATATTAACTAGTGAAATTAATGATAAAAAATCAATAAAATGGCACGGGGTGATGAAGGCAGAATTTATTAAGGTGGATGGAGATGAAATTAAAGAGAGAGCTTAATTTTACTTCTCATCCAAATGCACAATAGAATTAACCCCAGACAACTTAAATAATAATATAAATACAATGTTTACAAAAATAGAAAATAATATTGAAGATTTCCAAAATCAGGGATCCGACTGGATTTTTAATAAAATTGAGTGCCTTGAATTAAAAGTGGCAAAATACATACCCCTTCGCGGTGGCTCTTTCATAAATACTCCTCAGAAATTAAAAGCTAAGAAGGCCTTAATAAATATACAAAATTTCTCAGATAATAAATGTCTCATATGGTGTCTTCTGGCCCATAAATATAAATTTGATAAAAATGCTGATAGAGTGAATAAATATTACCCATATGAGCATGAAATAATTTTAAATGACATTCCCTGCCCAGTTCCATATAATAAAATACCAGAAATTGAAAAATTAAATAATCTCAGAATAAATATATTTATATATGATGCTGATGAAGACATCTGTCCTCTCTACATTTCTCCAAGAGAGGATGAAGATGTCATAAATTTATTATTATTGGAAGATTCTGAGGGGAATCAACATTACATATACATAAAAAATTTCTCAAGATTAATGGGCCACTTAACTAATCATAATGGTGCAAGATTTTATTGTTACCGATGCCTCCATAGATTTTCAAACCCTGATTTATTAAAAGACCACATACAATATTGTAAAAATCACTCTATTCAACAAATTAAAATGCCATCCAATAATAATAATATTCTCTCTTTCACCTCCATCCACATGCAACATCTAAAATCCTACGTTATTTATGCAGACTTCGAGTCTATTTTAAAACCCGTCTCCACTGTCGCACCTAATAACAACACCTCATTCACCATAAAAACATCTGAACATATTCCTTCTGGCTATGCCTATCTTATCGTAGGGCCCGACGGCAAATCTTACAAACCTATTCAAGTTTATAGGGGTGATGATGCCGTTGGGCACTTCTTAGAAGCCATCCTGTACGAAAAAGATGACATAGCCCAAAAATTAACGTCAATAGTTCCAATGCAGCTTACCCCAGATGAGGAGAGAGCTTTTCAGCAAGCAACTAGATGCTCCATATGTAACAACAGGCTCTATAAAAACAGAGTGTGCGACCACGATCATCTTTCCGGAGCTTTTCGTGGCGCGGCTCACAATAGCTGTAATCTCAATTACAAACAGCCCAAATCCATCCCCATCATATTCCATAACAGCAAAAACTATGACACCCACCACATTATGACCCAACTTGGAAGAGTTCAAGATCACACCATAGAAGTCATCCCCAATACATTAGAAAAATATATTGCTTTTAAATTAACCAAGAAAAATTGTCCCATCCAGCTCATCTTCCTGGACTCTCTACAGTTCCTCCCCTCATCCTTAGATAAACTCGTCCAGAACCAAGATCCTGATCAATTTCATCTTCTTAAAGAAAACTTTCCTCCTACAACAGATTGCTCTCTCCTCTTAAGAAAAGGGGTGTCTACCCCTATAGTCATATCACCGATTTCAACACCTTCGGTGAAAATCAGCTACCACCCCCAAGGGCCTTCCACAATGATTTGACTGATGAAGACATTTCTTCACAAGATTATGAACATGCTGTTAAAGTGTGGGAGGCCTTTAACATCCAAGATCTTGGGGAATACCATGACCTGTACGTGAAGACCGACGTGCTGCTGTTAGCAGATGTCTTCGAAAATTTTCGAAGACTTTGTCTTAAATATTATGGATTAGATCCCACTCACTGCTTCACAGCACCCGGTCTGTCATGGCAGGCATGCTTAAAAATGACAGGGGTAGACCTCGAACTACTCACTGACATCAATATGCTTCTTTTTATAGAAAAAGGTGTAAGAGGTGGGGTTTCCATGATAAGTCACCGCCACGCAAGATCCAACATCCCAAGAACTGAAGATTACAACCCCTCTGCTTTATCCCAATACATTATGTATTGGGACGCAAATAACCTTTACGGGCATTCAGGGTCGGAGCCCCTGCCTTACGGGGGCTTCCAGTGGGCTGACCCTGAAGACTTTAACTCTCAAACAATTCTAAACTTACAACCCGACGCAGCAGAAGGTTTCATCTTCGAGGTGGACTTGGAATATCCACAGCATCTCCACAACAACCACAACGATTATCCACTAGCACCAGAACCCCTACACATTACAGAACACATGCTATCACCATTCGCCAAAACACATGCTTCAAGATAGAAAATTTAATCCTTCCAAGAAACTCACACCTAATCTCAACAATAAAATTCAATATGTCACCCACTACAGAAACCTGCAATATTATCTTCAACAAGGATTAAAGCTCATCAAGATACACAAAGTATTAAAATTTAAACAAGCACCCTGGCTGAAACCCTACATTGCCTTCAACACAGAAAAACGAAAAGAATCCAAGTCCACCTTTGAGAAGAATTTCTTCAAGTTACTCAACAATGCTGTGTTCGGGAAAACAATAGAGAATTTAAGAAAACGAAGATCCATAGAACTTACAAACTCCTCCATAAGAGCTGAAAAGATTGTTGCCTCACCTCTTTACACCAATTTTAAAATATTTGATGAAAATTTAGCGGCAATGGAGAGGGTTAAAAAATCCATCTTGATGAACCGCCCCGTTTACATCGGCTTTACCATCCTGGAACTCTCTAAACTACACATGTACAGATTTCACTACGATTTCATAAAACCAACATTCCAAGATCAAGCTAAACTCCTCTTCACCGACACAGACTCCCTCACCTACCACATCACCACACCTGACATCTATCAAGACATGCTACAACATCAAGACATCTTCGACACATCTGATTACCCCACAGACCATCCACTTCATTCACAGCACAACAAGAAAGTTTTGGGAAAGTTTAAAGACGAACTAAACGGGCGGTTCATCCATGAATTTGTAGGCCTCAAAGCCAAAATGTACAGTATAAGATCAGAAGATGGAGAAAAGAAAACCGCGAAGGGGATTTCCACAATAACAGTCAGGAAAAAAATTAAACATCAAGATTACATTAATTGCCTTAATAATTTAAAATACAATATATCAGAGCAAACGAGAATTGGGCAGGAATGTCATAAAATATATACCTATAAACAAAATAAAATTTCTCTTACTCCATTCGATGACAAAAGATACATTTTGGATGATGGCATTTCTTCTCTGGCCTATGGCCATTACAAAATAACTTAAAAATTAAAAAAAAAAAAAAAAAAAAAAAAAATGAAAAAAATGAAAAAAAATTGAAAAATGAAGAAAAATTGAAAAATGAGAAAAATGAAGAAAAATTGAAAAATAAGAAAAATGAAAAAAATTGTAAAAATAAGAAAAATGAAAAAAATTTGAAAAATGCAAGATTTCAGAAAAGCTACAAGATCATAAAAAATTGGGGCGTCGCACACATGCGGCGGGTGGATGGTGGGACCCCTTTAAAACATCAAATGAAAAACTGAAGATTTGAAAATAAAAAGTTTTCAAACTTACAACAAAAAAATTAGAAGAATGAAAATGAAGTTGCAAGATCATAGAAAAATTAGATGATCAGAATGAAAAATTAGAAGATTGAAAATGAAGTTGCAAGATCCCAGAAAAATTAGAAGATCAGAATGAAAAATTAGAAGATTGAAAATGAAGTAGCAAGATCCTAGAAAAATTAGAAGACCTGGAAAATAAGAAGAAATGATGATTCAAGTTCAAAAATTGGGGCGTCGCATAGATGCGGCGGGTGGATGGTGGGTCCCCTTTAAAACATCAAAGAAAAAACTGAAGATTTCAAAATATGAAGATCAAAAACTTGCAAGAAGGATAATTAGAAGAATGAAAATTAGAAGATCGAAAACTTACAAGAAAGAAAATTAGAAGAAAGAAAATGAAGTTCCAAGATTCTACAAAAGTTAGAAGATCAGAAAATAAGAAGAAATGATGATTCAAGTTCATAAAAAAATTGGGGCGTCGCACACATGCGGCGGGTGGATGGTGGGTCCCCTTTTTTAAAAATAAATAAAAAATAAATAAATAAGAAATCCTCTTTTGAGGATTTCAAAGAAAAAGAAACTCTTTAAATGAGTTCCCAAAAAATATATGTTTGTACAGTTTAAAAAGAACTGTGCAGACATATAATAGAAACACCATATACACTCACACACATTCATACCTAAAATAGAACCATCAGGCTATATTTCCATAGGTCCGTGGTTTCGCGCTCGAAAACTACTGTCTTATGGAAATATTTTTACTGCCAGGTGCCGGGTTCGAACCCCCGTCAAACCTCTCTTTTTCTTGCATACTCTATCCACATCCACATCCTTAAATTCAATCGATTCCTTTTTTTATTTCTCAATTTTTAAATTTTTTTCTTAATTAATTTCTTAATTAATTTCCTAATTAACCTCTTAATTAACCTCCTAATTAATTTCCTAATGATTCACAAACAATATCCTACTTTTTACCTTATACCGCAAACATCGCTTTAAAACCATCGTCACCTTTTACAATAAACCACTCATTAAATTTTTTAATTAAATTTTCCTCATTAATACCCTCATCATCTTTCACGATACTGTCAGAAGGATGTCTCAAGGTCAATGTCAACTCATCTAGACCCCTCAGGGGGTGGTGCGGCACCCGCACGACTTGCCGGTGCACCAGTGCACCACCCGCATGAGCCAGAACTCTCCTTTCTTATCTACTTTTGTGCATGATTGGCTGATCGGAAACAATAGATACATGAACCAATCCGTTGTGTGTACCTTCTAAAAGTACAAGATAACTAGCGCAAAGCCATGATAATATTTTTTGCACAGTAACACAGTACAAAACCACTAAATAACATTATTCTATCTATGAATGTAGAATATTAGTTCTCAGACGTTTTTCGTCGGACACGTGAACATCTATCAATTGGATGCAGCAGAAAACATGAGTCGTTAGAAAATATATCCGTTTAACAACTAGTAGTATTCTATTTCTGCATTGCAGCTCATAATAAAGCCGCTGTTGCTGATGCAGTTTCGTCACTATGGTTCAATGACCACATGCATCTGCTTTGGAGCCCTTTATGAAACAAGGTTATGGTACTATTGTCTTAGATACAAGTCTAGGAGTTGTCTAGTTTATATGACACGTTAGTTGCTCAATTGTAACATATTAATCCCACTGTCGCAAGCGACGTTGGCCTCTTACACCAATGACATGTTGTGCATTGCAGTTTTAACGATGTTTACTTTCAGCGGTGGCGTTGCTTCAAAAACAGAACACTTTAACAATAGCAGTACGCGAGCAACTCAAAATCTGTGCAGTTTCCGAAATACTGCCGTCCTTTGGCGCAAAAGTGAATGCTCATCCCGTTTTATATGTCGGATAATTTGCGCGATTTACCCATTCACAGCAATAAAAGGTCTTTTCCAGTATAACCTACGTTTTCAATTTTTATATCTACCACATAGCTACAGTCGGCAGCAAAAGTATCCGAGCACTGGCAAAAATTCCTATGTAAAAAAAGTATACTTAATACAGTTTTGCAAAATAAATCCTTGTCGAATCCTGTTCTTAGTCAGTCTAAGAGCATGATTCGACAAGGATTTATTTAACAAAACTGTATTAAGTGTACTTTTTTTACACAGGAATTTTTGCTAGTGCTTGGATACTTTTGCTGCCGACTGTAGTCTATAGGGCATTATTTTATTGGCTGTGCGCTGTTAACTTCTTAAATACGTGGTCATAATAATGTGAGTTAATTGATCCCTCATGATCATATACTTTTACATCACGCAGAATTAATAATTTACTTCTCTGTATAGGGTTCGTAGTTTTCATCCTGTTGAATCTAAAATGTATCATAGTATTGTTTTTGTTATACACAATTCACAAGGATCTGCGTAATTTATAATTTAATAAAATATTCAATAACTGGTGTAGAACACTATAGGAAGTGCAATTGTTTTTTAAGACAGCATCAATAATTAGAATGCTTTCGAAAGACTTCATCTTTCTTTATCAAGTAAATAAGAAAAACTTGTCCCATCAGAGCAAAATCCGAAGTCAAGCTGACAGGAAAAATGAGAATAAAGAAGCGAAGGGGATAGATATAACCATTACAGGCCTCGCAGCGTTCCTAAAATTTTAGGAATCATTTTGCTACATTGTCACCACTATTTTAAAAGAACACTTATTTACTTAATATTTTAACATTAAAACCTTCAAGAAAAAAGTTTTTAACGATAGTGGTGTCAGTATAATAAAACACGCGAGGCCTGCCATTAGGAAGAGAAAAGAGTAACCTATTGGAAGTGAAGTAGTTTAAAAAATAAATTAAAACAAAATATGCTTTTTATATTTTTGTTTGCTCATTTAAGATACATTTGTCGGAAATTTTTCAGTTAGACATCATTTTTAACGCTCAATATTAAGTACTAAAATGTGAATTCGCTCCGAAAATGTTTTCTGGCTACGGTCTTCAAACCTGGTTTTCTTTTTCCATTCAACATTTATGCAAATAGCAACCTAACAGTGAAAGGAATTTTTGTAAGAATGGTTTTACGAGGGACTAAACAGAGTCGTTTGTAGACGGAGCTTGTGAGGCTATTGATAAAAGACGAATATTACATTTTCTAAATATAAAAACACACAAGGGCGTAGCCAGAAAAAAAATTAGAGAGATTAAAGTTTTATTACATAACGTATAGTCCGTAAAAAAAGTCTCCGAACACTAGCAAAAACCCCTATGTAAAAAATGTACATTTACTACAGTTTTGTTAAATAAATCCTTGTCGAATCCTGATTTTAGACTGACTAAGAACAGGATTCGACAAGGATTTATTTAACAAAACTGTCTTAAGTGTACTTTTTTCATATAGGAATTTTCGAAACTGTTCGGAGACTTTTGTTACCGACTGTACATTTGTAACGTACATTGAGTGTTAAAAATGGCGTATAACGCGAAAATTCCACAAATCTGTAACATTTTGGAACACGCATACACCCTTTTGGCTACAGTCTTAATTACACTTTTAGTGTAACATGTTTTTTCTCCAGTCAAGAACATATTCATGTTGAAATAATTGTACCATTATTTTCAGTGTTCGCCCAAGTGGGCCCAGCCCGAAAAAACTCGCCCGGGTTTTTTCGGCTGGGTCCACTTGGAAAAACCCACAATTTTATAAAGTGGATTTTTTAAAAAAAATACTGTACATTCAATAACTTTTACTACAGACACAATAATAATAATAATAATTATTATTATTATTATTTTTAGTTTATAATAATTACTGTCATTACCAGACCAGGGCCTGAATTTTCACGACATTGTGCTTTTTAGAACAGTTTTGCACTTTTAGATCATTTCTTAAACATATGTTTAGGACAAACTTGATATACACTGATGGAAAAAAAAATCCCAACACCAAGAAAAAATTATTGTACAGTAATGAAATTTCAGCAATACGTTTGTCTAGGTAACATATTTAATTGATTAAAGTTTCAAGATCACAGGTAGAGCCATTGGCGAGAAGAGCCATTTCAAATGTGAAATGTTGGTACATTAGTAACCGGTGTAACCGCCAGAATTTTGAATGCAAGCATGCAAACGTGCATGCATTGTGTCGTACAGGTGTCGGATATCAGTTTGTGGGATGGAGTTCCATGCCTGTTGCACTTGGGCGGTCAATGCAGGGACGGTTAATGCTGGTTGTGGATGACGCTGGAGTTGTCGTCCAATGATGTCCCATACGTGCTCGATTGGAGAAAGATCTGGTGATCTAGCAGGCCGAGGCAACATGTCGACACTCTAAAGAGCATGTTGGGTTACAACAGCGGTATGAGGGCGAGCGTTATCCTGTTGGAAAACACCCTCTTGAATGCTGTACATGAATGGCAGCACAACAGGTTTTATCACTAGACTGACGTACAAATTTGCAGTCAGTGTGCGTGGGATAACCACGAGAGTGCTCCTGCTGTCATACGAAATTGCTCCCCAAACCATAACTCCAGGAGTAGGCCCTATGTGTCTAGGTCACAGACAGGTCGCTAGCAGGCGTTAACCTGGCCTCCTTCTAACCAACACACGGCTATCACTGCGACCAAGGCAGAACCGGCTTTCATCAGAAAACACAACAGATCTCCACTCCGTCGTCCAATGAGCTCTAGCTTGACACCACTCACGTCGCAAAC
Organism: Salticus scenicus; assembly: GCA_963930645.1. NCBI lineage: Eukaryota > Metazoa > Arthropoda > Arachnida > Araneae > Salticidae > Salticus > Salticus scenicus. The sequence goes on from OZ005653.1 coordinate 7,914,206, forward strand.
GGCAGTGGTTTGGAGTCAGTGGAATGCAGGCTACAGGGCGTCTGGCTCGGAGCTGTCCTTGAAGTAACCGATTTGTAACAGTTCGTTGTGTCACTGTGGTGCCAACTGCAGCTCGAATTTCAGCTGCAGACGCAGTACGATTAGCCACAGCCATACGCCGAACACGGCGGTCTTCCTTCTCAGTAGTGCCACGTGGCCGCCCGGAACCCGGTCTTCTTGAGGCAGTACCTTCCCTTGACCACTGCTGCCAACACTCATGCACAGTGGATACATTCCTGCCAAGTCTTTCTGCAATATCGCGGAAAGAAAACCCACCTTCTCGTAGCCCTACTACACGACCTCGTTCAAACTCAGTGAGCTGTTGATAATGGCTTCTTCGTCTTCTTAGAGGCATCCTTGTCTAACATTAACCCACTACGTCAAATCTCAACTGTAAATAACGATCACGAACCTTACAGCGCTTATTTAAAGCAAACCTCATTTGCATGTTCATAGTGTCGCTACTAGCGCCACACTTATGCGCGTAGCTCGAAATTTGAATCGACGTCATCTTTCAGATGTATAAACACGCCTACCAAATTTCGTTTATCTAGCACAGCTCCTTCCTGGTGTTGGGATTTTTTTTTCCATCAGTGTATTTAGGGCATTTTTTAAAAATTTTAAGTCATTTTTATGTGTATATATTAAAAATTTAAATTGTGTAAGGATTTCAAATTATCAAACTTTAAAATTAAAAATTTTTTAAGACGAAAACAAAGAATAAATCATTTTCAGTCAATTTAAAAAATAATTAATTTTTGCATTGTCCATAAAAAATGAAAAAATTGAAAGAAATCAGATTTTCTGCTTTGTATATTTCAGGAAGTTTCTAGTTTTTTATGTATTTCATATGTTTTTCCTTACAATATGTTACTCCAAGTTAAAATAAGTGTTTTGTAACTTAATGTGATATGTTGTTTAACTTTTACTTATTGTATTTTTGTTGAATAGTTGCTGGCTAAAAATAGCTTGTTTTTGTTGACGTTTTCCCATTTGTCAAAAATTCAAAACTCCCGTCTGGATTTGGACAGTTTTGTTTCTCTTTGCATTCAGCACCGACTTCATCTGTATCAATTGAGAGATTTTTCTTAAACTTTTGGATTAGTTTGGCGTAAGCCACGCAATCGTTTAGGGTTTGACAAAGTAACAAAACTCGTAAAAGTATATCTCCATTTACAATCAAAATCAAACTATGCACTTCCCTCAGAAGTCCAAACTGACTAAATTTTTCATTCAGTAATATAATATTTTGTTCTGTGTTCCTATTCTGTTAATGCTAAAGTAAGAAAATCACTACGTCAGAAACGCCAAAGAAAAATATTGCAAATGCATACAGCTGTTTCGGTAGCCTAAAGCGTACTGTCTTCAGTGCCTTTTTGCACTGAAGACGGTACGCTTTAGGCTACCGAAACAGCTGTATGCATTTGCAATATTTTTCTTTGGCGTTTCTGACGTAGTAGTTTATTCGGGTTTTAATATTCCAACGCCAAGTCTCCTGTTATTATTTATTATAAGAAAATCAGTTTTCATTCAGCAATATCTGATGTCTTTTATGTTTTACCTAACATGTAATTATGCTTATAAGAAGTTTTTAATTTTTCAAACAAAAATGTATATACTATGGACAAATTATATTTAATAATAAATGCATATGTAATAATTAAGTATAACAGCTTTTTTAATAATTTGAAATAAATCTAATTGCAGTTGCATAGTATTAGTATATGACATAATACTAGTGATAAATAGTTGCGATTGTGAATCACTGGACTTTTAAATCAGGTTTAAGTTTTTTCCTGTGATCACATTTAAAACTGACCAGTTTAGGTAGAACATTTAAAATGGAATGAAGATTTAAAATTTTCATGAAAAACCCAATAATATCCGGGTTTTTCATCAAAAACCCGATAAAACCCGGGTGCTTTTTTTAAAAACCCAAGTTCTTTAAACCCTGATTATTTTTCTATACATACTACTATTCGATACCACATTTGTAATGAATGATGCATGTAATTTATAATTTAGTTGGTCATGTCATGAAGTTACTTATTTATACTTTTTCTCTTCCAGGCAAGGTTTGCTGAATATTTTCTGAAAAGATGACTTACACAATTGACGAGTTAAAGCATGTCTGTTTGTTTCCCTCTCATGGCGTACAAGAGTATCCGACGCAAGACATGGATGAGGTCTTGTGACATAGTTTATCACATATTTGCAATGTAAAATTTTTTTGAATAAATATTTCACATAAATTAATTAATTAATAAAATCTAAAATTACATTTGAATTAAATTATGAACTTAAATATTTAAACTTTAATTAATAATTTTACTTTTCCTGTATAATCCTTAAAAAGTAGCAATTTAAATTTGTATTCAATCCCTCTTTTCATTTTTCGAAATCATTGCAATACGTTAAGATGTTTTAGAAAATTGTTGTTATTTAAGTACAGAAACATATGGCTATCATAAAACATCTGATCTTTTTCGTTTTGTATTTACTTTTCGAGATTTTTTTTTTCAAAGCGCAATTGGCTCTAAAAAGTTTGGTTTCAGCTACATTTTTGACAATATATATCTGTACTGATAAGTATAAAGGATTTAAGTCCATATTCTTGATTTTTCAGGAGACGAAAAATAAAGTTAAACTAACTAAAAACTGATCAGCAAAATCGATTAGGAAAAAGGAATTATGTTGATTTATACCCTTTATACCGTTCAGTGATTGTCAACCTTCATTTAATAAAGGGAAAAATTTGAATTAAATATTTTATACAGAGATTAATGCTAAATTTCTGACTCGAATCTTTTTTTACCAATGGATTTTCTCAAAAACTAAATGACATGGATTTAAATCCTTTATACCAATCGATAGAGAATTTTTTTCTGGGTCTGACTGTGTACTTAACTCAAAATCGACATTTTTGGACTTAAATCCTTTATACTCATCAGTACAGATATATTTTCTGTTCAAAATTGAATCTGTTTGAGCACAAAAATAAATATACAAAAATTTATTTCCGTCCTTGGATGAATGACATTAGTTTGTATTGCACGTTATTATGGGGAGAAATTTGTATCTGTTTGAATACAAAGATTTGGGGGTAATAATAATTGATTGTAATAATAGTTTGTAAAATAAATTTTTGTGGGACGTCTACTGCGAATTATGTTACTAATCAGGACACCGAATTTGTGTCATGTTATAGTAACTCGTTTAAATTCAGAGTTAACAAATCTATGCAGAAATGGAGAAAAAAGTGAAAGTAAATTTGAAATTTCGAAGGTGATACAGATGTATCATAAACTTTTTATTCGTCACTGCATTCGTAGCGAGTTTCGCCAGGGAAAGAGTGCTGTAAAAGCATGCCAATCAATCTGTTCTGTTCTCGGGGAGGAAAATCACATACAAATGTTGGTTTCGATGCCTTAGAGATGACTATTTTGATATTACCGATCGAGAATTTATGCGACGCTTCCCTAAAGGCTAGGCACGAGAATTTACAAGTGCATTTACAAGTACCCTCTATGAGGATGTATTTCAAACGCAAAAAGAACTTGGAGAACAATTAAAAATATCACAAAAACGATTTTTAATAGGTAACACGAAATGATGAAGATTCAGAAAGTACAAAGACGAGCGTCACATACATTCAGCCAGAAGAGCAAGATTGGACGGATCTTGAATCTGCTCAAAACAGAAAATATTTATTGTAGAAAATTGAGGCGGGAAACGAAAAATGGATATGTTAAGGCAAACCGAAACGCAAAAAACATTGGGTGAATTCCTAGCACAACAACAATATCCACGTCGAAACGAGTTTTTCACTGCAAAAAATTCTCCTTTGCATTTCGTGGGATATGAAGAGCGTGTTTTATTACGAACTGTTGAAGCCAGTCTAAGTGTAAATGCTGAAAACTATAAGAAGCAGTTCCTTAGAATTAAACTGGTAAATAAATCGAAAACATCTCTTTACTGGAAAAGGTTTGCATCCTGTAAAATTGCTCCATGAAAATGCAAGGCCTCATGTTGAGCAAACGGTCAAGGACTCGTCAGTAACACGTTGCTGGGATACTTTGGAGCACCCGGTGTATATCCTTGCCATATAGATCTTTTGTACTGTTATTTGTTTCAGGCGATGCCCAGTATCTTCAGTACACTTACAGACCGTGGAAGAAGTACGAAAATGCTTTAGCAACTTCGTCACGTCAAATGAAGAATGAAAGATTCTAAACTACTGGCATCCGTCAGCTGCTGGACCGATGGTTAATAGTGTTATGTAACAATAGAGAATATTTTATCGAATAAAGTTATTATTACCAGATCTCAATTACATACTCATTTTCGGAAACACGCTTTAAAATTTATTATTACACCCAATACAGTAATATGTTCCGTTTCTTTTGGTGATAAATATCATTTTATATACGCTAAATTTTGGAGCAATTTGTATCTGAATAAAACAATGAAAGTACAATAACTTATTTCTTATCTCTGTGTGATTAGCACCAATTTATGTATCACACTAAAATTTGGAGAATGAGTTCTTGATTTTTTGACACTTATTGCTTCCATACTTACTGGTAAGGATATAACTTCTATGCATGAGACCTACTCTTTGATTACGTGTATTGAATTATATTGTAACGACAACATTTCAGTAAAATATGGTGTGTGATAAGCGCCTGTTGTTGTCCTTTTCTTTAATTTTAATTTTTTATTTCTTCTTAACATTCAATAATTAAATTTAATTAACTTATAGGTCTATCCCGGAATCTATCTTGGAAACGCAGCTTCTGCAGCCGACATCGAAAGACTTCAGAAACACAACGTTGGCAACGTTCTCAACGCCGCTCATGGAACAGACGCTAGTCTATTCCAGTTGCAAGTCCACTCCAAAGAAGAGTATGAAAAGCACGGAATCGCTTATTTTGGTGTCGAAGCCTTGGACATGTCTTCCTATCCACTGCACAAGCATTTTAAAGAATCGTCTGATTTCATTCGAAAAGGACTGCAGTCGGGCAAGAATGTCCTCGTCCATTGTAGAATGGGCATCAGCCGATCCGCAGCTTTAGTCATTGCATATCTGATAGAGGTGGAAAAAATGGACTGCAAAGACGCTATGAAATTGGTCAGGAGTCGGAGAGAAATTTTTCCGAACGACGGCTTCATGCAGCAGTTGGCCGAATATAAACCTCAGTGATTCATTAACATAACATGTATGTATTCTGTTTTCAAACATACTTTAAGATTTTCGAAGATTTTAAAAACAGTAAAAGTGAACTCTCAATTAACTAAGAGCTCCGGATTATTCGGATGGTAAGGAGAAAAGAAAATGGAAAGAAAGAAACAAAAACACACATAAAATGCGGAATGTTTTATTTACCTTTATAGAAATTGAAATCCTTTCATAAATTATTATGTTGATGCGTTATTGAAACTAGTACATAGCAACGCGAAGAACAAATCAGTGAGACTAATTTTACCAGACGAGGTAAATAAATGATATCGTTATAAAACGCAACAATAGTAATCCTGATTTCGAGAGAAAAATCTCAGAGGATTTAAGGGTGTTAAATTGTTCTGAAAATATCAACAATGTAGCAGTGCAAAAGGGATAAACCAAGACTTAAAATTACAAGTTTTATAAAATTTTTAGTGACGATGACGTTGTGATACTCAGCGCTTTTGTTTGGGAAATGAAAGCAGGTTGACATCTGATAGTCCTCTTTCCCGGCATGGATTTTCGTAATAGTTTGGAGTCTACTTTGAGCCATAGATTTTGGTCTAAAGAGTCTTAATGGGCAAAATATGACAGTAGAGTGACAAACCAACCAAACCGAAAAATGTTCTGCAACCGATAAAGACAATCCTACAGTCGGCAGCAAAATTATTGAATTACATCCACACTTTTCATATGTATATTTTTTAGTTTGGTCGCTAATTTTTATCATTAACATACTTTTTTTATGAACAGTATAATATTAAGATCATGACTCGACAAATATTTATTTAACAAAACAATATTAGGTGCGTATATTTTAAGTAAGAATTATTGGTAGTGCTTCAATAATTTTGCTGCCGACTGTACATCTCAGTAAAGGTGGACTCGGTGATGCATTGGTACACGCTGAGTTGTTACTTAGAGCAAGAAGTCAACAGCACCCGCTGAAAAAAAAAAAAAAAAAAAAAAAAGACAGTGAGAAATTTGTGTACCCAGAATTAGTGGTAGTGTGAATAAAAAACATAAAACAGACTTTTATACAATCAATGTTTACAAAACAGTGAGGTCAATAATATTTGTAATACCACGTTGCTATTATTTTCTACTCTTCTAATTCAAAGTTTACAGCCAAATTTTTGTTTATCTTTCTCCTTTTATGTTAAATAAATTATTAGTATCTTTCTGTATAATGTTTTAAATTTTGTGACATTTTTTAAAAATAGAAATTTGTATAAATTTGAATATTTGGGATTTTTTGAATAATCTGGGAGTAGACATTTCTCTTGTCGATCATCCTAGTTTTTTTTTTTTTTTTTTTTTTTTTTTTTTGTAATCATGTATGATTCAAATAATGTGTGATTTCTTTTTATAATCATGTGTGAATCAACGTTACTATCAGTAACCTTGATAAATTTTTTCAAAAAACGGGATAACCCCTCTCCCAATCAAAATCCTTTTATATAAGTAAAGTATATAATTTTCTTTCTTTTTTTTTCCCCATATAAGTTTTTTTCTTTTTCTTTCTTTCTTCTTCTTCTTTTTTCTTTTTTAACAGAAGGTTTCAAAATTTTAAGGATATGAAAAGGTTGGTTGATCATGCTTTTAGCAATAAATAACTTCTACTTTTATTACACAATGAGATACTATTATGGCAAATAGATTTAGAACAGAACAAATGTTTAAAAATTTTCTAAAACTGTTCTAAACATGTCGTAAAGAAAAATATCTGAGATTGAAAAACAGTTAAACAAAACAATATACATATGTATTATTTATCTTTTACTCTTTTTTCGCCTTTTTTAACGTGAGGATTACGAAAATTTTCAGGGTTGGGTTACATGGCATTTCCAGTCTATATTTCACAGTTTTCGAATTGTAATTGCTAAGTAAATCAACGAAAAGCGACACGAAAAATTAAATAATAATAATAATAATAATAAATATTAAAAATAATAGCTATCAAAATATAGACTTGTTTAGGACCCTTGTACTTTTTTTTTTTTTTTTTTTTTTTTTTATTGCTAGTGGCAAATGTTTCACATTTATTATTATTTTTTTTCTTTATTGTTAGTTTTGTTTTGTCAAATTATAATTTTGTTGAAAAAAAAAAAAAAAAAAAATGTTGCACAGTTTTAGATAAAGGAGTTTGGAACAATTAGGTAAGAGCATACACATTTTAAAATTTTGTCTCTCCACGATATCGAAACTTAATCATTCCTGGTAATTTCTGTATAGGAATGTGCATCACGATAACGTGAAGTCGTTAGACATTCGTTGCCTACAGATACAAGATTTAAAGTTGCAAAATTTTACCATATCTTTGCCAAAATGACCTTGGTATAGTTCGCACATATCACCCGACAAACTGTCAAATGCTGTGTATTATTTTTTGTATTTTTTCAACGATAGTGTTTCATGATCGAGATCTAGTGGATGCAATTGCACGAAATATCTAATTTGCAAGTAAGGTGACGATTCCGATTCGCTCTCATCTTTATAGCAAGTTGCCTTTCCTACTTTAATTAATTAAAAAAAAATCAAATTGACCGATTGGTACGCTGTTTAGACCGACAGATTCAATAAAATCGCCTCTTTTATTTGGTACCTTATTTGTAATGAAGTTTTGATTAGATTTTCTAAAAATTGATTAAAATATGAAAATAATAACCTGGTAATAACTTCAAAATGGGACATTTAAATTTATAATTGTTGCCAAAAAAAATATATCAGTTTCTTTTTTTAAGCATAAAATGAAATGTGCTTTCACGCGAAAAATAAAAAATTATAAAACATTAAATTTGCTCATGCATATTAAAAAAATGAAAATATGAAAATGTAGCAAAAAACCAACCATAACCTTTTTTGATATACTTCAATTTTAGATTTTTTTTTTTTTTTTTAGGACCGAGGGCCTAATTAGTCTCAATCTGGGATTTTTGCGTTGTCGATTTCGATAGTTGGACATTGGTCGAAATCTAAAATTTATCGAAAATATAATTGAATAATTTGAAAGCGAAGTTATAATTTGAAAAGAAAAAAAAAAAAAAAAAAAAAAACTAATAGTCCACCGTCCTAAACTAAATTCTGCTTTAGCCAGAATTTCACCAAAATCTTTTTTTTATTATTATTATTGAAAGAAAAAGAAAAGAAAATTAATAATAATCAGAATCCGCGTTTGTAATGATCGATAGATGGCGCTTTTTCAGTTTTTGTTGTTAGTATCGTATTGATTTATTGCTGGATGAAATTACTTGAAGCATAGAAAGTCCCGGTTCGATAATTTCATTCAAATGGGCCGTGAAGAAACACTCCTGAATGTCAATTAAAAAAATGCTTTTTATTTAGCGATCCAAAAGAGCTGCAAGACAACATCAGGAAAAATATAGTGGCATGATAATCAATTTAAATAACAGTACATTCTGTTTGGGAACCGCAAAATCAGAGAGAGAGAGAGCGCGATCTTAATCCTCTAATACGAGATGCTTTCTCGACGGTGATCAGTGAGAGTGTGTCCAAATGTTTAGCCAAAAACGAAAATCATGAGCATGTTGGCACACAATATTTCGCCGCAAAGATCACCCAAACAACGGTTTCCTTAGATCCGTTGTACATTCATTTAGTTAATAATTTTTGAATGCAGCGAGCAGGTTTACCATATTACATTAACCCGAGTCTTATGCCAAACTTTAGCCATGAGAACTGAAAAACCACATACTGCAAACAATACATAGGAAAGAAAAAATAATCAATTCTTTTTCAAGGATAATTTTGAGAAACAGATTAAAAGTATGTTAGCCGTTAAACTTTGATTTACGCAGAAAATAAGAATGGCCATGTGGTATTCTTTTAACACCGAACTGAAAGAATGAGGTTTTTGATTACAGCAAGATTTTCTTTTCCACATACTTTTTATTTTATTTTATTGAGAGGAAAAGGATTCAGCGGTTAATTAAAGACTATTATTCTATGCACGAATATATTATAATATAAAATATTAATATAGATTTGAATTTAAATAAATGAGAAAAATTCATTAAAAATATGTGATTTCTATATCACATATTTCTCCCCTTTCTCTAGAAAAAAAACTTCGAATGATAAGGAAAAAAAATCGCTCTCTCTCATCAAGGTTAATGCATACTACAGATTGGAAAAAATATATATTTTTTAAAATATAAAATCAATATGACTTCAAAATATTTTTCATACAACATAGTGGCTAATAGTGTAAACTTAAACATTAATGATGTAATACCAATAATCAACTAGAACCTGTTATTACAATACATAGTTTTCCTTCATGTGATGCAAGACTATGCATTGACATATGACAATACAGATATAAAATAACCAATGAAATGTATAAGACATAATAAATCACATCTGTATGACAATTTATTTAACCAACAAATATATTTTGAAATTGTATGACAAATTGAAAGCAAGGAAAAGGAAATCAATAATTATAAAAGTAAAATATTTTACTTATTCATACGTTTATACAATATATAATTTGCTTGAAATTATTTATTGTTTACTAATTTCATTATTTATTGTAATGTGACATTTTGCTATGAAAAAGATACATAGAACGTAAAAGAAAGTGCCAGACCCTCAACACTAGGATGCCTAAAATTTATACAAATTGAGCCAGAGTGTGAATCAGTATACAAATTATAATTGACATTGTGGGTTGTGAGGCCACAGCCAAAAATAACGTACTGAGTTAGGGTGTGAAGCAGAAGAGGCGTATATTGTGTGCAAATAACATTACAGCAAGCATTCTGCAACACGACATAATAAAATGCCTTTTGTTTGTGTAAAGTGAATTGCGAAAAAGAAAAAAAAATAGCTCAACCAATAAAAATACTAGGACACAAGTATAAAGTCTGGCAAAAATTTCAAAGAAAAATGTAATTAAATTTTTATTTATTTATTTATTTATTTATTTTCAATCATATTTAATTATTTCTAAAAATATTAACTAAGTTCATTTTCTAAACATTTTGTAGTCCAAGATTATCAAGAAATATATTGATGCTCAATTAATTTCCTTTTCCTTAACAATTTTAATACATTTTAAACATGAATCATAACTGGAAAGTGTAGTAAACATGAAGAAATATAATAAAATTTGTGTATTATATGTGATGTTTGTATAGAAAAAAATCATTGTGTAATTGAGAAAAACAAAATGTTAAGCTTGTTAAGTATGCCTAATACAATAAAATCATTTTCTATATAAATCCTTTATGTCTTGGACAAAGATTGTATGCATTTGTACATGATTTTCTTTTTTTTTCTTTTTTCTTTTTTTTTTTTTAGTAGAACATATACCTTTTTTTTATTTATTTATTTAATTAATTAATTAATTTATTTTTTATTTATTTATTTATTTATTTATTTTTTGTGTGTGTGTGTGTGTGTGACATGACAGCATCCAACAGTGATTTGGTAAATTTGAAAAGTCTAACAGTATAAGACATTGTTTAAATCTCAATGAAGAATAATCTTATAGATATGTAATCAGAAGAATGTGTGTGTATAAGATTCAAAATGAAATGTGTGTGTGTGGGAACAATTACACATATGAAGTAACTGTATAAATAGAAAAATGTCAATACATAATCTGTAGAAAAAGAGAAAAAAAAAATGATATTGTAAAAATGTAATTCTGTAATTTATGTATACATGTATTGTAAAACTTGTAAGTTGAAGTATAGAGATCCTTTAAAAATATTAAAAATGTAATAAGTATAAGAAACTATTTAAAATGTATGAAAGAAATAGAAAATTAGCAAATAGTTATTCAACATTAGTATTAAATAAATTTGTTTTGCTTATCTTATTTATTTATTCTTTAAAATACAATGCAAGGTAAGCCATGTAAACTATATACAAAAAGGTGTACTTGAAATTTATATATTTTATCTTAAATAATCAATCTTTTATTATTATTACATGGAAGGCTTTGAAACATAAGTAAACCTTTCGAGTCAGATAAGAAAAAGTGTAAACTCAATTACATACTATGCCTGATAAATAGGTCGTGAATCTACTATCACAACATAGAATACTGAGAAAAATGTGTGAATGTATATGTGTAGGAGAAAAAGAAATCTATTGGAAAAAAACTTGTTATTTAACTGTACCCCGAAAACAGTTAAAAACATGAAGGTCTGACTGAAAATAAAAGCATACATATAAAAACATGCATGATGTACTCCAAAAATACCTATCAAAGCAAGAACAAATAGGTGCAAATTATTTATCTTAATAAAAAATTTCTATAAGAAAATTTTAAAAATTTATATATTAAACAAATTTTATTTTGTTTATTTTATTATTATTATTACTATTAATAATTTATCTTTAATAAATTTATACACCTTTTTTTTTTTTTTTTTTTTAAAGAAAAGAATAACAAATTTTTGATAAAATATTGCTGATCACCTGACATGTGAACACATGACATGCCAAATAATTGTCAGAGAAAAGTGTGTAAATTCAGAAGAGAACATGGCTGAATAATTGGGTTGTGAGGCCAATTAAAACATGCCTTAATCTGTGAAATGTGTATAAACGTGTAAAAATGTGTAAAAGAACTATTGAAAAAATTTGCCATTTAACCGGACACCATATTAGTCAAATGACAATGAAGTTCTGACTCAAAAATAAGCATGCATAAAAACACATGTACATAATGTAGCAAAAGTATATACGGAAAAAAAAAACACTTAAATCTGTTATAAATTTCTGATGAACTTTAAAAAAATTCAATATTTTTGTTGGCACAATTACCTTGCAAACATGTAGAAAAATATTAAAATGAAAAAGTATTACATTCTCTATATATTTACTTTATAAATAACTGTAAAAGAAAGTGCATATTTAATTATATTCATATTTTAATCATAATATCTTTAAATTGAAAAGAAAAAATGTAAATAATAGTATAGTTTGTGTATAATTGTGTTTTGTGTTATGATAAACTGTCAGGTAAACTCGAGCAGAAATACAGAAATTATATATATATATTTCTTTATATGCTCATTATTAGAAAAATATCTCTGATTATTATTATCATTTTTTTTTTTTTTTTTTTTTTTTTTTTAATGTATAGATATATATTTCTTAAAACACTTACGGATGTTTGAAATTCATAACGTTTGAATAATAAGATTAATGTAAAATGTAGTTTCCCCAACACAATTATCGGTGTTGAAAATTTAAACTTGTAGTCAAATATCAGCATATTATAGAAAAACAATCTGCGCAAGTGATAGACTAAAGCAACACAATTGTGTTAACATGGAGTGTGTGTTTATGTGTAAATACTTTTTTTTTTTTTAAATATGAAATTAAAATTCTCAATCACTTTTAATCATGTCATTAATGTTCTAGAATGGTATTACCAATGAAATAAATAGCCACATTTTTATTATATAATCTCTGATGACAGCTCTTTAATTAATAATAAAATTTAAAAACAAAAAATGTGCACATGAAATTGTTAAAAAGGTCATGACAACATAAACTTCTAATGAGTTCTATAGAGGCCTTCTTAAAAATGAGCTTAAATTCAATATAAAGAATAGCTTCAGGGCTATGATACATGCTCATAACGAATTCAAAAACAACTCGAGTAACAGAAGTATATCTGACTTCCAAATAATAGATGAATTAACATTATTCATCAAGTCGACTCATAAAAAATGTTAAAATCAGCTGATATCTAAAGAGCAAAAGTGTTTGCTCAAAAGTTGCGCAATAATGTTGTTTTAAAAATGATGCATCGAATAGACATAGGCCTGATATTTGATGTTATAAAATACTAGCTAGTAATTATATATATACTCATATTTATGTATACATATTAATAAAAAGATACACACATGAATAAGAATATAAACCAAAAATATTAATAATTAAATATGAGTAAAAAGTGTATATGATGCATACAATGGTAAAATAGTACTTACAGTAAAATACAAAAATCATGATAATTCTTCTTAATTATTATTGCTATTATTATTATTATTACTTTTATGCATGATAAGTGATAGCTATGCATCTTAATCTTTGATAAAGAATAAAAATGTGGAAAATTCATGCTTCAACCAAATATTTTCACTATTGTTTGAATAAAAAGCGTGTTTATTTATTTATCTATTTGCCAGTCTCTCAGCTCATTTACTTATATATTTCTTTAATAAGCAGAATTAAGTTCTTGTAATATATGAAAAATAAATAAACTTGATGTGTATAAAGAGTGCAAACAAAGATAAAAATTTATTATTGCACAAAGTGTTAAAAAAAATATAGGCATAGATTTTTTTTTTTTTTTTTTAAGTGAATTTGAATGTATGCAAAAGATGAAATGTGTAAATTTATAACGATGTGTGAAAATGAGAACATTATGCATGCAAAGGATTATGGGCATAAGAGTTATTTTATAAACAAACAGTAGATATACTGTAACAACACAACCCTGTCACATCTACATGCAATGAGCAAAAATGTAAAAAAAAGAGAAAAATTGTTGAATTAAAAAAAAGATGAATGTTTATCTATCTATTTATTTTATTTTATTTATGGAAATGTAAAACTAATATGAATTGTAAATTTAGTAAAGAAATCATTTCGTGTAAGATAAAATCAAAATTCCAGCAAAAGTAAAATTGTGCAATGCAAGGGAATCAAGGCAGATTTCCCACTCAACTGAAATTTGGCCAGAATTTCCAGAGAAAGAAATACACCCCGAATGCCAAACACACACTACCGCATTCAAGACGTCATTAAATGCAACAGTGGCGCACAACATTACAAAAATTTAGATCTTAGAATGGAAAAAGTGCAAAACTCTTGAAAAAAAAAAAAAAAAAAAAAAATACTTATAATATGTACAAATTATCATTAAAAACTTTACAACTAAATGTCATTTATGAAAAACTAGACTTAGTGTATGTATAAGAACATGTGTGTGAATATGTGTTAATGTAAGAAAAAGATTCTCCATACAAACGCTCGAAAGTAAATATTTTTTACAGTTTGAAGCCAAATTAATCAATTTATTAATGATTAATTAAAAAATTTTCCCCACAAGAACTGAAAGATCAATTTTATAAAAAAATGTGAAATGTGTAAATATAAATATTTGTAAAAATATGTTTGTAAATGTGTGAAAGGTGGGAAATGTTCACCTGCCAAATATTCAATCTCGAACGATTATAGAAAAATATATTCTCATTTAAATTATTTTAATTTTTTTTTTTTTTTTTTTTTTTTTTTTTGGTAGAAGCATGTATTTAGAATTTGAAAATATAACAAAACTTAATAAATCTTCATTTAAAATTAAGTTTGAAGTATACTTAATAGGAAAAATTAAATTAATTTGTTTATTTCAATATATGGTATAGAAAGAACTGAGAAATCTAACAAATATATGATTAAACATGCGAATATTTTGAAATGTATAAAACACAAATCATAATCATATAATAATAAAAAAAAAATCAATATTTTCATATAAGAAAAAGTTCATATGAAAAACTAATTATGTTCTCAGAATTCTTTATCTTAATCACTGTCATTGTATTTACTGAAGAAAAAAAAAAAAAAAAAAAACAATGAATGTGAACACTTTCTCCAAAAATAATAATAGAAGTAAAAATATGTAAATTTAATTTGCTTTATTGCAAATATTTTGTATTTATAATGCAAAATTAAACTACCTTAAACAAGTATAATTATTTGTACAGAAGCACTTTGCACATATTGTGTAAATAAAATTCAATAACATATAAACTGTTTTTTTTTTTTTTTTTTTTTAATTAAAAAATGAATATGTAAACATACTTGACAAACTGTGTATATTTATAAATATCTGAGAAACATATATATAATAAGTCAAATTATTACCAACATAATTATTTAAATTATAATTATTTAAAACTTTACTCAAAAATTAATTAAGCATTATAAACTATACAAATAAATACAAAAGAAATATAACTCTTTACTTTGAAAAGTAATTTTCTGTATTTATTTTCTTCAAGACAAAAGAAAAAGTACTTACCAATATCTTGAAAAATCAAATTTTCTGTCAGTACAAACAAAAAAAAGTTCACTGATGAGTTTTGTTCAATATTCAGTCACAATTTCAGTGTCAACTACTCAGTAATAATCACTTAAAAATAACAGAGTATAATCTGCTAGTTTGATTCACAATCTTTAAAAATATTCTGTTCGCAGAAAGTTATGAATCTCACTCTTGTTTTTTTAAATGATGTATCAGTTATAAAACTAAAGCAATATCAGTTACAAAACTGTAAGTAATTTTTCACAAACAAATATCCAGAGACACTTTCTTCTTTTTCTTTTTGAGCACCTATACACGTAAAAAAATTCGGGTTGCCGTATGAATGCACGTATGGCTTTTCTGCTTTGAGTGCAAAAACGCATGATTATGGTTTAACACATAAATAAAAACATACTTGGCACATCACTTTACCACACAGGGAAAACACAGGTCCATCGACGCAGTTATAAGAACAGAACAGAAGCCTACAAACTCAATGTGGAAGGACATAGGAGTTTGAACTAAACATGCAAGAGGCAACCGTTGGGAGGTAAATCGGACTGGGACTGCTCGCTTGAATCAGAGGTCAGAACTCCATGAAATTATTTTGTCCAAAATGGATTCTGAAACTAAGGTGCACAGATAAATGCTTAATAACTGTCCGTGAGATGATGAAAAAATCGCCTGTTAGATATAAAGGAGCTGGAGCTAAACGTGATAAATGACGAAATGCCGACCACCATAAAACGTCACGATCTCGGGAATTTTGTTTCTCTATTACCGTAGAATTTTTGCTGACACGAATCCAGATTGAAGAGGTGGAAAAAATGCGACGTTAATCGTTTATTTTAGTTTTGAAGGCAAAACCACAGAAGCCAAAAAGATGTACAAATATTGTTCGGCATGAATTCTGAACCGAATGCTTTAAATAAAAAAAAATCTGTAGATGATGAAGATCATATTGTATCCGAAACAGCTGCTCAAAAAAGCAAATTAACAGTAAAATTTTCAAAGCCCTGTAGATACATATATAACCTGGAAGTAGACCTGACTCAGGCAACCAATGCTGAGTGACTAAGGTTGGGACTGTTTTGCTCGAGAGGCGGACTGGACAGTACTCCACTCAAAGTCTTTTAGCCAGAAAAATTAATCCATTGTTTCTGTAAGTCAACAGGTAAAAATTGCCACCAAAGCAACTAGTGTATACTCCGTATACATCTATTTTCTCCTTATAATTTAATTCTTGGAATTTTTCTTTAGCTAAATTCATAAAACAATAAACTTCTTCTTTAGGCCCTTTGAAATTTTCTGTATTAAAAGTGTGAGTAGTTATTTCAGTTTTTGCAAAATCTAAGCAAAATTCAAGAGTCTGAAAGTTCTTAAAAACCAAAGGCGTGATATTGAAGCTTTTCCATAATAAGTTTAAGCAGCAACTTGCGAAAAATATTTAACAAAATATACATAAGAATAAATACAGCCCCTCTCTCTCTCTAAGCAAGTCCCCAAACAGACCTGGCAGCGAGCACCAAAATTTATCGTATTGATTTATTGCTGGATGAAATTATTTGAAGCATAGAAAGTCCCGGTTCGATAATTTCATTCAAATGGTCCGTGAAGAAACACTCCTGAATGTCAATTAAAAAAATGCTTTTTATTTAGCGATCCAAAAGAGCTGTAAGACAACATCAGGAAACTAGTTGGCATAGGTGGACTCTGCTCAGTTCCCCATCATATTTATGTTCTCAGAAATTTCTAGTGCTAGACATATTACTAGTGGATCTGCAGATCAGGAGCCTCAACGTTCTATTTGCATCAGACATTATTCAATAGGTCATTTTTATTTATTCCTTATTATATAATAGTATATATTGATTCGATCGACTTATTACCAAAATCAAATACATTCCTCAGGGGGGCGGCAGCCCCCCTCAACCCCCCGTTGTATCTCTCTTTGTATACCTATTTGTATATGATATAAAGTGTTACGAAATTGTAAATAATTGCATTTATTTTTGTATAAATTCTTTCAAAGAGGTTTAGTAAGTTGATAAAATGCTAATTTTGTGCCTTTATAGTCGTTTTAGCGTTAAAATAGCCAAATTTTCCTTTAAAAACGCATTAAAAAGCTCCTATAAGGGAAGAAATAAATTTGGCGCCAAATTTGGCGACTATTTCCCTCCTTGGCGATTTTTTGTGGCGATCTAGGTGAGAAAATCCTTATTAGGGATATACCAAATATGGTAGCTCTAATCTCATTGGCTGATGTGATACGAGAATTTTCCAGAACAGTCTGTTTTCGATAGAAAAGTATAAAAGGAGCATTATTTTCGCCAAGGCGGTCAGTCTCAGATCTCTATCAGTTTCGTCAAATGCTTGCTCAATGGGCTCATGAATATGTGTACCAAATTGCAAGTCAATAGCGTTATTTTGGGGGCCGCTATCGCGGTACATACAAATTCTTCCCATAGGCCATAATGGTAAAAAAAATTTGGCGTGTCACTGTACACGAACTTACAAATGGAATGCACACCGAAAACTATACAGCTAATTTCGTGGGCATCATGAACATGTGTACAAAATTTCAAGTCAATAGCGTGTTTTTTGCGGCCGCTATCGCATGACAGACAGACAGACAGACGGAATCCAAAATCCTTTTGAGTCTCAACAGAGGGCCTCCATTCACATTTCGGCAAAAATTGGAAGTCAATAGCTTGATTTTTGCGGTGGCTATCGCGGTACATACAGATTCTTCCCATAGGCCCTAATCATAAAAAATCTTTGGCGTGTCCCTGTACACGAACTACAAATGGAATACACACCTAAAACTATACAGCTGATTCCGTTGGGCTCATGAACACGTGTACCAAATTGCAAGTCAAAAACGTGATTTTTGTGGCCGCTATCGCCGTACATACAAATTCCTCCCATAGGCCGTAATGATAAGAAAAACTTTGGCGTGTCCCTGTACACAAATTACAAATGGAATACACACCCAAAACTATACAGCAGATTTCGCGGGGCACATGAACACGTGTACCAAATTGCAAGTCAATAGCGTGATTTTTGTGGCTGCTATCGTGATACATATAAATTTCTCCCATAGGCCGTAATGATAAGAAAAACTTTGGCGTGTCCCTGTATACGAACTACAAATGGAATACATACCAAAAACTATACAGCTGATTTCGTGGGGCTCATGAACATGTGTACCAAATTTCAAGTAAATAGCGCTTTTTTGGCGGCCGCTATCGCGCGACAGACAGACAGACAGACACAGCCTCTCCACTGACGTTTCGGCAATAATGTTAAAAGAAATCAATTTGACCAAAGCTTCATACAGTGACAGAATGAAATCCCCGCCTAATAGGCTATCCACCGTTCATTTCGATATATTTATCTTATTCTAATCTATTAATTTATTTTATCAGGGTCAATTTCGTTGTTTAGTTTTCATGCTACTATTTCCAATGCAATAATCCTCAAATTCATATTTATATGAAAAATTTACAATTTCGCTATGTTGATAAAATCGTAAATTACGAATAATTTACGAAATTTTCCTATTAGAATATTTGTATTCAATCATGTTCAAACAAATATCATAAACGTAATTTTGAAGTTGTCTAACGTATTTAGGATTCTCAAAATGGAAGTTTATGCTCAATTTTGCTTTATTCTGATATGTTAAATAAATCGTAAATTCCAAATAACTTACGAATTTTTTAAATTGGAAAAATCATAGTCTATGATATCCATGCCAGTATCCTAAATATTATTTCGAAAGTGGTTTGACATCTTTACGATGAAAATATCCCTCAAGATTGACGTTTATGTGAAATTTTGCTCTTATTCAGCCATGTTAAGAAATTCGTAAATTTCCAATAACTTACGAAATCTTTATATTGGAAAATTCATAGTCATTAATATTCATGCCAGTGTCCTAAATAATGTTTCAAAAGTAGTCTGACATCTTTACGATGAAACTATCTCTCAAAATTGACGTTTATGTGAAATTTTCCCCTATACTGCCATGTTAAGAAATTCGTAAATTTCCAGTAACTTGCGAAATTTTCAAAGTAGCATATTTATAGTTACTGATGTTCATTCCGGCATCAAAACTGATATTTTAAAACTGGTCTGACATTTTTACAATAAAAAGTTTTCATTTAATGTACGTTTAAGTGATTTTTTGTCCTATTCTCCCATGTTAAGAAAATCGTAAATTTCGAATAACTTACGAAGTTTTTAAAATCGAATGTTGCAAATGAATAGGGTTCTTGCCAGTGTCGAAAGTAATATTTTAAAACTGATCTGACCTCTCTGCGACAATTTGTTCTTGAGATATCGTGTACACAGACTAACAAACTAACGGACTGACCCACTAACAGACTAACACACTAACAGACTAACAGACTAACAGACTAACAGACACCCTACAGACAGACACCATAGAAATTTTGTCATTTTCGGATTCCTCACACCTGAAAACGTGTAGAAAAGTCAAAAAACCGAGGTCGAAATTTTTCACGATTACCTAAGTTCCCCATACCTATAGTATGATGGGGAACTAATATATAGTGGCATGATAATCAATTTAAATAACAGTACATTCTGTTTGGGAACCGCAAAATCAGAGAGAGAGAGAGAGCGCGATCTTAATCCTCTAATACGAGATGCTTTCTCGACGGTGATCAGTGAGAGTGTGTCCAAATGTTTAGCCAAAAACGAAAATCATGAGCATGTTGGCACACAATATTTCGCCGCAAAGATCACCCAAACAACGGTTTCCTTAGATCCGTTGTACATTCATTTAGTTAATAATTTTTGAATGCAGCGAGCAGGTTTACCATATTACATTAACCCGAGTCTTATGCCAAACTTTAGCCATGAGAACTGAAAAACCACATACTGCAAACAATACATAGGAAAGAAAAAATAATCAATTCTTTTTCAAGGATAATTTTGAGAAACAGATTAAAAGTATGTTAGCCGTTAAACTTTGATTTACGCAGAAAATAAGAATGGCCATGTGGTATTCTTTTAACACCGAACTGAAAGAATGAGGTTTTTGATTACAGCAAGATTTTCTTTTCCACATACTTTTTATTTTATTTTATTGAGAGGAAAAGGATTCAGCGGTTAATTAAAGACTATTATTCTATGCACGAATATATTATAATATAAAATATTAATATAGATTTGAATTTAAATAAATGAGAAAAATTCATTAAAAATATGTGATTTCTATATCACAGTTAGTAAATATTACAGCCACGTGTATTTATTATTGTTCTTTTTGTTATTCTACTTAATATTCGTACTATGATTTCTCCGCCATTACATCATGGAAAATTGATTGCTTTTAGAAAAAAATAATTCAGGTTATTCAAAGTTCGATCGGAAGTAGATTTTTAACTGAAGTTGAACAAATATTAGCTTCAAATCATCTGATTAATTCTTTACTTTTATTAGCCGAAGCAACTGAAATTTTAAATTTGTCATTTGGAAATAAACGGAAGCTTAATTCTGGATTTCTTGGTCCTTTGGAGTTACACTGGAGCACACAACAGTATGTGTTATCTTTTTACCGGATTTATTCATTTTTATTCAATAAATATATGTAAAACTAAACATCGGCAGGCAATGGCGGCTTAATGAAAGCCGAATTAAAGCATGTTTATTGTAATTTCACCTTAGCCCACCAGAGGGCGAGCATTTCATTACAATCGCGGATCGTTACAAGCGATATCGAAACAGTTTTTTTTAATAATTTTGAATTAGGAAATAAAAAGTGCGCGTGAAATAATATGAAATAAAAATAAGAAAAAAAAAAGAGTTTAATGATTTAATGTTTTTGTTTTTCGGGGGCTGTTCATGCATATAAAAAATGCGTATTAAAACGAGTCGAAGAAGGAAGCGAAATAAGTATTGAGTTATATTACGATAAATACGATATATATAATATGATACGATATATTAGACCTATCGTCCAGGGTTAGTAGGCATTTTCGTTGAAAGAAATAGTTTGTTCGCTCGGTGCAACTTGCACATTAGTCCCGTGAGGTATAACTTTCACATTAGTCCCTTGAGGTACAACTTTCACTTTAGTTCCGTCAGGTACAACTTGCACATTAGTCCCTTTTTTTTTTATTTTATTATTATTATTATTATTTTTTAAATACGAGTTTGAAATTTTAAAATGTTCGCCAAATGGTCCAAAAAAGAAGAAGTTGCGGATCAAGTTGGAAGAAAAGTCACATCTAATTTTGGTTCGATTTTGTTCAGAATATCAAAAGTTATTTTAATGACGAAAGTTTTATTACTGATTTAATATGTATATAGGAAAATATAGAAGAAAGTCTTGTGGTGGCCACAACATACTAGTTTTTTGATAGACAGAGCTGCAAAAGTGGGTAAAAAGTGCAAATTTTCAAAATTCTTGTGTTACGAATGTTCTTATACCTTGTTTCCTAATTGTTGCAGAAATATAAGTTTGGTATTGTTAGAAAGCTTTCAATACAGGCTTTCAAATGATACATCACATGACATATTTTTAAAATGTTTCATTTCGAAGCCAAACAAGTTGACCTTTGACCTTCAATATCTAAAAAAAAAAAAAAAAAAAAAACATTTCTTTATTTTTCTTTTAAAAATTATATGTTATTCTTACATTTATTGTCTATAATTACTGTGATTTTTAAGATGGGACTACCATGGGATGCTGAGTTACAAATTAATATGCAACCCTAAATCAGTATTTTCATACTAACATAATGTAAGTTTTACACATATTTTGTTCCTTATTAAATTTAGATATATAAGATTGCTACCATTAGAAACCTTATAATTCAGGCTTTCAAATGATATATCACATGTATATATTAGTAAAAAGTTTCATTTTAAGGTAAAAAAAATTGACCTTTAACCTTCAATATCTCAAAAAACATTTATTATTAATTTTTTTTTTAATGGTATGTTTTTGTCACGGATGAATCTCCCTTGGCATGAAAGCTAATTCATTGATAAAACTGGGTAATATTTTAAAATTTTAATGCTGAAATAGATCGGACATTTTTCGCCAAGGTCTCAACTTTTGTGAAAGCCACTTTAAGCTAAGTAGCGCATCAAAAATATAAATAAATTATAAAATATTGAAAAACAGAAAAGAAAGAAAATGAAAGGAAAAAGAAAAGAAAAGGAAGAAACAGAAAAGAGAGAAAGAGAAAACTAATCGCATAAATTATGTATTTTTGTCTAAAATGGCGATAAAAATTCAAAAGTCGAGAAGGGGAGCAATATTAAGGCTGTACCATGATCAGATTTACATATTTACATATTTATTTTTGTATATACCAACTACTATAAACTAACTCAACTACTATTATAACCACAAAAAATTAATTGTCTCACGCGATAGATGTAGCCGATCATAACATATTTTAATATTATATTTGGCGTGAAATGGTTGTCATTTTACAGTTGATCGAATAAACTAAAAAAAAAATATATAGAAAATAACATGAAAGAAAATATTATGCGCACCACGTATAGTGTTGTTCATATGTAACTGGGATTCAAATATAAAATTGCTACTTCAATTTTTCCGATATTGTCTGTTTTGAAACTGCCATCTGATAAGCACCCAAATGGAAGCCCACTGGCAATCTATTGTCACAGGCAATAGGTACAGGCACCCGAGAGTCTGCGAATGAGTGGGTCACTGACGAAGGCAGCGGGGTAGGAAACGGGCTTTTGAGCAATTTCTTGATTTTTTTAAAATTTTACTTTTAATTATAAAGTGATATCGAAAAGAGTTTCCTTTAAATATAGTGACCAACAAAGCAGCAGTGGGGGATTTAAGAGGGGGGCTAGGGGGCTGAAGCCCCCCCCCCCAAAAAAAAAAAAAAAAAAAAAAAAAAAAAAAAAAAAACACCGACATTCACAATTGAATATTGCAATTGTAAATTTTTATTGGTCTAGAATAACACTTTGAAAAATCTTAGCCCCCCCCCCCCCAAAAAAAAAAAAAAAAAAAGTCAAGTTCTGGATCCGCCACTGCAAAGCAGTCGTTGATTCGCTACCTTAATTAATTTCACATCCCGTCATTTTTGACGGAGTTATATACTAGTAATATATAAGATACATAATCAGCAAAGTTGGCATATTATTGTTTTTGTGTACATCTGTATCAGCATCTGTTAATTAAAATTGCCCCAAACTGATAGGTAAACTCTTTATTGTGAGAGGTAAGCTGATTAAGTTTTTATGCATGTCAACCGGTAGTTAAAGATTTATATATTGAATTATAAGCGAGAAAATTTTATGATAGCATGGCCATAGCATCTATAACTTTTACTGCAATCACTATTTCTTAAGAAATTTCGTGA
Organism: Salticus scenicus; assembly: GCA_963930645.1. Classification (NCBI taxonomy): domain Eukaryota; kingdom Metazoa; phylum Arthropoda; class Arachnida; order Araneae; family Salticidae; genus Salticus; species Salticus scenicus. Next base: position 7,937,937 of record OZ005653.1, read on the forward strand.
CAGCGATCTCTGCAATCCGTTTTCGTTTCCGTTTTAAAAAGATTGATAGGGAAAATTTTTTATGGCCGATGTACGTGCCACAACGAATGGTAGAAAAATGTACGACCACGCAGATTTCTTTAATTTGGTATTTCCTGCGAGACAATGAAGAAATGTTATTTAATGTCGGATGCTTTTCTCAACCATTCATACTGACCCAACGATTCCATTCTTTAAGATAAACGGTACAGTTTGAGTTAATTGATTAACTGTAATCATTTTTAACATTTTGAGAAAAAAAAATTAAATTAAAAAATTAATTAAAAAATTAATTCATTCACGTGGTTTGAGTGCACTTTCGATATTGTTAGCAGAGTTTATTTGCCTCTGGGAAAGGGGGGGTTATTTTACACATTCGAGGGGGAACTATATAAAAGTGTTTTTTTCTTTTTAACTCCCAACTGAAAAAGATGGGGCGTTAAAAATTTGAATGAAGTTTTTGCCTGTGTGGGGCACTATACAGTTGAGCAAACAAATAGACCGGTTTAAATAAATTTATTTTTATCTTATTTTATTTTATTCATTTATTTTTTTTAAGAAACCTTTCTTAATTGTGATGGTTCTTTAATGCAAATGTGCTTGGATCGATTTTGTAAATTTTATTGAAATGGGACTTTAAAGGCCACTTTGAACTGATATTTTAAAATTTGCGAACTGGCAATCTTCCAACATGAAAATCATGCTAGTTGATAAATTATTTTGTTTTGTTTTTTGATTAGAGTATTAAAACGTCTTTTTTTTTTTTTTTTTTTTTTTTAATTGCGAGTTTTAAACCAATTTTGACAAAAGTTTATTGTGTCAAAATTGGCTATAAATAGGGTTTATGAGTTCACAGTCCAAAAATCTATAAATTCAGACGAAAATTAATAAAGATTTTTAAAAATTAATTGAAATGTGACTTTTTTTTCTTTCAGGCCACTTCGCATTGATTTTTTAATCAATGTTCCAACAATGTGCTATCAATCTTCCAACTTTCAACTCATATTAGATTATACATCTTGAAAAAAAAAAAAAAAAGTGAATAAAGGAGCTTTTATCAAAAATTGCAATTTTTGATCCGATTTTGAGAAAAATTAACCAGTATTGTCAGTATTGTTACTTTTAAGAAATAAAGATTTTAATAATAATTATTATTATTTATTTGAAATGTTTGCTCATTGTAAGAATAGTGTGCCTTTGAAGGAGAAAATATGGAATTTTCCTCCCATTTATATAAAACTCTTGGAAGGTTTACAATTTAACTTTGACCCCCTTTGACCCCCCCCCCCCCCGAAAAAAAAAAAAAAAAAAAAGAAGGTGAGAATTTCTTGAATTTGTAGGTATTATGGTGCCAAAACTTTTCATCAAGATTTACAGCCAATTAAATATTTTCCTGGTTAAATGTTTACACACACACACACATATATATATATATATATACATATAATACAACGCGAATATCTATAGAACAATTCAATGCTATGTACTGTCATTTCAGGTACTGTGTTTTATTGTTGCTGCTTACAATGAATTAAAATTTGATCGCATGAAATAAGTTCAAATAAGTAAATTTTTTAGTAGAAAGATTGAAGAAATTTTAAACAAAATAATGAGTTAACTGCTAAATTTATATTTCTATTTGGATTCAGAAATCTTTGGACAGCCCCTACCTGCCTGGTCTCCACCAAGCTTAACGGGTTTGGTGTGCTGGCCTCAAGAAAACAGAGGAAAAAATAAAGTTGAAGATTAGAAATTAAAATGAAAACTTTTAAGAAACTTAAAAGCTTTATTGTTTGAAATGTACTGGAAAATGAACTTTAACAAATAATAAAAATCCTATAAACATCAAGTTTATTTTATCGTTAATTCAGTAAAATTGAAATTGAAATAATGATCATAACACTGCAACTTATTCAAATAATTTAGAAATCTGTTAACCTAATATATTAGAAAGCATTAAAAGAAATATGAATAAGATATTAATATATATATATATATCAGTAATGTTAGAAAAATTAAGTAAAATCTTTTGGTTTCATAGAAACACTAAACCCTAGGTAACGATCGAATTCTGTCAGATGAAAGAAATAAAAGTTCCATAAGGTTTAAAAAGAAACAATTTTCATTTATAGTATTTGCTTTACATTATTTATAATTTCGTTCCTAATAAAGGGGGAAAGTATTTATAATTTTCTCTGAAAAGTTAATTTTTTTTTTCATACGTGTAATTTTTTATAAATTTCTTGAATTGCGTAATATGAATATACGTAGCATAAACGTGTGTGTATATGAACGTGTGCGTACACATCTTTATACTTTCTATCTTATAAATATAGATGGATAATTTACATTTAATTAATATTTTGTACTTACTTGATTTGATTGTATAATTTGATTAATATTATTTTTGAATTAATTTAAATACATATACTTTTATGAGCTAAAATATATTCATTATATTTTATATAAAAAAAGAAAAGTTTGGAATGATTCCACTCGATTTTCTGAACATTAAGTAATTAACGGTTGTATAAATAAATAAAGGTAAGGGAGGTCGTTAAATTAACAAAAGAGAAAGTTGTGATAGGGCGTTTGAGTATTTTTTTCACAAATAGTATGCTGTTTAATTTAATGCTATTGTACTTCGAATATTTTGAGCCCATACGTCCTAATTATAAAGAATTTTTAGTTGTGTCCCCGTAAAAATCTAAAAGTGCTAGATTCACCGAAATCCATACAGTTTGTGCGACGGGGATCTATAACATTTAAGGTAAACGCACCAGTAGTGGGCACTTTAAGGACATTTTCCGGCTATTTTTTGTATAATTTGATAAATTTGAGAGTTTAAAAAAATAATTAATATTTCACACCTTTACTAACGCTTTCTTAACACGACTGTATTATGAAAATTGCTAATTCTAGCATTTATATATGTAAAAAATCAAAATGAGCTTAAAATGAACCAGTAGTGGACACGCTAAAAACCCTGTAGTGGACCCCTTTGAATTTTTGCTTTAAAATTAAGGTGACCAAATGTTTCTATGTCTTGTGGACAGACCCGTTTTAGCAGTTTGTCCTCGCGTACATGAATCCCCGTTGGGGCCAACATTCAGGGCTGAGATTTGAGTGAATTTTACGTATCACTAGTGCTACACTATTGGCTATTGGAGACAGTCTGTGAATCACTAATAAGGCTAGTCAGGAGACATCCCATCAAATATTTACGTGAGTTAGAGCGCGGATAGACAGACAAACAGACAAACTAAAGTCATTAACACTTTTCAACCTTTTTGGAAAGTGTAAAAAACATTTAGGAAATGCAATTCCAGCAAATTTCCAATAATACCCATTAATGTAACTGAATATTTTTGCGTGGCCCTGCAAATCTAATGCTAATCACACTGTATTCTATGGCAAGTATACTTTTGTGCATATGAATAATATATTTTAATTTTATTAAGTTTTGTGCAAAGTAAAGTTCTTCAAATTTGGTTAATAGAAATACCTCACATATGGAACACAATGCTTAGGAATACTTTCGGGTGTCCCTGTATACAAACCAGTGATGGTATTTATTCCATTTTCAATGGGAAACATCCGATACTGGACTTGAATAACATATTTTAATTTCATTAAGATTTGTGTAAAGTAATGGTATTAGAATACGGTATATAGAAATACCTCTCATAGGACACAATGCTTTGGAATACTTTCGAGTGTCCCTGTACACAAGCCAGTAAAGGTGTTCCCTCCATTTCCAATAGGGAACATCCGATAGTGAACTTGAATAACATATATCAGTTTCATGATATTCCATAAATATTTACGTGAATGAGAGTGAGGACACATAGACCGAAGTCATAAACACTTTTCAAAACCTTATTGGAACGTGTTAAAAAAAAAAAGTAGCCCCTTTTCCATTCATTGGTTTTACTGTAAAAAATAAAAAAAAAATCTCTGGAAAAATGAAAAAAAAGTTCAGCGTTAAAACAGGTGTAATAATCATTCTCGTTGAGAAAAAATGAGCGATAAGAGAAAAACTGAAAAAAAAAAAAAAAAAAAAAAAAAAAAGAGAGAAAGAAAGAAAAAAAAGAAAGCGATAGAAAGTCCAGTCATTAATACCGAATGGCTGGATGTTTTCCAAATACCAACCTTTCGGTCAATTTGACACCCCTCCAATATTTTAGAATTTAGAGGATGCTTGGTGACGAAATTGTGGCTGCATTATCATCAACGCTCTCGCACACGCACACATGCAAATATATACACCCAGCCACATACATGCACGCAATAAATTCATGTATACTCATAAATTAAGAACATACTTTTTCTTATGTGCAGGCTTCTTTAGGTAGAGAAGAATTCGAATAGCCTGATAAGTGTAAAACAACTCCTGGTCAAAGTATCAAACGCAGAATAGAAATTACATACCCATAATAATTAATTAAAATATTCATGATAAAATATTTTTCCATTTATATTTTTTCTCATCCAGAAATCTCTGAAGTCTAATGTTGTAATTATGGATGATTTAGAAAATTCTGAAGTTAAAATAAATAAATATCAGAATATTTTCTGATAAAAAATTATAAAAATGCAAATAATGTCAATATATCTCTGCAGACCATTAAAATTTTGTCTCAGGCCACTGGTTGGCCACCACTGATGTAGACCATTTTGCGTTACAACTTTAGTATATGACCCCCTCGGCGACTTTTAATTTTTTTGTCACTATTTAACAATGAATTTTTTGATATAATTGCTTGTTAAAGTGGGAAAAAAAGAAAAGAAAAGAAATCTAGTACCTATTTCTTCTAATACCTATACTTTTCATTATTAAAATTTTTAGTTAATTTATGGCAGTATATAAAATTCTATATATATTTCTATTGTACCGCTAGCTAACTAAGCTAACTGTACAATTCACAATACATATTCGAAAATATCTAAAAAGAAAAAAAAAGTTTATTATTATTATTATTTTAATTTGGAAAAATCTCCTACAGCTTCAATTTTTAATTCTCTCCTATCTGCTTGTTAAAACAACGAAAAATAAAATGTACTCGATAAGAGTTTTAGGTGATGAATGTTTTTCTTGCCATAATTAGAAATATGAAATGTATCAGAGAAACTTCTAGTAATTTTAAAAAATTATCATTGCGAAATTAGAAGATGCTGTCATAGTTTGAATTTGACTTTAAAATATTTTTTATGCCAAAATTAACTTCGTGAATTAAGAAGATGGAAATTTCTAACCAGTTGAAATGTCTTCCTTTGAGTATTTGCCACACATTGATCTCCCATGACGCGAAGGACATTGCTGTTCGCGAGGAGATGAGGTCGCAGACAAAAAAAAAAAAAATGTCTCTAGAGACAGTAACTTTTTTTTAATATATAGAGAAATAAACAGGTTTTAATTCAAGAATCCTGATTTTTTTTTTTTACTTATGAATGTAGAATCAGAGGTACCACTTTTTTAATAGTCCGAAATCGTTACACATAATAAATGGAGCCCTAGTTACACAGAGATCGATCTCCTTTTTACAAATGTCATCTAGTATTTTCGACTGATTGCTCAGAAAGAGAGGGAAAAAAGAAATGGAACAAACTTGTCGTGTTACACTTTTTTAAGACACTGTTTTAATAACATCGAGCACGCATTGTTACAATTCCAAACCTAAAAATCCAATTGAATCGACTGTTTTTTTTCTTTCAATCGTCACTTAAATAATAATACTCACGGTGAAGGGAAAGATAAAAATAAGAATATATATATATATATGAGCAGAAAATTGAAAACAATTTTCTGAGCACGTGCCTTTTAAATTTCTCGTTACGCTTTACACACCCCTTTTTTTTTCCTCGACAATTTTTCTGTCGATGACAGCTGTAATAGATGATTCGAGCGCACTGAAGAATTTGATCCACTGGCCCTGTTACGAAGTTTATTGTTGGGAAGAAGGTTAACTGAGTATAAAAAATATATATATACATATTCTTATACACAGATATGTATATCATTTTTATACTCACTCAGTCATATATGTACTCATACATCACATTAGATATATATATATTCTTATAACATTTATTCATTTTTCTTTAAAAAAAAAAAAAAAAAAAACTTAGTTCTTATATTTAATTAGGTACATAATATGCCTAATAAATTTTAATTTAGTGCCACAGGCTTAAAAATTCTTGGAACTTTTTCCAAATTCAGCAAAAATCTTAAATATCCATGTTTGCAGGCATCTAAATTTATTCCATAGTGTCTGCACGAGCATCCAGAATATATATATATATATATACAATATATATATATCCCGTCTTCATCAAGAACATATAAGTGGTCATTTTCTAAATCCATAAACTAGAAATATAGATTGCCGAGCTATGCGTATAAGACATACCAATAAGCTGAATAGACGAAATGATCGAAAATTTCTAATCTATACATTTGGTGAAACAATATTCTGAATCCTTTGTATTACGAGAAATTCTCCTTTGATTTCCTAGAATTGGGTCATAAACCAAGATTATAGTTACTAGAACTCGCCTCTTGAGTTCGCATTTATTTGCATAGATTTTTAAATCAGATTGACCACCATAATATAGAAAAACGCTCTAGAATTCTAATAGGGTTTTTTAGAACTCGCAAGCAACGGGAACTAGAATTTATTAGGATGACATGGAACTGTTTTTACTAGAGCCACAAATTAGATTCTAGATATCGGTTACATAATTTTTTCTCAGTGTACGACAGAACCTTTTTACATTAACATTCCTATCGCCAGCGTCGATCATTTAGAAAAACATTATATATTTTAAATTAATAATCAAAAATTCGAAATCGGCTTCGAGGTGCATCAAGAGGTGTCAAAATGGATCTCCGTGCTAAGTTCTGTATCTCTGTGATCAGCCGTTTGTTTACAAATAGCGACGGACATATACACACGCACATTTTCTTTTGTTATATGCAGAGATCAGCTATGTGTCTAAAATCCATTTTTGAAGTTAATTTAGCAATTTTCAAAAAGAAGTGTGTAGCAAACGTTAGAGGGTTAAATGATGTAATAGGTAAATATAATCGGAAAGTGATTCTTATTTTATATGAACTGATTTATTTATTTTTGATTTATCATTATTTTTTTTCCCCGTAACGGGTCGAAGTCGACGTTAGGAACGTGAAGAGATATAATGAAATTATCTTACGTTATTCAGATGCCCCAAAACATAGTTCTTATAAATCGGCATATGAATACAGTGTTCATGATTGATTTACAAAACAACACAAAAATATTCAGATATATTATTGAATAAACAATAAAAATTGATATTTTTTATGTTCTGTTCAAGGTGCATCACTTTGGATTATTTTGGAGTTTATGCGATGTAACGGGTAGTTACGGTTGGAAAGTACTCTTTATTATGTACGAGTTGGATTTTTCTTTCCGAAGGAGTTGTAGTCGACACGAGGAACGTGACGAGGCATTGGAATGAAATGATTACTTCCAATTCTCAGGTAAAGAGTCGGCGAGTTGATAAAAGGGGCCACACGGATGGGGGCCCCGGAAAATTGGCGCCACGTCGCGAGGACTGATAGCTGAGCGCCTTGGCGCCGACACTCACCCTCAAAGTGGGGGCCCTAATCGCAAAAGACGCGCTCCTGTCATAAAACCCGCAAAAATCCGAAGGAGGTAAAATAAATTCGTCTGCCAAAAGTGGTGGAATATAATCGCATTATCAATCGGGACAGGGTGAGCCACTGCGTTTTTACGCCATTCATGGCCACGAATATGAACGTGGGTGCTCCTCTGAGTGTTTGCTTAGAGGGCCCTTGTTTACCTATATCGAAAATAACTAGTGGATTTGACAGCTCAGGAGCCTCAATGTTTCATTTCTATTACTCTTACTACGCTGTTTATTTTTAACTTATTCTATACTCTCTCTCTAGAACAGTGGTCGCTAATCTTGTTGCCTTCAAAGGCCAGTATATCTATACTAATAAAAGAGAGTGCTTGTCTGACTGTCTGTGTGCAATGTACAGAAAAAATATGGCATATAATATGCGTGCAGATTTGCAACCTATACCTTTAGTTTTGATATTCCTGTTAGGTGTTTTTAAATATTTTATGTTTTAAGTGATTTTATGCTTTTTCCCGACATTTTTCTTTGGGTTGTAATTTTAAGCTGATACCTATAAAATAAATGATTACAACTTTTTATTTATTTATTTATACTTATTTATTTAGTTATTTTACATAGAAAGAAACACTTATTTACAAATGAATTAAAAAAAAAAAAAAAAAGGAAGAAAAGTCTGAAAAAATTAAACCTTTACTTACCCTTATCTTTACCTCAAAGCATGACTTAGCAACCCCTTAGCAACGGCTACTATATTCATCTCTTAAAGTTCCTTTTGCACGTTTTCTTTAAAATTTATTTTTAAGATAAATTTATTTTTAACTTATTGTCTGACTGCCTGTGCAATGTACAGAAAAGTTTTATATATATTTACAATATATATATATATATATATATATTTTAACCTATTGGCAAAGTAGAAAAAAGTAAAGAAAAACCGGTTTCAAAGATTCTATTTTGTTCGAAAACAATAGCTCTGTCCTCCTAATAAAATTAGTTATTCCTTAAAAATATCATATGTGCAACAATTCCTTAAAAAATCTGACACATATGTTAAAGTAAACAAATTAAGAAATTGAGCGAAAAAAGCCCAAGGAACAGTAAAAAGAATCCTTAGAATTCCCTTAAAAATAAAGACTATTTAATAAAGTATATGGCTGCCTGAATAATTTCAAAATAAATAAAATTAATAGTGGTTAAATTCGCTGAGAAATGTCGAACCAATGACTCCAGTTTTAAATTTTTATAAGATGGGACATGGGAGGTTGCAGCCGGGCTCTTCTTCAATTTTTCTGGAAAGGTAATCAGGAAATAGATACTCTTACCCCCTCCCCCAAATAATAAATAATTAATTAAATAATTAAAAAAAGTGGCTGAAGACCGTATGATCGAAGAGTGAACTTTTATAGAGTTACGTATAAAACAATTTACAAAGTCAGCTTATTTTCACTCAGTCGGAAAAATAAAATTTCATAAAATGTGATTTTCTTCCAATCAGTTGATTGTGTGATTTTAATAATAATAATTAAAAAAAATTTACAAAGTATTCCTATCGATTACATCAAATAGAGAACAATGGATTTGACTGAATTCATGTAGCCCTGTGCATTATATATGTATTGTCTATATACACTCCTTCTCATAATTATAAGGACACCCGTTTTTCTATATTAACTAAACACTGAACACTTTTATTTAAACAAATATACTTTTCAGAATTTCATTAATAGACGATATTTAAAAAGTTTTATCGTTTTTCTATCTTAAAAAACATTAAATACGGTCAAAAAAAGGATTTTTCAGGTGTTCACAATTATAAGGACAGCTCGAATCTTAGAATTTTTTTTCAATTATTCTTTAAATTAATATTTTTTGGGGTCTCTTTTTAGGGTAAAACAGTCAAACATTCTCTCTGGTATATACATATATATTTTCTTTAATATTCAGTTTCAATACCATTTCATACAGCATAGATGATATTCTGAATACATTTAAACTATTTAAAATTGCTTTCCACTTGCATGCACTTTTCTAATATGATAAGTTAAGGTTTTTTCAACTTTTAGGTCACGAGAAAGGCAACAATAAAGAAGTTTCTTTCTTCAAACTATTTCCTATTCCTCTAGTAGGCGAGCAAAAATGTAAGTCTTGTTGAAAAAAAATTATTACCCCCCAAAATCTAACAAAAATCTGAGAATTCCAAGTTTAAAATTTGCGGCTATTCTCTTAATGTTCATAATAATAGAAAAAATTACTAAACTCATTCTGCCTTCAGTAGAAACAGCTCGCCAGAGCACCATAGATCCACCTTTAAAATGCCCGATTCATATCTGTCTTTAAAAAATCTGCTGTCTTTCGCTATCTTCATATCATGCAAGTAACTGTTAAAACCATTTGATTAATCAAGAATAAAATGTTTTTCATCCGAAAATGCAACATTTTGCCATTTAATATTGTCTTTATTCATTTTTAACACAGACGTTCTTTCCCCCATTAAATGCTTATTGATTATTACAGGATTTTTATTCATTTTAACATATTATTAATTATTTTAAACATGCATAAATGTGGACCCCAACCTTTCGTTAAAAATTAGGATCAAATTCAGCAGCAGTCATTATGAGTAGAACAGTAAGAGGAATTATGAATATTCGATCTCTGTAAAACAACTCTGATTTTTGCATCAGATCTCTCTCCTATCGAACCAGCAGTTCAACGCTTGATCCCATTTTCTTCAGCAATTTTAGATCTTCGAATTTCATTAGAAATTAGGCGGATTGAAATTATCCTTCCACTTAAAAAACACATTTATCATACTGCACCAAATGAACGTTCTTTTTTTCGAGGAATTATCAGTAATGTCCATCCAATAAAAATTGAAGGCTTATATATGAAAATTAATCTAGCCCAGTAGTTAACAAATTCGCATGTCAACTGTAATTTATCCGCTTGTACGTTAAATAAAACGAAAAAATCTTGATTGTCCCTATAATTATGAACATCTAAAAATGTGGAGAAAAAATATTTTGCATAATTTTTTATTAATTTTGTTTCATATTAAAAAAATTATAGCAGTTTTGGTTTTTAGAATACTAGATATATTAAGTGCAATTAGTATAATCTTGTTCACAATTATTTTTACGTTAGTTATTTCAAAATATAAAGTGTCCTTATAAGTATAAGAAGGAGTGTACATAATTATTTATAAATAATTCAATAAATAATATCAATTTTGACAAACAATAAATTTTGATTTGTAAATTTAATTTATGATAAAATTTTATTGCAACTGTATCAGTTATTTACATATAAATGAATTTACTCCTTTTTATATCACAAATATATGTTTATATATGTGTATATATATATGTGTGTGTGTGTGTGTGTGTGTGATGTTGAGAATTCTATCATGAATTTTGTTGCTTGAATAAGCGTCTCGCTATAGTAATGAAATCCTTTATCTTTTTATATTCTTCTATATGCATAAGCAAAATGTACTGGATTCGTGAAAATTTCCGATATCTGGTTTTTGACGGATATTCTTGTTTTGAAATTTTCTGAACACGGTTTGACCATTTTCAGGAAGAGTGTGTGTGTCTATGTGTATCTAAAATTCTGTGAATGCTGTGTCTCACTAACCAATGGGCACAGTAAGTTTACATCTGGTTGAGCGCATAGATATAGTAATAAGACATAGATTGATCAGCGAGGCCGAAAAAGTGATGCCTTTTTTTTTTCGGGAAAAGACGGCCATTTTACTCTCTTGTGGATGTCTTTCCCCGACTGAATATACACAGGAATACACACAGATATTTTAGCAAATAAAATTTATGAATAATTTATGTACTAAAGATGAATGAAAAAACTCCAGATACTCATTTTTCTTTCTCTCTTTTCTTCTTCTTTTATTTTTCTTTTCTTCTTCTTCCTTTTTTTTTTTTTTTTTTTTTTTTTTTTGTATGGAATAACGACATTTAAAGAAATTTATCGTTTCTGTCTACTATTTCTGTCTGGTTAGAAGTTTTTCTGGTCGAAAAAACTATTGGACTTATCCTCATCTTTTGAGATATTGGAGTTAACCCTTTAATTGCCAATCGCAATGCAGTCGGACACTGTATAGAGTAGAAATTTATGTTTACTCGGAAATGGTTATAAAGATATTAATAAGAGTTTGGGATAAGTGCTTTTTAGAGACCTAAAACAATTGGAACATCCTTAGCATCAAGAAAATTAGTGTTAACCCTTTAACTGCCAATCGCAACATGTAGTAGAAATTGAGTTTAATCAGAAATGGATATAACGATTTTGTTTAAAGTTTAGAGTTAAGTGTCTTTTTTTTTAAATTTTTTTTTTTTAAGAACTAAAACGTTTGGACATATCTTCATCTTCAGAAAAATTTGTGTTAACCCTTTAACGGCCTGTCGCAACATATAATAGAAATTAGGTTTACTCGGAAATGGATATAACGATTTTTATAAAAGTTTGGGATTAAGTGTTCTTTTGAGAGATAAAGCGAATGGACATATACTCATCTTCAGGAAAATTTGCGTTAACCCTTTAACGGCCAGTCACAACATATAATAGAAATTAGGTTTACTCGGAAATGGATATAACGATTTTAATAAAAGTTTGGGATTAAGTGTTCTTTAGAGAGATAAAGCGATTGGACATATCCTCATCTTCAGGAAAATTCGCGTTAACCCTTTTAACGACCAGTCGCAACATATAATAGAAATTAGGTTTACTCGGAAAAGGATATAACGATTTTTATAAAAGTTTGGGATTAAGTGTTCTTTAGAGAGATAAAACAAATGGACATATCCTCATCTTCAGGAAAATTCGCGTTAACCCTTTAACGACCAGTCGCAACATATAATAGAAATTAGGTTTACTCGGAAATGGATATAACGATTTTTATAAAAGTTTGGGATTAAGTGATCCTTTAGAGAGATAAAAAAAATGGACATATCCTCATCTTCAGGAAAATTCGCGTTAACCCATTAACGGCCAGTCGCAACATATAATAGAAATTAGTTTTACTCGGAAATGAATGTAATGGTTTTTTTTTTATAAAAGTTTGGGGTTAAGTGTTCTTTAGAGAGCTAAAACGAATGGACATATCCTCATCTTCAGAAAAAATCGCGTTAACCCTTTAACGGCCAGTCGAAATTTATAGCATTAAATGGGTTTACTCGGAAGTGAATGTGACGATTTTGATTAAAATTTAGGGTTAAGTGTTTTTTTTTTCTGGGCACAAATCGTCTCAAGTATCCTCCTTACTACAAATGTTCGTGTTTCAGAACTTTCTACCACTGTAGCTCCTCAGATCAGAAGACATTTAACGGTTAAAATAATCATCGTTGCTCTCCAAATCAAACTGATGAGTATAAAATTATCAAACAATGATAAAAATGGGGGAGGGGGCGTATCAAGAAAACGGTGTGTGATTGGGCAAAATGGTGATCATAATCGGATTCAGGAGGTCATTTTACATAGGAGTGGGCTGAAATGGTATCAGATACAATTTTCATGCCGAGCAGTGTTATTACAAAGGAATACATAAAAAAATTTCTGGTTTTAAGATTACGGAAATCCGTAATAACTTGGCATCTCTCTTTCTATATATATGTAAATATATATAGGTAGATAGATAGATAAACAGATAGATATTTGGTGCAAATTAGATTTTTTCTTCGATTCAGAAAAGTTCCTGCTCACTGTTAACCCTTTATCAACCGGTTAAGAAATACGGCCGAATTTAGGTTAACTCGGAAAGGGATGTAATGATTTTGAAGAAAGTCTTTGATTAAGTGTTTCTAGAGGTATAAAATCAATTAGGCATATCCTCATCCCCAGGGCAATTCGCGTCTAATGTTTACCCTTTAATTACCGTTTGGGAAATATGGCAGAAATTGGGTTTTCTTGAAAATGGGTTTAACGATTTTGATGGAAGCTTGGAGTTAAGTGTTTTTTGGGGTAAAAAAACGATTAGTCTGATCCCCATCTTCATAAAAATCATGGTTTGCTGTTAGACCTTTATTTGTTGGTTACTTTGAATAATATGACAAAAATTGCATATTAATGAGGAAAAATATGGCAAAAATCGGTTTACTTAGAAATAAATATAATAATTTTGATGAATGTTTGGAGTTAAGAAGTGTTTGGGATGAAAAATTAATTAAACTTATCCTCATTTACAGGAAATTTTGCTTTAGCTGTTAACCCTTTATTTTCCTGTTGCAAAATATTGCAGAAATTGGGTTTACTCGGAAACACACATAATGAATTTCAAGAAAGTAAGAGTTAAATGATTTACGGATGAAGAATTGGTTTAACTTATCCTCTTTTTCAGGAAAATTTGCATGCGCTGTTAACGTATCATCCGCCGGTTGAAAAACAAGACTAAGTACTAAAGTCTAAGTACTTAACATGACAGTATAGGACAAAATTTCATATAAATGTATATAATGTGAGTTATTTTTAACGCATGAATGTAAAATTTATATGAATTATTGATAATAGTAGTAATAAACTTGAAAAAAAAAAAAAAATGTGTGCATGTAGGAGCATTGCTTTCCTCCTGGGAAGGAAGTGCTCTTCCCCCGCGGCCTGTGTAAATTTTCAATGTGGATATTTTAGAAAGAACTCGTCAATATTTCTAAAACGAATGGTTGAACCATACATCTGTATTAATTTAAAACGAAGCTACCGATTTCTTTTATTTTTAATGTTATATATAATGTATATATAGTATAGACATATATATATATATATATATATATATATATATATATACAGGCGAACCTTGTTAACGTGAATTACTTTTAACATGAACTGTTACCACAATCCCCGTCAAAATGAAGATTACTTTAGTTATATGACGATCAGTTACTGATAGCATGAACTACTGATAAGATGAACAGATTTTTGATCCCCCTTGAGATTCACGTTAACAAGATTCGACTGTATATCTTTTCATGTCTGCACAAAAATGATTTTTTTTCAGCATTTATTATTATACTACTTTAAGAAAAAAATCGTCTGCATTCATCATGGAAAATATCTTTAATAAATTATAACTTAATAAATAATTTGTATTGAATAAATTTGTATAGGATTAAATAGAGAAGAAAGTCTTGTGGTAATACTAGTTATAATATATTAAAACAAGCGGGTTTTACCTCTGCCACTGCTAACTACATTTAAAAGAATTTTGAAAATTCGATATTACTTACTAATATAAAAACTTAAAAATTATTAAAAGTTTAAAAAAAGTACTCCATTAAAAATCAAAACAGTATTTAAACCATAATAATAACAAAGCAACTGATTATAAAGAATCATATTTTTCATAAATTAGTTAAATTTAACTTACTTATGAAAACTTATTCCACTTCCTTTCATAAATTTATTTCTACAATTAAAAGCCGCGCAGTACTTCGGCATTTTCAATATATATCAACCATGTCTTATTACTATATCTATGATATCAACATTCTATTCCATTGTTGTTTTCGAGTTTTATACTCTCTCATCATGGCTGATGCCAAAAACTTTTTCGGCATCAAAAATCTTTGCACGTTAACATGGGGATGATATATCTATGTATATTACTATATCTATGGTTGAGCGTTTCTTGATTTAAGCTGGTACTGACTGCTTTTGGTAAAAATCTTTCAACAGATGGCGTTGCCCTCCCGCTTTTCAGGATTTTTAATATGGCAGAGTAAAACAAAATTTCGTGTAAATGTGCAATTATCTTTAATTAATGCAATGACAATTATCTTTAATTAATCATTGTGAAATCAAAAAGAATTATTCATAATAATATTCGTCACCTAGGGAAAAAAAAAAATGTATATGTTGGAGCATCGCTTACGCTTCTGGGGAGGAATGAATTGTGGGGGGAGGTAAATTTTCAATACAGTTATCAGTTCGCATGAGCTATCAGTAATCTAATCTTTATACAACTAAACTAAGCTTCATTTTGACGGAGATTGTGGAAACAGTTTATGTTAAAAGTAATTCATGTTAATGTTGTTTATATGTATTTTTTAAAAGAACTCGTCTTTAGTTTTAAAGCGAATGGACAAATTATAGATCTG
This sequence comes from Salticus scenicus, assembly GCA_963930645.1. Lineage (NCBI taxonomy): Eukaryota > Metazoa > Arthropoda > Arachnida > Araneae > Salticidae > Salticus > Salticus scenicus. The sequence goes on from OZ005653.1 coordinate 7,953,704, forward strand.
TAATCATTTAAAAATAGTCATCTATTTTTTTTTCCCCATTAAAAAAAAAAAAAAAAAAAAAAAAAAAAAAATTCTGCAGGCACAAAATTGATTTTTTTTCGGCAGTTAGAACTGTCGAAACTACTTCTCTGGGATAAAAATCGTCTATTTTAAACATGGAAAACAATTTTAATAAATTACTTAAACATTAACTAAACAATATTTTTAATAATTTGTACTGCATAAATTTGTATAGGAAAATGTAGGCAGAAAAAAGTTTTGCGATGACCACAGCATACTAGTTCTCTATGCGTCTAACAGAAAAATGATAAACTATTTTAGAAAAAAAGATTAATTGATTTACTTTGAAGGAAAAATATATGTAATGCTTCTGAAGATATATATGCACATTTCAAAAATCCTTCTTCTCGAGACAAAGAGTAGAGTCAAAGAAGATACAAACACAAACTACTTAATCCTATCTACCTTCCTTTTTCTTAAAAAAAAAAAAAAAAAAAAAAAAAACGGTTCAGGGATAATCTGCTTTGCAGAGCTTCCCCTGTTTACCCTGAGTTCTCAATCAATTTGTTCCTGCCTCTGACAGTGAGATGTTTCAAGTGCGAACAACAGAAACGGATTCAACCTCTTCTCTTCTCTGATAAAATAATCGAATTTTGTATCATGGACTGGAATCGTGTTTGGCGGTATAAGATACATAGAGTTGCCTAAGCAAGAACTTCCTCTCTGATATTTAAGAGGGGTACCGAAATGACTGAAAAATGATGCCTCAAATTCCTAGTAGTATCAGTTTTACAACCTAATTTGATTGGCAGCCTGACCCCATGCTATTCTATGAAGAAATTTGTTTTATAAGTTATTCATCACATAACTTTTTTTTCCTTTCTTTTATTATTACCATTTTTGACATTTAGAAATTTCACAATTTTTTAAATTGTTTCTTGGTTTTCAAAAATTAATTATTTTAGTTTTTAATAATAAATTTCCTAAGAGCATTTTTTGCACTTAATAGCTTGGAAATGGATGATTAAAAATTTACAAAAATCAATTTTTCTAAAACGTTACACACCTTAATCGTTGTGAATTTTCTAAATGCTAAAACGGTATTTAAAACATTAAGTAATGAGTAATTTCTAAAACAAATTTCTCCCTAGAATAACATGGGATTAGACTGCGGCCAAATTAGGTAAAATATCCGCTTAAAGGGGAAAAAAAAGGGGGAGGAAATTTACCTAAAGCAAGAGAAAATACACACAATTTTGGAAGAGTTCACTCCATAGTTAACAATTAGGAATTTCGATGCCGGTAAACATAAGCAATAAAAAATATTACACACTCGTGTGTTATATAGATCATGAATAGGAACTTAATTAATACTATAAAAAGCATTAACTCTCAACAACTGTTTCGTCTTGAAATCGTTTAGATTAACGGCCCGCTTCACTCACTGCCGCCGGAAGCGGAAGCTAATGTTATTCTATGGGAAATTTTTCTTTACAAATAACTTATTAACTAATACATATTTTTAAATTCTGTTTTCACATTCTGAAAATTCTCAGCTGTTAAATTGACGGACCTTTTTCAAAAAAATATTTTTTAAATTTTTTATATTTTATTTTGAATCTGCAAAATACGAATTTTCAATACGTGAATTTTTTTTCATTTTGCAATTTCAAAATAGAATATTAAAAATTAAAATAATGCATTTTTAAAAAAAGGTCCGTCAATTTAACAGTTGAGAATTTTCTGAATGTGAAAGCAGAATTTAAAAATATGTATTAGTTAATAAGTTATTTGTAAAGAAAATTTCCCCGTAGAATAACATTGGCTCGGGCTTTCGGCGACGGTGAGTGAAGAGGGTCATTAACCCTCCATCTGATTAAATAAAAGGTAAGCATAAATGCAATGTGATATCTGAAAATGTTGCTGCGCTCATGCTTACCCATTTTTATCGGATGAAATATTTTGCCAAATAATTTCAATCCGAAACAATTGATGCTGAATAATTTTGCTTTCAGGATTTTAATTTTCAGGTAAATATAAACTGCAACATTTTTCTACAATAGGAGAGAAACGAACTCATTCTGAATTCTGCTAACTAACTCCAGGAAATGAAATTCATAACAAAAATAAGATTCTTTATCTATGTAAATATAACTTGGAAAAATATAGCTCTCGCAAATAAAAGAGGACTCCGAGATGATACCGAGCTTTCCCTAGCTTTAGTGTTTAAAAAAATCATTGAAAAAAAAAAAAGTTTTTTTTTTTAAAACCAGGAAAAATCACCGACTTTTATTTCACATAATAATGATGTTTTGACGAAAAGAGCTGTGTGTACATGCATAGCAGGGTAACTAACACGGAATGATGATATGAATTACAGCTTTATTTTCGAGCACATATTTCTCGGGAATACTATGAGACACATCCAGAAACTTTCTAGGTCACACCATAACGACCTGGCACAAACTTTGAGAAGCACTGTTCCTTACCAAAACGGTTGGCTGTGGCCGTGAAAAAACTTAATTTTGTGGTCAGACATGTCGTCTGTTTAGTCGAATTTCCAACGCATAATCTTGACTCCCACGACATTAATATTCCAGCAGCACATCTAATAAAAACACAACATACCATCTCAGACGAAAACTTCTTAATCCGGTTATCCGGATAATGCCACAAAAAGGAACATAAAAAACGTTTAAACACTTAGATACTATAAATTGATCGTTGTGACATGAATTGGTTTGCTCTACCTCGGTGTTAAAAACCGTTGTTAGGCACTTTTCGGACAAATGACTTTTATGTAACGCGACTGTATAAAATTCTGTTATCTCTGCAAATGTTAGAAAGGCGACATTTACAGGTAGTTTACTTTATTTTATTTCATGAGTATTGTTTTTAGACCGTTTATAGATGTCTTAATCTGGTACCTGGAATTTTATGACTGGTGTTAGGGAAATGGATGACGACATTCCCTCTCTGTAAGATAATTCTAATTTATGGCTGATTTCTGTTTTTCTCAGCAGAGAATGATCTGACTGGAATTCGAATTAATTCGTGAATGTAGAATGACGTCGCCGAAACAAACGTTGCAACTTTTTTAGCTAATAACCTGTCTCTCGCACGACCTGCTATAATTTAATGAATTCTTTATATACTCCACGTGTAAATTGCAATTTATTTCCATTTTACATCTTTACATATCTATGGTACTTCAAATTATTTGATTAAAAAAAAAAAAAAAAAAATGCTAGTATGTTGCAGTGGCAAATCCAGAACTTAACTTTTGGGAGGGGCTAAGATTTTTCAAGATGTTATTCCAGATTAATGAAAAATTTACAATCTAATATTATTGTGCATCCCGTAGATACATTAGACATCACTGAGAAATTGTTGCAATAATTTATTTATAATTGTTGCAGTAATTTATTATTTTATAATTAATTTATTTTGTTTTGCCCGCTTCGCTGGTCAATATATTGAAAAGAATCCTCAAAACACCATATCATTAATAATAATAAAAAAAATCGTAAAAACAAAAATAATTGAAATTAGTCAAAATCTAAGAGCCACAGTCGCAGCCACTCCCGCATGCCACAGTCGATTCTGGAGCCCCAATGCAGTCTCTTACCTGCTTTTTAGTCTCCCTCCCTCGCGGTTAAAGTTAAAGGTTTTGCAAAATCTCATCAAAGTGCATATTGCGTACACTTAAGCAACACCCACACACCAAAATTCGCAATTCTGAGGTAATTTGGACGGATTTAAGCTTGAAAATGTGTTTTTTGCCTCGCCCGCCCCAAAGGGAGGGGGATAAATTGGCAAAATGACTTTATATTGTATGTTGCATTCAAAATCGAGATCCTGAAATTATTTAAAGCAGAGCTATGTTTTAAAATGTGTTTTTTTTTTCTTTCTTTAATTTCCCCTCGCTCTTAAAGGAGAGAAGAGGGAGGGAATTTCGCAAAATATCTTCATACTATGAGTTAGATATATATAATCGACGCACAAACAAAAAATTTTCAACCTAAGATAATTTAGTGCAGAGTTATGCATGGATACATGTTTTTTAAGGCTCCTATATATACGAGCTAGCGCATCAGGCATTTTGTTGCCTTAGGGTTGCCACATGTACCCAGCGCGTTTCTCTGATAAACAAACGACAAACTTTTTTTAATCGTCTTACGTTACTTTAGAGTAACTTGTTTTATTATATTTCATAATTTTAGCTAAGTAAACTATGATATGGAAGTTTATTTAGAGATAAACTGCTATAATCATTCAAGAAGTGAATTTGGCAACATTTTGTAAAAGAAACAGAAACCGCCCCAAGAACACATCTTACCCCAGTACATCCATAGGATATATTCAGAATAAAATGACATCCTGAGAATGTACTATGAAACAAATGTGTTTTTAGAATATTATTGTTGCTTATTGCTCTTACCTTGACCGGATTAGCTTCAGATCACAGATTATTATACAGATAGGACATTCCCGTATATTCTTCGGTAACCAAAATTTGACTGCAACGACCCTATTGTCAACGGCTGTAAGTTTCTCGAGATTTCCGGCTTACGCAATCGCTCATCTTATTTTTATTGTATCTATGTTCATTGTAATATTAGTGCAACGTTAAACCCAACATCCAACCAACTAACCATTGTATCGATGTTTACATTTGGCAACTTTGTTATTGTTTACGAATTTGATTGTCGAAAGCAATTTATTTTAAGAAGCAAGTACTAAATATTAAGCAAATAAATTTCGAAAATATATATAAACCAGAAATATTTTTTTTCATTTTAAAGCATTTTGTATTATTTAAACCAAGCAATGTTAAATATTTAAGATTTTATTCCATATTGTTATTTCAGCATTACAGTGTGTTATATTAATTTGTACACTTGAACACGAATGTGTTTGGCAAAATTTATTTTCAAACATAATACAAATTAGTTTTATTTCTTAGAAAATAGCTGTAATGTTATGATTTTGTGAATTTAAAAGTAGTAGAAAAAGTGAAGGAAAGAAAACTGCACATATGTTTTCATTTGGCAACTTTATTATTGTTTACAAACTTGATTGTTAAAAGCAATTTATTTTAAGATGCAAGTGCTAAATATTTAGAAAATAAACTTTGAATATACATAAAACAAAAACATTTTTTCATTTTAAAGCATTTTGTATTACTTAAAACAAGCAACGTTAAATATTTAATGATTTCATATTGCTATTTCAGAATTACAGTTTGTAATTTTAATTTGTACTTGAATATGGATATGCTTGACAAAGCATATTTTTAAACATTATAAAAATTAATTTTTATTCCTTAGAAGAATAGCTCTGAATGTTTTGAGTATAATTTTGTGAATTCAAAAACAATAGAAAGTGAAGAAAAAGAAAACTTCCCATACTAACCTGCTACTAACTACTCGTGAAATAGAAAAACAATTTTCGATGAAAGATGCTATTCATGTAGACTTAACACTTGTAGTTCCCCTCTGTTGACACTAGTGGTGCTACTATATTTCCGGTTCGCGTTTTAGCTTCACTGTCCTATCTGTATGATAATCTGTGCTTCAGATCAAGATTTCTTAAAATCATTAGGGAAGCGATAAGGACGCCAAGCGGAAATGCTGTCCTCTTCGGAGGCAAAAAAAATGGCGGTGATGCGCCGGCCTATTATTTTATTTAGGGGCTCTAATGTTTCTGCCCCCCCCCCTTGCCCGCCAAAATCCCTTTGTAGTGTGCGTTGAGTACGTATAAGCAATTTCCACATCAAAAATTACCATTCTAAGATAATCTGGAACACAACTATGCATGGAAACAATGTTTTTTGCCCTCCCCCGACTCCCACGGGGGGGGGGGTAGAACTGAATTTCCAAAAATCCCTTTGTAGTGTGTTTGTTAAGTACGCATAACCAATCGACATATACAAAAATGGCTTTTATGAGATAATTTATAGCAGAGCTACTCTTAACCCTTTCCGGCACAGAGTAATTCTATTCATTTAAAATCAACAGCCACCAGAATGCGAGAACAATATTAAAAGACAAATAATAAATGATGTTTTACCTTTATATTATAGAGGAAAAATACTATAAAAAATTTCTGTAATAAATTTTTTCACTTCATAATTAAAATTAGTTGTTGCCGCAGCAGCAACAATGTGCCGGAAAGGGTTAAAAACGTGTTTTTTCTGCCCCCCCCACCTTTAAAAGGGGGGAGGGGAAATTTCGCAAAATTCTTTTATAGTGCGTGTTGGGAACCCACAACCATCCATAACCATAACCGTTTTAAGATAGTTCGGAGCACAGTTACGCATGGAAACATGTTTTTTGTCCCCCCCCCCCTCTCCTAAGTGGGGTAAGGCGAAATTTCACAAAATCCCATTGTATTGTGTGTTGCGAGTACGCATAATCAACTGGCCTATCAAAAAAATCTCTGTCCTGAGATAATTTTGAGCAGAGTTACTCATAAAAACGTGTTGTGGGCCCCCCTCGAACTTAAAGATAACCAACCCATACATAAAAATTAATCTTACTGAGATAGCTTTAAGCTAAGTTATGCATGGAAACGTGTTTATTGCCCGCCCCCCCCCACGCCTCCAAGGGGATAAGGGGTGGATTTCGCAAAATCCCGTTACAATCCCGTTGTTGGATACACGTAAATATATCACACACTAAAATTTGTGTTCTCAGCTTCTATAGATTTTCCCCGACAAATTAGCCCCTCGTAACCCCCTCTCCCCCGAAATCGAAAATCGCAAAAAAGTAATGAGTTTTCGGAAATATCCTCACGAAGACGCTTGGCTGTTTTTTATATGCTTGTACTATTATTGGTAGAGTTCTACTCGAAAATCCATATTTTGCTAAATTTGCCTTCTAAAATCATTTCCCTCCCCTCCCCCCTTAAAAATCCAAAATTCCAAAATCGCAGAAAATTATTTTATACTCAAGTCTGGTCTTCCCATTTGCACTTTCATTCAATGGAGGTATTTCGCAAAATCCCGTCTTAGTGGGGGTCAAATGCAATTGTGATTGTTTTGATCTAAATTCGTGAATTAGTATAAAGTAGTACAGAAGAAAATTTTGTGATGGCCACAACATACCGCATTTTTTATACTTTTAAAATGCGATATTATATTTCACGTTTTCTTTCAGGGGCAATGCAGGTGTTTTGAATTATTAAGTCATGTGTCATAATATAATTAGAAGAAGAAGAAGAATTTAAAAAAGAAAAACATACTAGAACGCAAAGAATTTCATGTAGCTAATTTTTCATTCAATGCCCTCATACAAATCGAATACGTGATTAGAAACGGTATCATTTACACGATATTACAACATGGCATACTGTCCAGACTAAGAGTTCACTGTTCAGCGCATTCGAATAAAAATATTTAAATAAGTAGAACAAGAATTTTCGAAACCCGACCTGTCTCGTGACGTCATCGTAGCAACAGATGGATGCAAATTCTGAGAGTTCTAAGCAGATATATTTCCCACTCAATCGGCCTGTTAAACATCGGAATTTCAGGATGCCACACGCGGTTTCACAATACCTCTTTCTGAAAGTTTTAATGACATGAGAGGACAGGAAACAACTCAAGCCGTGACAGATCCAATATATGAACGGGTTCTAAACTGTTTTCAATAGTGTCCATTTTGCTTGCGATAGAAAATATTTCTTTTGTATATACAGCTAGTTTCTGCTTAGATCTTTACTTTTTTTTACATTTCTCTAAATGGCAGAGAAAACATTATTTCGAGGTCGAACTTTAGAAATTGGAATTTTTCTACAAGTTTTGAGTTTCCCTGAAATCGAAGAATCAGAGTGTCAACTGAGAATAATAGTTGAAACTTTTTACTGGGATCGGACGAGTGATCGATGCACAGGGCCCATACAAAAGAATTTGAATACATTACGTCTATATGTGGAATTTCCCGTTGGAGCATTTTTAACACTTTAGACTGCATTAAATATAATGAAATAAACATTTTTTTTTTTTTTTAAATGTACAATACCATGCTTCCTGTACTTGATGATATGAAAATCATTAATCAGTCATTTACAGAACGACACAAAATATTCAGATATATTAGGGATCATAGTTGGAAACGAATTACATTTCAAGTAGGTTATGTGGGTTTATTTTATTTATTGTTTTGTTATGTGAAAATAAGTACACTATGCGGTGCATATGCATTTTGTAGTCAATATATGGTGCTCAAAAATTGACATGGATAAAAATTTTAAAATAATTTTACTAAGTATAATAGAAAACTTTAAATGGTATATGAATGTAGTTTCAATATCCAAACGAGGAGGAGGAGGAAAGAGAGATCAGCCGCTCTTCTTACAGAAATAAAACTAATTTTCAATTGCTGTTTAAAGTTGTTTTCAAAAAGTCAAATACATTATGTCTTATCTTATACCTTAAGTTGCCATTATAGCAATGCAAGGTAACAGAAAGTAATGTGAATGCCGCACTAGATTATTTAATTTTGTTTTATTTGAGAATTGAATGTATATATATATATATATGTATGTATGTATATAAGATGTGGGTATTGAATTGTTGTTAAACTATACATATTTTGAAAACTATTAAAATATAACTTTTTTTTTCCTAGCTTTAAGACGGGAATACATAAAATGACCCAAACAGGAAGTGTGCAGTTAGACGTTATTTTAGATTTAAATACTAATTTAAAACCCTTTACGTCTAACCATTTTCGAGTTATTAAAGAGAAGATTTTATAGATTTTTTTTTATTACTTAAAATGTGACTTCTGCCCATTTTGCATTGCTATTTTAAAATTTGCGATATGTCGAATATCCAATTTCCTATACACATTAGATGATAATAACGCCTGTCTTTATTTAATTATTATTATTTTTATTTAGAGTATAAAAAGCTGTATTATCACCAACCAACCATACATTTACAATGAAATCTTACTGTGTCCAATATTTATTGTGTAATATTTGTAGTATTAATTTAGATGGCCGTCGGTTATTGAAGTCTAATTTAAAAACAGCTTTAGAAATCTTACGATGTGAACCACCAATAACACAGTGATGATTCAAATAAACAGGCATTTTTTCTTTTTTTGTAAAAATTATGATGAATTTTATTCGTATTGTTCATGGATCCCGGAAAAAAAGGGCACTTTTTCAATACGCAAATCGCAAAACAATAGATATCAAACAAGGATTTTAAAGAATGACTTTCAAATTACACTTTTAGGAATTGCACTTGATTTGGCACAATATTCATTTAGTATATACCTAGGGGAAGGGGGGAGGGTAGGACCAGATCGAAAGAGAATAATTCTCTTTATATCACTTTCGTACCGACTTTAATGAAACTTTGTATAATCACGTACAATTTGTGAAAAAATTACAGCAAGTGTCAGACATTTTTTGTTTGTTTGTTTGTTTGTTTGTGTGTGTGTGTGTGGGGGGGGGGGGTAAGAGAGGGGGGAGAAAAAAATAATTTTTTAATATCACTATTTTACCGATTTTAATGATATATTCTATAACTATCACTTATTTTTTATGAAGATCACAATGAGTGTATTAGGAATATTTTTAGGAAAATTTACGCTGATTGTTATATATATCTTGGGGAGGGGCACGGGGGGCAGAAGAGAAAAATGATTGCATAAATATCACAATGTTACCAATTTTAATTAAAATTTCAACAACTATCACCTACTTTTAATGAAAAATTACGGTGAGTGTTACCTATACTTGGGGGGGGGGTGTCAGAGAGAAAAAAAAATGATTGTTTTTTAATCACACTGCTTCATATTTATACCCTCCCCAGATATGTGCGACACTCACTGTAATTTTTTTAAATAGTAAGTGGTATATACACAATTTTTTTAAAATCGATATTAGGGTAGTAGAGGAAAATATTTTACTTTCAACTGTGCCCCACTTGCCCCCCCCCCCCCCCCCCCCCCAGATATATAATACACTCGTGATTTTCTTAAAAAGTAAGTGATAGTTATAGAATATATCATTAAAATTGGTAAAATGGTGATATAAAAAAAATAATAATAATAATAATAAATAAAATTATTTTCCTCTGCCCCGCTTACCCCCCCACCCCCCACCCCCAAGTATGTTTGACACTTGCTGTAATTTTTTCACAAATTGTACGTAATAATACAAAGTTTCATTAAAATCGGTAAGAGTGTGATATAAAAACATATATTTTCTTTCAATATGGTCCTAGCCCTTCCCACCCCCTTCCTCCAGTTAATGCTAAATGAATGTCGTACCAAATCAATTGAAATTTCTAAAAGTATAATTTGAAAGTCATTCTTTAAATTCCTTATTCCTTATTTATTATTTTGCGATTTGCGAATCGGAAAAGTGCCGTTTTTTCCCGGGTGCCCTTTTTTCCGGGATCCATTGTTGATACATTTAATATTATAGGTGACTATTAGATAAACATACTATTATAAAAGGCTAGATAGAACTGGGCTAATTGAATAACTTGGTGTGGGAGCCCAAAAAGTCGACTTCGCTGCTTACATGATGGTGATGAAGTGACGCTCCGATTTCTTCATTAATTTCGCCAAAGCTCTAATCGAAGCTAAATTCAAAATTATCATTACTTATTGGCATTTAATTTCTTCGCCAGCAAGAACACATAAAAAGTTTTTTTTTTTTTCTTTTTTTTTTAAGGTACGTTGTACTCTATCTAATCAGGCTTATAATTTTGAATACACAAAGCAGGATTACCATTATATACTAACCCTTCATTTTCGCCAACCTTTACTTATGAGAAATAAGAAACCACAACAACAGATACTTAAAAATAGGTATAATTTATTTCTGTTCAAGAATAATTTTGACTAACTGAATAAAATTACATTATCGATTAGACTATGATTTAGGAGGAACATAAAAATGAAATATTAAAAACATAAAAAATATTTCAGTACAAATAAACAGAACATAAAAAATATTTCAGTACAAATTTTCTGTATTCACAATTATATTACAAATGGATATACATTATAATAATCATATTCTTTCTAATCAATATATTTCTATCCATAGTATATTTTATTGCAAAAATATGAACACTGGGTACATACTTAAGAAATAAGTAAAACACAAATTACGAAAGAAACGCCCACTGACAGAGTTACAGATTTTCAAATGACGCGAATCTACGTCAGCAGTTGCAAAAGCGTTAATTACGAAATTATATTTTCATAGAAATTTTTAAAAAAATCGTACAGTTCCAAAGAGTTCAACTGACCCAAAACTGGTAAGGGCGATTAAAATTGTTTAATATTTACTTCATGAAACCTTACAATAATTTATCCGAAAAGATTTAGTTTATGCGTTATTGTATATATATACATATATAGCTATATTATTTCAGTTCGTATATTATGTCACACGTACGAAAAAAAAAATGTAAGCTTTATTGGTGATCAGTATATCCTTGATAGATACTTTTTAATAAAAAAAATATTGCACATTTTAAAAGAGTATTGGCTAACCAATCGTAAGTGTAATGTATTTAAATTACCTAAAACTATCTGAAAAAGAACTGAAGTATATACATATCCAAAAAACTGAATAATTAAGGTACTGCAAAGATGTTAAATTTTTTATTTATTTTCATAAATCTTTTTTTCTTGAAATATTTTCGGTGTCAAACAGTAAAATTTTGTCTAATTCTTGTAGGATCCAAATTTTATTTTTCTACATTTAAAGATAACTCCCTAACACATTTTTGATTATAACTCTATGAATACTAAAGATCATGAAAAACGGCAGTTTTTCGAGTGACGCAAGCGGAAGGACGAACTGAACGCTGCGAACTCATATATACGGCTAGTTTGACATCAAAGAGATTTGTAAAAGCCGACACTTAATATCTCAGCAAATATGCCATATTTTGTTCTGATCTTTTCAAAATAGTCTTTTATCATCGGTCTTAATCTATCCTGAAAATTTTACATTTCTACATGCAGTATGTTTTGAGATCTGAATCTCAATTTAAAGCCAAAAAGGGAAAATGTGTGGTGTAAGGATGTAAGGATGTAATGGACTAAATTCATGAAAAAATATCTCTAAAACCGCACGAACGATTTTAATTTAATTAATATATGTTGTTAATGGGATCTTTCTGAATCTAGTAACGTTTTTGTTTTTTTTTTTTTCAGGAAAACTCTTGTTTTTTGTAAAAGTTGCTTTAAAAATAGAACTATATTACTCCGCCAAAATGCATGCTTTTATTCCGCGAAAATGTCGTAATTCGGTTCTTACTTTCAAGGCACGTTGGTTGGCTGACCAACGTGAATGCAGTCAATGAATTATTTGAACTTTCCTTTTTTTTTAACGCAAAAATACTTTATTACATTTTTTATATATTTATTGTATATATACTAAGTCAAATTCACTTAAATATATTTTCTCTTCTGCTATGAAAAAGATAATTTTGATTTCAAAATTTCATATTTAGTCAAAAAAGTATTTAGATAACATTTTAAATAAGGAAGTATTTTGTAATTTTAGATATTCCATTTTATCATAATAATGATGAATTTACAATTTTTTAAAGCAAAAAATTTTAATCATTTATTAACATCGATTTTATAGTACCTCAATGATTTGCGATTCCTATTCATGTATCCTTTCGCACAGTGAATGGAAAAAAACAGCAAATGGAGTTTTGGCGCCATCTTTTGTTTTTAATTTAAATTCAAACATACACTTTTGCAAATATATATATATATATATATTTCTTTTTAAAAATTAAAAATCTCTTTTTAAAATACAGTTAGAGTTTATTCATATATTTACTTTTCAGACTTTAAAATGATACATATTTTAAATATTAGCATAATCAAACTAATTTTTTTTATTATTATTTAAAGCTATAATGGCTAGGGAATGAAAGAGCGGATAAATACACTGTATATATATAAAAAAAAAAAAAAAACATGAAAATATAATTAAAATTCATGAAAAATGTGTCAAATAGCAATTATTGAAAAACACGTCAAAATAAATAAATAACATCTTTATTTGAAACCCATAATAATTTATTTAAAAAATATAATTCTTTCTTTCTTTCTTTCTTTTTTTTAATTAATTAATTTCTGCATGAAAAATTCCATTTCATAAATATATTTAAAACTACAATAAACAAAAAAAAAACCCTCCTTTAATTTTAAATAATTATTTCTACATGTTTCTAAGCAATTATTTTTTTTTTTTTTTTTTTTTTTTTTAAGAAAAATAGCTTAAATATTGGAATGTATATGGTTTTATCATGAAGGTAATAATTTGGCCATCTAGTGGCGCCATCTCGTAGCTTATATTAAAACCATATACATTCCTATATTTAATTTATTTTTCTTAAAAAAAAAAAAAAAAAAAAAAAAAAAAAAAAAAAAACACTTTTAATTGCTTAGAAACTTGTAGAAATAATTATTTAAAATTTTTTGCTTATTGTAGTTGTAAATATATTTATGAAATGGAATTTTTTTTTCAGAAATTAATTAATTAAAAAAAAAAAGAAAGAAAGAAAGAAAGAGAGAATTTTTAAATAAATTATTATGGGTTTCAAAGTAAAGATGTCATTTATTTATTTTGACGCGTCTTTCAATAATTGCTATTTGGCACATTTTTCATGAATTTTAATTCTTTTTTTTTTATATAATATGCAGCGCATTTATTCCCTCTTTCATCCCCTAGCCATTGTTACTTTAAATAATAATAATAAAAAAATTAGTTTGATTATGTTAATATTTAAAATATGTATCATTTTAAAGTCTGAAAAGTAAATATATGAATAAACTGTAACTGTATTTCATAAAGATATTTTTAATTTTAAAAAAGAAATATATATATATATATATATAACTTGTATTTTCCATAAAACTTAAGCTTAACTTGCATTTTACTTAACTTGTAATTACTTTAGCTTAACTTGTATTTTACTTAACTTGTATTAACTTTAGCTAACTTGCATTTTCCATAATTTTTTTTTCCAAATGATTTTACCTTACTTTTAAAATTATAAAAATGTAGAGCTTAATTTATATTTTGTCTATTTTTTTCCACCAAATATTTTTATGAAATAATTGTTACCTGCACTTTTGACGAAAATTTAAATTGTGAATATTGGAGCTTAGCCTCAAAAGGGAAAAGAAAATAAATAAATTTCCATTTTTAACATTAACTTGATTTGTTTTAAATTGTTTAATTTGCATTTGTAATTCTCTAAAAAGAAACTTGCAAAATGTAAATTACCTAATTCTAACTTAAATTTGAAATTACCCACTTATTATTTTAAAGAGTTTGAGAATCCCACTCAATATTTTTTTCTAGTGCGAAGCTTCTCCATTTTGTTTCCAAGTGGCAGGCTACTTGAAAATTTGTCAGCATGACAACGTTTGAAATTCTGAATTAATTCAAACTAAATCTGTAGTGTGGATTTATCTCAGAAATGTATTTGTTATGTTCATTTGCCAACTTAATCTACCCTCTTGTTTCCCTGTGCCAGTCCACTGAAAATAGAAAGGTTCTATGAACCGATTTGCTTAAAACTCCATATATACAAGCCTTCATTAAGAAATCCGCCAAGTCCATTAATAAATTGTAAAATTGTAAAATTGTACAATTAAAAAAAAAAAAAAAAAAAAATGGTGGCAACTTCATAATAAAAGATATATCAGTTTACCCTTCCTAGGAGCCAGAAGGACTTGTTTTAATTTTTTTATGAATAGCCCCTAAAAAGTAATGATATCAGCACAAAAAACCCTTAACGGGTTAAAAGTTTGTGACGCCGCTACTTTATGGCTATAAGAATTTGAAATATGAGTCTTAAAAATAATGATATCAAATTTTAAGCAACGCTTTGCAATTAGTTAAAATATACATAGATTTTCTTATTTGATCATTTACTTTCTACTTTTATTTATATTTATAATGCAAACGTAATATTTTTACCTTCAAGATCAGACAGATAAATAAAATGCACTTACTGATGCTTTTTCATTCACATTTCAAATTCAAAATAACAGTTTTAAAGGGAATGATACAAAAATTCCAGTGGCGCCTCGGTGTTATTTTAAAAGATTTGTTTTTAGATTCCATTAAAATTACTTTTGTTTTGTCTAATAAAGTATATTTACGCATTGAAACAGTGCTTTTAATTTTCAAATACACTGTCAAATAATTATACTTTCACTGAGTTTGCATTATAAATTAAAATTATTTATTTCAATAAATTGATTTATCTTTTGCGTCACGCTATCCAAAACTGCAAGTAAAATCTGTGTAAATATTTTCTTTACGTCACACTACCTCTTTGCGCAAATTTTCACTCAGCTGGATACTATGATACTATGTTTTGGATAGCGGGACGCAAAAGATAAATCAATTTATTGAAATAAATAATTTTAATTTATAAAGCAAACTCAGTGAAAGTATAATTATTTGAAAGTATATTTGAAAATTAAAAGCACTGTTTCAATGTGTAAATATACTTTATTAGACAAAACAAAAGTAATTTTAATGGAATCTAAAAACAAATCTTTTAAAATAACACCGAGGCGCCACTGGAATTTTTATACCATTCCCTTTTAAACTGTTATTTTGAATTTGAAATGTGAATGAAAAAGCATCAGTGAGTGTATTTTATTTATCTGTCTGATCTTGAAGGTAAAAATATTACGTTTGCATTATAAATATAAATAAAAGTAGAAAGTAAATGACCAAATAAGAAAATCTATGTATATTGTTGCGTACTTGGGGGTTCGTGAATTGTCCGAGAATGAAAGGCCAAACTTACAAAAATGCAGTAATTTATTCACAGAAAGTTCCAGAAAAATACAGGTCTATAAACCAAGTATCAGCTTCAATTCAAACAGTAAACACAGCTTAAACAACAGCTGTCAATAGCAAATCCACAGTACAAACTGTATAGCAATAACACATAAAGCAAGTCTCTTCCAAAGAGGCTCAAGAGCAATGCAAGCACTAGCGAAGCTGGCTGGAAACTGAACTGAACTGACTGACTTGGCGGGAAAGCGCTTCCTTATATACTGTTCCATGAAACCCAGATTTTTCGAGAAAACTCTAGAAAGTGGTCAACCAATCAACTTACAGCTTCCATATTTGGTATATCCCATATAAGGATTTTCTCGCCAAGGTCGCCAAAAAAATCGCCAAGGTGGGAAAAAGTCGCCAAACTTGGCGCCAAAAGCATTACCTGCATTACTGGGGCTTTTTAATGCGTTTTTAAGGGAAAATAAGGCTATTTCAACGCTAAAACGACTAGAAATGCACAAAATTAGCACTTTATCAACTTACTAAGCCTCTTTGAAAGAATTTATACAAAAATAAACACAATTATTTACAATTTCGTAACACTGCCCCCCTCCCAAGGACTGCACGTCCCGGGCAGTGCAACCCTTGGTCAAGAGGCGAAACTAAACAAATTTACACAATCTAAAACACAAAAACTAAGTTGCACATAAAGATAACATAGAAATATAAATTAAGTGGGAAATATTTACAAAATTCACAAATATGTACAAATATTTATATACAAATATTTACAGTGCGCATGCGCAAATTTTACCAGTATTTACATTTTAAATTTTAATTTTACCGTTACTTGTGGTACTTGGCTAGCCTATTATAGTGCACCACCTTCGGTTTTGATGAAGGTGTTTTAGTGATCCGTACCACTACATCATTCAGCCTTTTTAAGACTGTGTATGGTCCGTCCCAGTTGCACTGTAACTTGGGAGAGAGTCCTTTGCGTCGAACAGGATTCCACAACCAGACCTTCTCTCCTTCCTGAAACTCATGTTGCGTAGCCTTTAGATCGTACCTTGTCTTCATTTTCTCCGATGCAATGTGAATTCGCTCCCGAGCAAAGTTGTGAACGTCCTCAAATCGTGCCTGAAGATCTTGGATGTACTCCTCGGGCGATGAAGGCGCATCGGGTGGACAACCAAACAGGAGATAACAAGGGAGACGAAGTTCACGTCCAAACAGCATCTGGGCTGGAGTATAGCCGGTGGTTTCATGGACAGCACTTCGATAAGCCAGCAGGAACAATGGCAACTTCAAGTCCCAATCTTGCTGGTTCCTTGATACTAGAAGGGAGAGGTTATTCAGAATGGTACGATTGAACCTCTCGACCATGCCGTCCGACTGGGGATGTAAGGGTGTTGTCCGGGTTTTGTCTATGCCGAGTAGTTGACACAGTCCTTTGAAAACATCAGAGGTAAAGTTCCTACCTTGGTCGGTATGAAGTTGTAGGGGCGTGCCGTACCTTGACACCCATTGCTGCACTAGGACCTCTGCGACTGTGCATGCCTCTTGATTGGGAATGGGATATGCCTCAGGCCACTTGGTGAAATAGTCCATCACGACGAGGATGTATTTATTTCCACTGGAGGTCCGTGGCAAAGGACCCAAGATGTCGATTGCAATCCGTTCAAATGGTGCTCCGACGTTATACCGTTGCAGTCTTCCTCGACTTCGTTTCTGCGGGCCTTTACGTGCCGCACAAGCATCACAGGATTTACACCATTTCTCCACATCCTCCTTTGCCTTGCACCAGTAGAAGCGTTCCCGAACTTTCTGCAGAGTCTTCATTACCCCAAAATGGCCTCCGGTAGAGCTACTATGCAGTTGTTCTAAAACAGCTGGAATTTTTGATCTTGGTAATAAAATCTGCCATCTGAAGCTTTTCCCATCATCTGATTCCCACTTTCTGTATAATACGCCGTTTCTTATATGAAGAGAGTCCCAAAGTGCCCAATAACTTTTCGTAATGGGACTAAATCTGGAAATGTCCTGCCAGATAGGTCTGTTGCTGGTCGTCTCCTTCAGCTGTAATATTGGCTTTATGTCAGGATCTTCCAACTGGGCTTTTCTAAATTCTTCGTCACTCCATGGGTCGGGATCTTGTTCTGATGGTGTTGCGACAGTAACTTGGCGAACAACTGGCTTTATTATTTTGTGTTTATCCTCGGCTTTACAGATGTATTTATGATCTTCAGATGGAGACTTCCGCAAGAATGCATCTGAATTTTCCCGAAGAGCTCCTTCTGGGTGGCATACTTCAGAGACATTCTTGGTTGCTTCTCTAGATGTTCTTATTGGGCAGCTTCGTTTGATATGCCCGTCTTTTCCACAGCCCCAGCATTTAGTTGTTGGAGTCTTCCCTTCTTTCTTCCTCTCAAGAATGCGTAGTCTTCTATTAATTTCTGCAATCATTTCCTGAATCTCTTTAAGATCATCTTCAGAGCCGTTCACTTTGTGTGCTGTGCTGTTCTGGCGATGTTTACAGGAGGCTTGTTGGGCAGTCTCGAGCTTTAGGGCATACACCAAGGCTGACTCCACATCCTTCACGCCGGAGAGTCTGAGGGCTTTTTGAATATCTGGATCTCCGACAGCATCAATGAAATATTCTAGAGCCAGATCATTGCGTGTTTCAGGATGACAGTCTGAGAAAGCCAAATGTGAAAGCCTCTGGATGTTTGATGCCAGTTCTTGTAAGCTTTCCCCTGGTCTCTGACGACGGGACCTTAGCTGGAGTCGACTATATTCCTTGGACCATTTCGCTCCAAAACGTAGCTCCAGTGCTCTGGTTAAAGCTTCGAAGTCATATCGCTGTTCCTTCGAAAGGGTCTCCAGAATATCTGCGGCGTCGCCCCGCAACGACCCTACCAGATGAGCCGTCTTCGCAACAGAGTCCCAGCCGTTGGCTTCAGCTACGATGGAAAACTGCGTCTTATATACATGCCAGGAGGAACTGCCGTCGTAGGTAGATAGCTTAATAGATTCCTGATTCTGGCTTCTTTTATCTCTCTTTTCCGTTTCCTGGGGCAAGGAGATCAACTTCTCTTCTACTTTTCTCTCAAGATGTTCCTCTACTTTCTTCATGACTTTCTTCTCGAAGTTCTCTTCTATCTTCATAAATCTCTCTTCAAAATTCCTTTTTACTTTCATAACATTTTCTTCTATCTTCATAGCTTTCTCTTCAAAACTCTCTTCAATTTTCAAAACTTTCTCTTCAAAATTTTCTTCTATCTTTATAACTTTCTCTTCTATTCCATCCATTCTATTTTCCATCACCGTTAATTTACCCTCGATCGATTCTTTCACCGTTGAAAGCTCTCTCTTCATCTCATCTTGATTAGATTTAATTTCTTCCTGAACTTCACCCAAACTGCTTTTCATATGCTTCATTTCTTCAGTCAAACCGTCTTTCAATTCTCTTTGCGATGTTTCCATTTTCTCTTGTGCTACTTTCATTTCTTCAGTCAAACCGTCTTTCAATTCTCTTTGCGATGTTTCCGTTTTCTCTTGTGCTACTTTCATTTCTTCAGTCAAACCGTCTTTCAACTCTCTTTGCGATGTTTCCTTTTTCTCTTTCAATCCGGTTTCCATCTTTTCCTGTCCGGCTTTCATTTCATTCATCTGGGTAGCTAAGGTTTCTAGAAGTTTTTTCATCTCTTGCTCCATAGCCCTCGTTATCACCATTCACAGACAATCCCCGTTTCTGACACCAGAAATGTTGCGTACTTGGGGGTTCGTGAATTGTCCGAGAATGAAAGGCCAAACTTACAAAAATGCAGTAATTTATTCACAGAAAGTTCCAGAAAAATACAGGTCTATAAACCAAGTATCAGCTTCAATTCAAACAGTAAACACAGCTTAAACAACAGCTGTCAATAGCAAATCCACAGTACAAACTGTATAGCAATAACACATAAAGCAAGTCTCTTCCAAAGAGGCTCAAGAGCAATGCAAGCACTAGCGAAGCTGGCTGGAAACTGAACTGAACTGACTGACTTGGCGGGAAAGCGCTTCCTTATATACTGTTCCATGAAACCCAGATTTTTCGAGAAAACTCTAGAAAGTGGTCAACCAATCAACTTACAGCTTCCATATTTGGTATATCCCATATAAGGATTTTCTCGCCAAGGTCGCCAAAAAAATCGCCAAGGTGGGAAAAAGTCGCCAAACTTGGCGCCAAAAGCATTACCTGCATTACTGGGGCTTTTTAATGCGTTTTTAAGGGAAAATAAGGCTATTTCAACGCTAAAACGACTAGAAATGCACAAAATTAGCACTTTATCAACTTACTAAGCCTCTTTGAAAGAATTTATACAAAAATAAACACAATTATTTACAATTTCGTAACAATATTTTAACTAATTGCAAAGCGTAACTTAAAATTTGATATCATTATTTTTAAGACTCATATTTCAAATTCTTATAGCCATAAAGTAGCGGCGTCAGAAACTTTTAACCCGTTAAGGGTTTTTTGTACTGATAAAGTATACAAATAGTATACTTTTCCGCACTGCCAGACTCTCAAAAATTTGAATATGAAGTCAAAATTGGGTGTTGCTATTGAAAAAAAAAAAATCAAAGTTGGCGCTCATTTCAATATGTAGATGACCCCTAATTCAAAATTCGACAACATTTAATTTCCTGTTGAATGGTATATATTAAATTTTTCTGCTTCAATTAATCATGAAACACAGCGTGTGCTGCGGTTTTGCCCCCGACTGTACATGCCTGTAACATATTAATCAAAAGACATAATATAACAAGAAATACATTTCGAATGGCCCTGTAAATAAATTATGAATACTTTTTGTATGTTATTCTTTAGGAAAAATCTTTTACAATGTGTTTGTACATTAATGTCCATGTTTAGTTTCGAATGCTGAAAAAAGCATATATTCTTTATTTTTTAAATAATAATTTTTTCCCAAAATTAAGAGCAACATTTAGATAATACTATACAAAATTTTCTTTAAAGATTTGTAAATGTAGCCAGTGGGTTCTGGCTTCTAGAGACCCTTAAAGACCCTTTAGAGCCGTGGACAAAATTTCTCAAAAACTAATGCACCAATTTTTTTGAAAATTTAGCTCTTCTTCAAGAATGAATTAAATAGCGCTTGAACGAGGGATTTTTAATCTCTCTTACCCATAAGGTACAGAAAGTATTGTTTTTGGGTCAAATTTTCGAACGCGAGATTTTGTTATATTTACACGTTTTGAGGTCCCCTGAATATGAAAATCATGTTTTTAGCAAATGGTCTCTGTGTGTGTCTGTGTGTCTGTCTGTCTGTTATCAGCATATCTCAAGAACAAATAGTAGCAGACATTCCAAACTTGGTATTCTAAATGTGTATCATATATAGATGCTACAGTAAGCTTTTCGTTAAGATCAAGCAAATGGTTCCTGTACAGGGACAATCAAGAGAATTCTAATACATTAAGTCTATGGGGGAAATTGCAGGTAAATAGAGATTAACGTCTATAGACTGCACTAAACCAAATGAAACGCATATACATATTTTGTAATAGAGATAGTCAACTGGGAAAAAAAAAATGTGTATGTAGGAGCCTCGCCTCCCCCCCTGGTTGGGAAGTCCCCCCTCGAGGGGAGTAAATTTTCATGATGGGTATCTTTCAAAAGAGCTCGTCAATACCTTTAAAACGAATGGTTGAACCATCGATCTGCGATAATTTGAAACAAAGTTATTGTTTTTTTTTCATCTTTAACAAAACAAAACAAAACAACAAAAAAACCTTAGAAAAAAAAATCTTTATTATTTTTTAATAACCGAATTAAATTTTATATAAATCTAGGTGCATTAATGAAACGGGGGGGGGGGGGGGGGGTTGAGGGGGGCGGTAGCTCCCCTCACACAGAATTAATTTTCATATAAAACTCTTCCGAAGCCTAATTTGAATTGTTTAACATAGGTTTACATAACATTGTTATCTTACCTCTTAATCTCCAACCTGTAGTTATAGCATTAAATTTCAGGGTAAGAGAAAGTCGTGTGAGTGACACACCATATTATTTTCTTTCTTTTTCTTTTTCGATTACAACTAATTTTAAGGGCTATGCGTAGGAAAATTGCACTGTTTTTGTTTACAACTCTGCCATGAATTCATATTTCAATAAAAAAAAAAAAAGAAAAAAAAAAGAAAGAAAGAAAAGGAAAGAAAATCGTTCGTTTAAGCACTAGTCAATTCTAATTTGAAATGTGCAAAATTTTAATAAGATTGGTGCATTACTTTTTGAGAAATGGAGTCCACTGCTTTTCTTAAAGGCTTCTGGAAACCAGGAACCACCAACTGAATTTTCTAAATGTCTTAATGAAAATTCTCATAAAACACTGTTTAAATGTTTCTCCTTTATCTACTGAAAATTTTGAATAAAAAAAATGTATTTATTATATTTAAGGAAAAGTAGCGAAAATAAGCTTTTTTTAGCCTTCGAAACCCCTTTAATCCCTTAAATTGTGATACACTTTAAAGTATATCAGGTTGCAGCTGTATTAAAAATGAGAGCGTATAAATTAATGTTTGAATAATGGTTAGTCATTAAAAAATAATAATAATAATAATAACAACAATATATAATATATTTATGTACATTTAAAAGAAAGAAAACTAAACAGATTTAAGTGACGATTTTATATGAGAAATCCGAAAAGAAAAAAAAAAAAAAAAAAATCGTGCATCACACTTCCTTATGGTAAAAATGAGTCAGTATGAATGAAGTTTCAATTAAACGTTACTTAATAATAATAATAATAAAGGAACGAAAGAAAAGGAAAAGGGGGAATGGAAAAGTCATATACGGTACCGCCGCTTATTAAAATCGCATTCGTTATGAGCCAAAATGATTTTATTAAGTGGTTGATTTTAAAATCTGGCGATCGTTCCTGCACTCAAGAATAAGGTATTATACTTCTCTGAATTTTGGAAAGAAATTTCAAAAGATAACGAGCAATGGAATTAAAAAATAATTAATTTTTGACAAATAATTAATTTTTTCGTTAATATAAGTAAATTAAACGCATTGCAAGTTTCTAAGCGCGTTCCATTTCAGGAGAATCATCATTACTTTACCAAAAGTTCATGCTTTTTTTAAAATTTAAAATCTTTCTTTTTAAACCTTTTGCTTCATAGTTATTTCAAAATAAGAACTAGAAATTGTCTTTTGATAATTAAAAATTTTCAAAAAAATTATCACTTGCTAATTAAATCAAATTTGTAACTTATTACCGCGCTTTAAAGAATACGTTCCATGAAATATATGTGATGGGGCTTGTTTAATTTGTGACTATACGGTAAGTGTAAAAATTCCGACATAGGATAAGGGGGGAAGGGAGGGGGGGGAGGGCTTGCTGTGCATTAATATCTTTTTCATTAAAAAAAATAATAATAAAAAATAAAACAATGTAAATAAAAATAAAATAATAATAATAATAATAAAATTAGCTTACATAAATGGTATTTTTGCTGATGAAGAGATTTTTTTTTAATGTATTAACCGGCGATGTTGACTTTATTGAGCGGCGGTTTTTAAAAGCAGTTTGTATTGATTTGATTCCGGTCCTGGCAATTTGATCAGATTGAGCAGCTGATTTTATTAACCAGTGAATTTATTAAGCGGCGGTTACTGTAGTTACCATTCTAGACAAAACTAAAATCTGCTGGAAACATAAATTATTTTAACTTTTTACATGTACATTTTGGCCATTTTTTTCTTCCATTTATTCAAGATAGTGGATGTTTATCGTAGGCATTTCACTTCGAACGACTGGTATGTTATTTTCGCGATTTTTTTAGCTAAAGCTGGTTTTCTTTTAATGCTCTTTTCCCTGTTTATTATGCAGTAGCAAAACCATATAATTCAGAAGTGCCCTTGGAAGAAAGATATATGGCTTTAAATCCCATCACTCAGAAATGATAAATTTCCTTCTACCCCGGTGAAATTTTATTTGTCCCTAAAACGTTGAATTTAAAAGAGAGTATTTTCTCGGAAAGTGTTTCGTGAGAGCTTTCAGGTGATGAATTTTTCAGCAGATATTTTGGAGATGCAGCCGAACATTTTCTCTCTATCCTACTGCCCTTCGTTTTTCATAGTAGAAGATGGAAAAAAGTTTCACTTTCCAATACATTTTCGTGATAGTAAATGCATTTTAGAGTTTGCGTGAAACATTTTTCTAAATTGAATTCTCAAGTTCTCAAACCTATTGCTTCCCAAATTAAAGTCTTGCAAAGAAACTAAATTTCAGGTTGAATCTTGGAACCTACTTCGAGTTGTACGTTTCCAAACTGAAAAGATTAGGGACTCGTTTCATATTACTGCGTTTTTAAATTATATGGCATGGCACTCACACTGCTTTCTTTTGTGCATGTTGATCGGTAGGTGGCGCTTTTAAACAGAATGACATAGAAGAAAATTTTGTAATAGTCATAACATACTCGATTTTTTATTGCTTAATTAACTTGATGCTACAGTGGTAGAAAAGAAAAAGAAGAACAGGTTTCTTTGCTTTTTTTTGGTTTGAAAGAAGGAAAGCCTTTCGTTTTAACAAAAAATTAAAATTTCGTATGATGCATAATTAAGAGGGGACAATACCTAATCTCGCCGGCAGCCTTCGCCCATGTTATTCTATGGGAAAATTTGTTGCGACAATTACACATTACCTAATGAATATTTTTTAATTCTGTTTTCGCAGTCAGAAAATTCATAACCGTTAAATGAGTACTCCTTTTTGAAAAATTCATTTTTTTTTTAATTTTTACATTTTAATTTTGAGTTCAAAAATGCGATTTTTCACAAAATGCATTTTTGTCATTTTCTAGTCGCAAAATGAAATACTAAAATTTTAAAAAATCAATTTTTGGAAAACAAGTACTAATTTAACGCTTGTGAATTTTCTGAATGTGAAAACAGAATTGAAAAATATTCATTAGGTAATGAGTAATTATGTGAACAAATTTTCCCATTGAATAACATGGGCGAAGGCTGCCGGCAAGATTAGGTATTGTCCGCTCTTAATGGAAGACAATTCGACATTACGAGATATAAATGCAAAAAAATAGCGAACGAACCAGTCAATGTTTGAATGAATTCTCTAAGAAAAAAAGAGAAAAGGAAGACGAGAAGAAACAACTAAATAAAACCATGCATTACTTATAAACAATTTTCTGTATTTATACGGGGAATAATAGCTAATGTGGGTTGGTGGGGCACAGATTCTAATTTATATACACGCACATACCCCCCCCCCTTTTTTTTTTTCCATTTTACCTTTTGCCATTAAGGCTAAGAGTCAGTCCATTATAATTCTTTTTCTCGAGTTGACTTTCCAAAATGTTGGGTATGATAATTGTGAGTTCTTTTGCAAGACCAAATTTTATTATTGTATGATAATAAGATTTTGGAATGGAACAGAAAGAATTTTTCTCCCCATTATAGAAGAATTTTTCTTCCTTCCCCACTCCTTTTATTTTTTCTATATTTTGTAAAAGCAGGCATTTTTTCTTTTTGTGTATGTAATTTATGGTTGAAGCCTGTAAAGTTAAACGAACTAGTTTGAAGTACCCGCCAATTTTCTAAAATTGGACGTCTCATATATAGGAAACAGGGCGTTTAAGGCAAATAAAAGAAAATCTAGTCTGCTGAAGCCTTTATTTGTTATCATTATCATTGTTATTATTATTATTATTATTATTATTATTATTATTCAAAACCTTTATTTTAAATTAGAGAACAGCAGATAGAAAAAAATTCTCTCGTCTGTTTTTTTTTTTTTTTTTAACTTAAAATAACATGTTTCGAGATAAATATATTTTTTTCAACATCTTGGGAGCATCGAGGGTTGCATTTTGTTTCCTTGGATTGCAGTAAAGTTTCTAAAAAAAAAAAAAAAAAAAAAAAAAAAAACACTAAACATGGTGTGTGATAGCCATCAGCTTCGCTGTGTAGGATGATGTAATATATAATCATCTTTTCACCAAAGGAGTAAGTGTCTTTTCTAGAACTCATAGTCACACTGAAAAGAAAGGAAGGGGTTTAATAATAATTCATCGTGTTGATTCAAATCAAGATTTTAATAAAATGTTCTTACAAATAACGCCTGATGAATGTACCGTTAAAGTTATCCTGCCTAAGATAAGAAAGAAGAAAATAAAATAAATGTCCAGATACATATTCGAGTGTCAAAGGTCTATAATTATAAAAATTCTTCAAAATCTTTCCGAAAACAGGTTCTTGTAGGAGAGGATATTAAGTTGTCGTGATGATCCAAATTATGATTTTAAATAGTTTATATAGGTGTACTTGAAGTATATGTGACGTCCACAAGGTCTGAGATATGAATAAAAATTCCGTCAAGAAAAGGGGGAAAAAAAAAACCCTGTGAAATTTGTGTGACTAAGTGTCAACAGCTTAGTATCATAAAATGTTTTTCTAAAGTGGCACAAAATCTCAAAAATGAATGTTGACTGACATCCAAATTTATTTTACATGATCTACGAATTGGGTGGTGATTGTTTTGCAGAAAAATAAAATAAATGAATAACTTCATGTTTTTTTTTTTTTTTTTTTTTTTTTTTTTCAGTTATCATGAGAGGATCTATTTCATTGGAATCTAATATACCCCGCTAAGTATTAGCTAAATATGGATGGACATATGCGTTAGTACATAGGGGCAAGATAAGGCACTTGCTTGTTCCAGAAAAAAAAGCCCAATCTTAATAACAATAATAATAGTAGTGTAAAAAGGAGAGTTCACCGCCACGGTGGAGGCGCGGAGGCGCGCTGAGGCGCGCGCGCCTCCACCCTGTTGGAGCGCACCTCCGCGCCTCCACCGTGGCGGTCAACGTCTCCTTTTTACACTACTTAGTCATCATCTTGGACGAGGGGGTGTTGCCACCGGAAGAATAGAAACTGTGTGTTGCCACCGGAAGAATAGAAACTTTGACTATCATCTTGGATGAGGTTTGGTGGTGCCATCTATAGGGAATTTTGAAGAGTTAGATTTATTTTCCTAAATTTCGGACTTAGTATTTTTTTCACAATTTTGAGGACTTCAAAATTTTTTCGAATTTTTGCAAGGGGTTAGATTCGAACCGAAGGTAAAATAGTTTCACGGCTTGATAAGTGGATAAGGGTTTTATTTATCAAGCCATGAAGCTATGCTTGTGAGTGCTCTTATAAGGTATATAAAGAGAAGCGTCGCGTTAGTGAGTCATTCTGTAAAGTATCTTCGTACGAGGAAGATATGATGCGCTTTCGTGTGAATGTGAGTCATAATAAAATTTTGTGTTGTAACGATGGAGGTGTATCAGGACCCAAGTCACGCAGGAAGTTTTGGTGGTGTAAATGCCTTATTTCGTGCTGCCAAAGGCAAAATCTCGAAGAAGAAGATTCAGGACTGGCTGAGCGGAGTCGATGCATACACGTTGCACAAACCTGTTCGAAGAAAGTTCCCGACCAATCGAGTGATAGTGTATTCCATCGATCAACAGTGGCAGACCGACTTAGTGGATCTCGGCAGTTTGCAAAAGTTCAATCAAGGGTACCGCTACATCCTGACTTGTATAGACATTCTGTCTAAAATTGCGTGGGCGGTCCCTTTGAAGCAAAAACGGGGTGAAGATATTGTAAAGGCGTTCCGGTCTATTTTTGCAACGAGGAAACCCAAGTCCCTGCAATCGGATGACGGAAAAGAGTATCAAAACAGACTTTTTCAAAAATTTTTGAAAGAAGAAGGCGTGCGGTTTTTTACGACGAATAACAATACGAAAGCATCTGTCGTGGAGCGATTTAACCGAACTTTGAAAACGAAAATGTGGAAATATTTTACCCATAATCATACCTACCGCTATTTAGACGTGTTGGATCAGTTGTTACACAGTTATAATCATACTTATCATTCGAGTATAAAGAGAGCTCCAGTTGAAGTAACCGCTGAAAATGAAAGCGATGTATGGGATACTTTATACGGTGACATGCAAAATGCGAAAAGAAAACCCTGCATGTTTCAACCGGGAGATGTTGTACGAGTTTCCAAGCAGAAATTAACCTTCGAAAAAGGATATGAAACGAACTGGACGGAAGAAGTGTTTGTGGTGACTGAATGTGTGAGAAGAGACCCTCCCGTCTACCGAATCAAGGACCTGTTAGAAGAACCCATTAAAGGAACCTTTTACCCTCAAGAACTTCAGAAAGTGAAACCAAAAGAGAATTATACGATTGAAAAGATTTTAGATAAGCGGATACGGAAAAAGCGTGTGGAATACAAAGTGAAATTTAAAGGTTATCCTAGCAAATTTGACCAATGGATTCCATCCTCTGATTTATTCGCCTTATAAAACAAGTGTTTGGATTGTTGAAAGATCATTTGAAAGAATGTCGTTCTACGTGACGTTACCTTCGGACAGTTCCCGGAATTATTTTCCTGAGAATAAAATTTCTCATTTTATTACGCGATTACCCGCCCCTGTTGAATTGAAAGGGGAATGGGAAGTAGGCCTTGTCGAATTTATTTACCCTCACACCTGGTATAATGTGAATCAAAATAATAATTTATTTGGTTTCGATTTGAATGACCAGAAATCCCCGTTTGGTAGAAGAATTCCCCCTGGCTTTTACGAATCGGTTGATGACATTTTAAAAGCAATGTCTATTGAAGAGATTAAAAATAAAATTTCTTTCACCTATGATCCGCACACGAAAAAGGTGTGTATTAACGTGAAAGATAAAACAAAACTGATATTGCATGAGGGGATAGCGCAGATGTTGGGATTCGAACCAGGTGAAATCGCCTCGCCGGATATAAATATCGAGCAAACTATTTTTAGTACCTATGTCGCAGATCCCTGCGCGCATTATAGAGTGTTGCTGGTTTATTCGGATATTGTTGAACCCCAAATTATCGGAGATGTGTTAGCACCCCTTTTACGAATTGTGAATGTGAGGGGAAAAGATGGAGAAATGATTTGTGAGATATTTGACCGACCACACTATTTACCTGTCAGCCGAAAATCGTTCGACTCTTTGGAAATCGTTATAAGGAACCACCTCGGCGAACTCACGCCATTTGAACGTGGGCGCTCGTACGTGAAGCTTCACTTTCGTCAAAAATACCTCTCGTGATGTTTGTTCCTTACCAGTGTTGTGCGAAATCTTTTGAAGATTACTATTCCCATCAGTCGGGTAGTGGTCTAAATTATTATCAAGGCACTACTTTACAAAAGGGATATGGATTCGGTGGACTGTTTCGATCCCTTTTTCGTGCAGCAGTACCCCTCTTCAAATCGGGAGCGAAAGCGGTCGGCAAGCAGTTGTTTCATTCAGGCGTGAACGTGTTAAGTGACCTGTCTCGCGGAGAAGACATTAAAATGGCCGCCAAGCGAAGATTAAAAGAAGCTGGACAGACGTTAACCGACAAAGCCGCTACTAAAGTGAAGACGATGATTGGATCGGGCCGCCGGTATAAAAAGAGGAAGCGTTCTACCAAAGCAGTCATTCGACGTAAAGCCAAGAAAGTGAAGGTACAAGATATTTTCGCTTAAAGATGTCTGGACTCATCCATAAAGATTCTGCTGCCTGTGCGAAATCCGAATTGGATTTATTTTTGATCCCACCCACGCAAACGGCTATTGAAAAAGGATACTTTGTTGAATACCACCCTCTTGCGAATATTCGAGACGGAGGACCTGTGGAATTTAATATTTCCGGAAATGGTGAAGACTATATTGATTTATCGGCTTCCTACCTGTATGTGAAAGTGAAAATTACCAAGTTTGATGGATCACCCTTAGCGGAAACGGATGCAGTTGCCCCCGTGAATTTATTTTTACACGCCTTGTTTTCTCAAGTGGATATTAGCCTGAACGAAAGAGTGATCTCCTCGTCGAGTAACACCTACCCCTACCGCGCCTATATTGAAACGTTGTTGAATTATGGAGAAGATGCCAAGAAAAGTTTATTGACCTGCGAATGTTTTTACAAAGATGAGAATTTGGCTGCTACAGATCCTGCTGGAGACAACCCCGGATTGAAGATACGTTACGCACTCACGAATAAAAGCAAAACGTTAGATATGATTGGACCTTTGCATTGTGATATTTTTCAACAAAATCGATTGCTATTGAATATGGTTGACTTGAAAATTAAGATGACCCGAAGCAAGCCTGAATTTTCCTTAATGTGTAAAATCGATGCGGCGAAACCCATTCCCAACTACAAAGTGATTTTGGAACATGCTTCTATTTTCATACGTAAAGTGAAAGTGAGCCCCGGTGTATTACTGGGTCATGCCAAGGCCTTAGAGAAAAGTACAGCAAAGTATCCCATCGATCGAGTGTTATGCAAGACCTATTCGATCTCAACCGGAAGTAAATCCTTTATGCAAGACAATGTGTTTTTAGGAGCCATGCCAAAAAGAATTATTATTGGACTTTTAGAAAATAGTGCCTACACTGGTCAATATGATTTAAATCCCTTTTATTTCTATCATCACAAGGTCAACTTTTTAAGTGTTTACGTGGATGGACAACCCGTACCCAGCAAACCCTTGGAATTGGATTTCGAAGAAAATAACTATATAAGAGCGTATCATCGTTTGTTTTCGGGATTTAATCGAGATACCGGCATTTATCTGACCCGAGAGGACTTTGCGAACGGACATACTTTGTATGCTTTCGACCTGAGCCCTGACATGTGTGACGGACCCCATCTGAATCTACAGCATCAAGGAAATTTACGAATTGAAATCAAGTTTGCAGACTCCTTAGAAAGAACCACGACTGTATTGGTGTATGCGGAATTTGAAAACATTATAGAAATTAGTAAAACACGACATGTGTTGTGTGACTTCCCCAACTGAAAATGAATTCTATAGAAATCGAGACTATTTTATCCCACGATCCAGTGACCAAGAAATACTTTTCCGGTGTTTTCCCCAGTGATCAATTACCCAAGAAGATCGAGCGTTATCCTGCATGTTTTGTATGCAACGTGGACAAGTCTACAGAAGCCGGAAGCCACTGGGTGGCATTCTACCTATCCTCCCCTACAGAAGCGGAATTCTTTGATTCCTATGGAAACAAGCCGAACTTTTTTAAAGGACCTATATCGAACTATGTATCTCAATTTTCACGAGTGGTGTTTAATCCACTTCCGCTGCAAAGTCATGTGACAGCTGTTTGTGGTCAATTTTGTGTGTATTATATTTATTGCCGATGTCGTGGCAAAACTTTGAAAGATTTTTTAAAGCAGTTTGTAACTGAAAATATATGTAACGACCATAGAGTCTATAATTTTGTATCCAAACGATTTCGCACACGTGCTCCTTTTTATCAATAAAAAACTATTTATAATGTAAACCTTTGTGTCTGTGTTTATTTAGAATGGAGTTTCCACGCTTTCAACACCCTTTTACAATGCTCTTAGCAGGCCCCACAGGGGTCGGTAAGAGTTGGTTTCTGCGGGATTTACTGGCAGAACGACGGCGTATGTTTAACCCTCAACCCGATAAAGTCGTTTGGTTTTACGGCATCTCTCAAAAGCTTCACGAGGAAATTCCCGACGTGACATTCGTAGAAGGGTTTCCTTCTAATTATCGGGAATATTTAGGTACGCATTCTTTAATGATTTTAGATGATTTAATGGTGGAATGTGGGGGTGATGAACGATTAACCCACCTCTTTACCAAAGGAAGTCACCATTTAAATTTAAGTATTATTTTTATTACTCAAAACCTTTTTCATAAAGGTAAAGAAATGAGAGGTATTTCCTTAAACAGTCAATACTTAGTACTTTTTAAAAATCGTCGGGACATGAGCCAAATTACGCACTTGGGCAGACAATTATACCCGAGATCAACTCAGTTTTTTCAAGAAGTGTTCGAGGATGCTACCAAACAGCCCTTCTCTTATTTGTTGGTGGATTTAAGGAATGAAACCCCCGAAGGAATGCGACTCAGAACGCGTATATTACCGGGGGAAACCCAATTTGTGTACGAGCCTAAAAAAGGTTTAAAAGGAAAGCCCTACCGATTTTAATTCATTTGGGATCATGACGTTAACGAGGAAACAACTTCGAGACTTGGAGCTTATAAAGTCTTGTCCTCAAACCTTACGCAAGCATTTGT
The DNA here is from genome assembly GCA_963930645.1 of Salticus scenicus. Classification (NCBI taxonomy): domain Eukaryota; kingdom Metazoa; phylum Arthropoda; class Arachnida; order Araneae; family Salticidae; genus Salticus; species Salticus scenicus. The sequence goes on from OZ005653.1 coordinate 7,985,704, forward strand.
TAAAAAAATTACCGACTCGATCTGTGAAGGCTATTTGCGAATGTACCCTGAACGTATTAAAAGGAAACGTGCCTCTCTCCTCTCATCAGAAAAGGTCTTTAAGGAAATATAAGACGACTCTTCGAAAAATTGGTACCAAGAAAGGAAGTTTATTCAACAAGAAAAAATTGATTGTTCAACACGGTGGATTTTTAAATATTTTAATCCCGGCTGCATTGTCTGTTTTAACCGGCATCATCAATGGAATTCGCAGCTAAGTATGCGTTGGTACCGGAAGAAGAATTTTCGAAGCATACGCCTTCTAAAAAGCAAATGACGGAATTTGATTTAGCTATGGCTAAAATATTAAATAGTTCTCTACCGGATCACGAAAAAATTCAGCACTACTACGAACTCTTAAAAAGAAAAATGGATTTGCAAGAATATAATTTGCCTTGGATGTCTAAACAACTCGAAGAAGAACCTGAAAAAGTGGAACCTAAACAAGTGGAGTCTATAAAACAAGAACCCCAAGAAGACTATGAAACCTTTGTGTTATCATCTGTAGCTAAACCCATGAAGAAACAAGCCGAAGCCTTATTAAATTTTCTCAAGTCTCATTCAAACAAGTTTAAGTGGAACCCGAAAGGAGAGATTACTTACAACGGAAGGACCATGGAACATTCTAATTTAGCGGAACTCTTTCATTTCATCTTTTCTGTGAATAAAAAACCACCTATTACAGGACAAAGTGAATTTTTGCAAGCCTTGAAAGATATGGGAGTACCCCAAAGTATTATTAAGAATCGATATTTGTCTTCAAGAAAAAACATTGTCAAACCGAAAAAGAAACTTATTGTAAAAAAACCTGTTGTTAAACTCAACCCTGTAACCTGGGAAACATACTAAATAAAATGAATTTGTATCGATCCATACGTGTGATTATTTATAGAATAAAATACACTTACCTGAAAACACGTCCTACTCCAACGGCTGCCTTGAGAGAAATGAATGATAAGGAGAGTTCTTATCAGCGACGCGAGGTCACGTGATTAGGGTGACGTCACGAGTAATGTGATTGGCTATGCTCAGTCACGTGGTGAGTGACGTCACGAGTTATCTGATTGGCTACCTCTGGTCACGTGACGAGAGTCTTATCTTATCAGAGATTGCTTATCAGCGATCACGGCTCAGTCTACCATTTGATTTCGTGTGTGTTGGTTGTCTCGTCATGTCTGCAGTGAGTTTCACGGAAAACGGACTGAATGTCCAGTATGTTTCAAACTTCATCGAAAAGGAACAAGCAGATCGGTATTTTGCCGAGTTAAAAACTTTACCTTTCTACACGCCAACCTTTAGAATTCATGGAAAAAGTTTTAAGCCTAAAAGACAAGTTCTGGGATACGGCGATTCAACTTTGAGTTATGCCTTCAGCGGAACTCATGTGCCTGCTAACCCTTGGACACGTCTGGTATTGGAATTGCGGGATCGAGTGGAAAAATGGACGGCTTCTACCTTCAACTATGTTCTGCTAAACCTCTACAGCAATGGATACAGCTACATACCTCAACATAAAGACAACGAAAGTGGATTGGATGCAACTTTCCCCATCGTAGTCCTCAGCTTTGGTGCCGAACGAACAATTGAATTCAAGAAGCCTAAAACACCTTCTACTTTGATTTCATTAGAACATGGTTCTCTCTACAGTATGTTAAAGCCTACGAACGAACTGTTTACCCACGGCATTGCACCGAATCCTAGCATCAAAGATATGAGAATCAGCCTGACTTTTCGTCACTTAATACCCAACCCTATCATGCCACCTTTAAAGAAACCAAGACTTGATATAAGTGATGCTTCGTCTAGTGCATGCGATACTTTGAAAAACTCTGATTGTGATACTTCAAAAAACTCTCATTGTGATACTTCTACAAAAAACTGTTCTCAAGACATGTGTGAAGAATTGAATGTGAATGATTGGTTAAACCAATGGGTACGTGAACAATCTTGGGATCCTATACGAGGTGAATTTAATTTAAACTTTAGCAGTTTTTTACAAATTGTAATAGAAAAGAATTTTAATGTGAGAATCCACATTCGAAATTTTAAAGAATTACCCACGGGTCAATGGATACCTACTAAAGAAGGCGTTGTAATGACAGCTCAGACATGGTATTATTTTCAAAGTAAGATTGAAAATTTTAATTTTGAATCAGTAAATGATAGTTTTATTTCTAACAATCAATTAATAATGGCTTACATAGATGAGGATAATTGTAGTTTACAGCAAATGTTTTCTTTAAATCCTTCTGGCTTTTATTTAAAACCGAATGTCATTAAATTGTCCAAGGATCAAATTTTTAGGCTTAGAGAACTCAAAATGAGAATAACTCATTTTATTATTGATGCAATATTCACCGTTCAACTTCCTATGTTAATTCTAAATAAACCCCTTGTGTGTATTTCTCATGAAAATGAGCAAAGTGCTAAGGAAATCTTACTCGATTTTATCGTGTATGAAATTCAGTTAGGAATTGAAAATTTATTTCAATGTGACGGGTGTGTTTTTAATTCAGACGATCAAAATTCACACGAGTGTTTAATGAAATCTATGTTTGAAAAATATCAATTATATCGTGAAGAAATACTTTTAAAATTAAATATGCATGCTATTGTTAAAAAAATTAATTGTTCCTGTCATTACAACGACGGTTTCTTTAAACAATTTAATATGACCTTGTATGAAAAATATATTGAAGATACTTTATCCAAAAAGTAATGTGTGTTTATGAAAACGACTTCTTTAAACAATTGTATCCAATAAGTAATGTGTGTATATATTTTTATGGAATTTCAATAAATAGATTGAAACTGAATATCTGTGTCTGTCTGTCTTTGAAATATTTTATTGATTTTATTTCTTAAAAGATTTAATTAGAAATATTTTATTTCATAAAAGATTCAATGAATTTATAAGTTTGAAATGACTATTTTATTTCATGAAACAACATATTTTTAAAAGATTCACTTTCTAGGGATTCAATTATTTTAAAGATATATTTATTAAATCATATAATAAAACCATTTCCTATGCATTTAATAACTTATATTCGGGAAAAATATTGTTTCGAAAAGATATATTTTATTTCGTAAAACATATAATAAAACCATTTATTCATAAAGCAATCCACTTGAAAAAATAATTTTTAATAATCAAATTGAAATAATAATTATTATTTTCCTTTAATTAAAAGTGTAGACATTATCTCTTCATTAGAAATATGCAAATGAGTATGTTTCATATTTCGCGTAAGATATCGTACATGTGTGAACAAGGGAGTTGACTCACCTTGGAAAATCCATGAGGGGGAAATATGCAAATGAATCAACCTCTACACCGATAAGTCATCCTGCATGAACTTTCTCGTAAGATCCACGGGGGTGAGTCAGCGTGACGCATGCGTATTTCCCCTTATCTAGATAAGCCGCTGCAACTCATTTCTCAGGTCATTCGTAGATTATCTACCGCGCAGTGAAGACGTGTTTATAGTTCTCTCCTTTACCGACGTTCGCGAAATTTTCTTCCCGTACATTTACTGTGTTTTTACCGCATCGTATATTGTGCTTTTCCCGTACCTCTATAATGGAAGGATACACCAACGACAATCAAGCTATGGATGTTGAAAATGCAGTAAGTATATATTTATCTAGTAATCATTGATTTTATAACTGTGTTTAATCATTTTTAGTGAAATATGAGATTATAAATTGTAATAAGAATTCTTTAATTTATTATTACTTTTTACGATATGTTAAAAAATAAATTTGATTGACACTATGCAAAATAGAATGACTTTCAAATCTATTTATAATGTGTGTTAAAAATAAATTTGATTTACACTATGCTAAAATCTATTTTTATTTATAATGTGTTTAAAATAAATTGAATTTCGAATCTTTATTTTGATAAATGAGAAATCTATTTTATTTCATTCAATAAACTATATAAAGTGAAATTTAAGTATGTGTAAAATCTGTTTATGCATAGAAATTATTTATTCTATAAGTGAAAATCTATTTATAATTTGTGTTAAAAATAAATTTAATTTCAAATCTTTATTTTGACAAAGTGAAAATCTATTTTATTTATTATGTGTTAAACATAAATTAAATTTCGAATCTTTATTTTGATAAATGAGAAATCTATTTTATTTCATTCAATAAACTATATAAAGTGAAATTAAAGTATGTGTAAAATCTGTTTATGCTTAGAAATTATTTATTCTATAAGTGAAAATCTATTTATAATATGTGTTTAAAATAAATCGAATTTCGAATCTTTATTTTGATAAACTATATAAAGTGAAATTTAAGTATGTGTAAAATCTGTTTATGCTTAGAAATTATTTATTCTATAAGTGAAAATCTATTTATAATATGTGTTATAAATAAATTTAATTTCAAATCTTTATTTTGACAAATGCGAAATCTATTTTTTTTATTTATAATGTGGTAAACATAAATTTAATTTCGAATCTTTAATTTGATAAATGCGAAATCTATTTTATTTCATTCAATAAACTACATAAAGCGAAATTTAAGTATGTGTAAAACTTGTTTATGCTTAGAAATTATTTATAATATGTGTTAAAAATAAATTTAATTTCAAATCTTTATTTTGACAAATGGGAAATCTATTTTATTTATTCTATGTTAAACATAAATTTAATTTCGAATCTTTAATTTGATAAATGCGAAATCTATTTTATTTCATTCAATAAACTACATAAAGTGAAATTTAAGTATGTGTAAAACTTGTTTATGCTGAGAAATTATTTATTTTATAAGTGAAAAACTTTGTATAGAAATTTTAATAAGTTTATTTTTTTACAATCATATGACATAGAAATTATTTTATAAGTGAAAAACTTTTTAATTAGAAGATTTAATTAAAACTTATTCTCATAAGTTTAAACTAAAAATTTATTATTCTAATAATTTATTTCCTTACAAAATTTATGACTCATACTTCGTTTAAAGGTGCTTTTTATATTATTCAAATCAAAAAGTTATTATTATTATTGTTTACTTATGAGAAACTTAATTTGCATTCATTATAAATAAAAAATTTAATTATTAACTAGAAAATCAGTTTACTTATAATTTTCATCAACTAGTGTTGTTTATTTAATTTCCAACATCCTATACTTTGTGATTTATATAGTAATTATCGCTTATACAATAAAATGTTAGTGTTCAAGTAGATTCATGTTCACTCATGTTTAGGATGACTCATCGTTTGATGAGTCATCGCATAGCTTATACAATAAAATGTTAGTGTTCAGACATGTTTAGGATGACTCATCGTTTGATAAGCTATCAATTAGATTATACTTATTCAATTTATTTATGTTGTATAAAAGTTAGATTTGCATAACCTTTTGTTTATTAAATCTTTAACTAGGAGAATTTATTTTTCAAAAATTTTTTTAAAAGTTGAATACCTAATCCTATGTTTAGTTAAAATAGTGTATTGGTTTATTAAAATAGTAGCGTGTATGTATAAAAGTTAGATTTATTAAATCTTTAACTAGGAGAATTTATTTTTCTAAAATTTTTTAAAGTTGCATACCTAATCCTATGTTTAGATAAAATAGTGTATTTGGATTATTAAAATGGTAGCGTGTATGTATAAAAGTTAGATTAATTAAATCTTTAACTAGAAGAATTTATTTTTTCTAAAATTTTTTAAAGTTGCATCCTATGTTTATAAAATGATTCGTTTATTTAATGTCTCATCGAATAGATTTATTTATTTATGTTGTATAAAAGTTAGATTTGTATAACCTTTTGTATATCAAATCTTTAACTAGAAGAATTTATTTTTCTAAAAATTTTTAAAGTTGCATCCTATGTTTATAAAATGATTCGTTTATTTAATGACTCATCGAATAGATTAAATTTATTTATGTTGTATAAAAGTTAGATTTGTATAACCTTTTGTATATCAAATCTTTAACTAGAAGAATTTATTTTTCTAAAATTTTTTAAAGTTGCATCCTATTCGTTTATTTTTAGTTGGGTATTTCCTTCGGTATACCCGATGACGAATTTCATATGCTGTGTGATGTTGCCGAGATGAATGACGAGGAGTGGCGAAACCCCCAATGGGACGACGACGCCCAACCTGAGGCCCAACCTGAAGTCCAATCTGAACCTTCTAAGGTATGTATTGTTTTACATTAAAAATGAGAGTGTTTCCTTTTACAAAAGTTTGAAAAATTGTCCCTTTTACAAAAGTTAAAAAATTGTCTTTCTTATTATAGGTTCAACCTGTTTGCCCTACTTGTGGGAAATCTTTTTCTAGAAGTCGGGATTTGACTAGACACAAGAAAACACACAACACAGAAAAAATGTTCGTGTGTCTCATTTGCCATAAGGAATTTTCCAGAAAGGACAACCTAAATAGACACCGAAAATCGCATCAGTCCACGAGTGAATTACAAGAATCTGTAGATCCTCAACCCGGTCCTTCTAAAGTATGTATTATTTCTTAAAGTTTTTGTGATATTTCGAAAAATTGTAACACTTTGATTAAAAATTGTAACACTTTGATTAAAAATCGTTTTTTTATTCTTTTATAGGGTTTCTCCTGTTCTGTGTGTTTGAAGGAGTTCTCCAGAAAGGATGCCTTAAACCGACATAAGAAGTTGCATGATGCTGACACTTCCACCCATCAATGTGCTACATGCCAAAGAAAGTTTAGTCGCCTGGACGAGTACAACGCTCATCTAAAGAGTCATAACTACCCCTGCAAAGAATGCCAGTCCACCTTCTCCTCTAAGTCATCATTAATGAACCATATGCGACTTCAGCATTCAAATAGCCTAAGTGAGAGCCGCAAGAAACCGAAAACGACTCCTCCACCACTCTCTCGAAGACGACCCTATACACAAGCTTTGAACACGTTTAAGACGGTGCTCATTGAACCTACTGAAGCCACTCGGTACGATGTGAAAATCTTTTTAGAGTCTATTCGTGCCGAGATACATGAAAACATCCTGCAGGAATTGTATGAGAAAGATTCCATCAAATGGTACCTGGTAATAAAAGTCTGCTTTGAAAGAGAGACAGCCGAAGGAGAGCTGGAAATTATGGATGCGTACTTCAGAACACCCTGCTACCAGCAACACACTCCTGACTTAATTGATGATCAAATAAGTGTAGGATTCATGAAGATTATTCAAAACTACGAAGAGTTTTTAGAGAGAGGTTCCGGCTGGGTGTTGAGAAACATCTACTACCTAGAATTCAAGTCTGCTAAATATAACCCTTTGAGAGCGAGCAGCTATCAAGAATTGCCAGCGAAACTGCTTGCCAAGAAAGCTATCTTAAATATACAGAACAGAGATAACAAGTGCTTCCTATGGTGCCTGCTAGCACACAAACTGAATTTAGACTACACAAGCCATCCTCATCGAGTCTCCCACTATTTACCTCATGAAGAGGAAATCAAGATGGGTAATGTTCAGTACCCTGTTCCCATCTCAAAAATAGGCCTCATAGAAAACCTGAACAATCTTAGAATCAACGTCTTCGGCTACGAAAACTCTAAAGTGACCATTCTAAGAATTTCCGAAGTAGAAGATGTTGAAGCTATCAATTTATTACTCATTGAGAACGAAGAAGGTGCCCACCACTACTGTTTAATCCGGAACTTTTCCAGATTAATGGGAGACCGCACAAAACACTATGGCAAACAGTATTATTGTTATAGATGCCTGCATGGTTTTTCGACAGAACTTTTGTTAAAAGATCATGAAACAAACTGCAAAAAACACACTGCTCAAGCCATTGAGATGCCCAGCAAGGATAAAAATATACTAGAGTTCACGGGAACCCATCTTCAACATCCCATCAGCTATATCATCTATGCGGATTTTGAAAGTTTGCTCCAGCCTATTGCATCAGCTGCTCCTTCCTCATCAAACTCCTACCTGCAACATACAGCCCGTCATACAGCCTGCGGTTACGCTTATGTAATCGTAGGGTCTGATGGCAAAGCTGTGAAGCCCATCTTTAGCTATCGAGGAGAGAATGCAGTCAAGCATTTTCTAGAAAATATCCTCATGGAAAAAGATATCCTTGAAGAAAAACTCCAAGAAATTAAGCCAATGAAGCTCTCTGCCCAAGAAGAGGAGGCCTTCCAAAATGCAACAAGGTGCTGCATATGTCGTCAACCCCTGTTACCCGGATGCATTAAAGTTCGGGATCACAATCACGAAACTGGAGTTTTTAGAGGTGCCGCCCATGCTAGCTGCAACCTTAATTTTAAGCAGCCAAAGAAGATTCCCGTGGTTTTCCACAACTTGAAGAACTATGATGCCCACCATATTATGACAGAATTAGGCCATTTTCAAGACCATCAGATACAAGTTATCGCAACAACGTTAGAAAAATATATATCATTCACTTTAAAGAAACCTGACAGTCCTGTACAACTCGTCTTTCTTGACTCGTTCCAATTTTTGCCTGCTTCGTTAGAAAAGTTGGTGAAGAATTTGGATATTAGCCAGTTTAAAATTCTAAAAGACCAGTTTGAATCAAGTACCGATCTAAGTCTCCTCACCAGAAAAGGAGTATATCCCTATGACTACATCACCGGATTTGACAAATTCCAAGAAACAGTGTTGCCGCCTCCTTCAGCGTTTTTCAACTCACTTACAAATGAAGCCGTTGAAGAGGCTGATTATCAACATGCAAAAAACGTATGGGAAGTCTTCCAGATAAGAAACCTCGGCGAGTATCATGACCTGTATGTGAAGACAGATGTTTTGCTACTTGCCGATGTGTTCCAAAATTTTAGAAGTCTTTGCTTACACTATTATAACATCGATGCTGCCCATTTATACACCTCTCCTGGACTGTCCTGGCAAGCCTGTCTGAAGATGACTGATGTTAAGCTAGAGCTGCTTACGGATATCAACATGCTGCTGTTTATTGAAAAAGGGGTGCGCGGGGGTGTGTCGCAGATTTCACACCGTTTCGCTGTTGCAAACAACCCGCACACTCCTCACTACGACTCAAGTAAGCCTTCTAGTTATATCATGTACTGGGATGCGAACAACCTTTACGGTTGGGCTATGTCCCAGTACATGCCTTATGGCAAGTTTCAATGGATGGACCCCTCTCACATTACTGAAGATTTCATCATGAACATACCCGAAGATGCAGCTGAAGGCTTCATTTTTGAAGTGAATTTGGAGTACCCATCTCATCTGCATGACCTCCACAATAGCTACCCACTTGCACCTGAAAAAATGACCGTGACAGAAGAAATGCTCTCCACCTATGCCAAGTCCTTGTTGCAGAACCAAAAATATTCAGGAACACCCAAACTCATTCCAAACCTCTACAATAAATCAGAGTATGTTGTACATTACAGAAATCTACAGTTATACCTAAAACTTGGAATGAAGCTATTAAAAGTGAACAAGGTTTTGAAATTTCGACAAGCACCCTGGCTAAAAAAGTATGTAGACTTCAACACAGACAAACGAAAATCTGCAAACAATAGTTTTGAGAAAGATTTCTTTAAACTGTTGAACAATAGCGTCTATGGAAAGACCATCGAAAATTTGAGAAAACGTCGTAACATAGAACTGTGTAACAATGAAGTCAGAGCCCAAAAATTAGTTGCATCACCGAATTTCACAACTTTTAAAGAATTTTGCAATAACCTCGTAGCTGTGGAGAGAACAAAACCCACCATCCTGATGAATAGGCCGATATACGTGGGTTTCTGTATCCTTGAATTAGCAAAGTTGCTCATGTACGACTTTCACTACAATTTCGTTATGAAAAAGTATGAAAGTCGTGCAACTTTGTTGTTCACGGATACAGACTCCTTGACGTACTGTATCCAGACAGCGGACGTGTACCAAGATATGAAGGAAGATCAGCACCATTTTGACTTCTCAGAGTATCCCGAAAATCATCCGCTATATTCTACAACTAACAAAAAGGTCCTTGGAAAGTTTAAGGACGAACTCCACAGTCAAGCTGCCTACAAATTCATTGGATTAAAGCCCAAAATGTATGCCATACAGTCAGCTGGTGGTGAAAAGAAGACAGCAAAAGGCATATCAACCTGCATCGTAAGGAAAAAATTAAGTGTTCAAGACTATCAAGAATGCCTGCAAAAGGAGATAGCCACGTATGAGCAACAAACCAGAATCCTACAAGAACGTCATCAACTCTATACAGTTAATCAAAACAAAAAGTGTTTATCTCCTTTTGATGACAAGAGGTATCTGCTAGATGATGGAATCACCAGTCTGGCTTATGGCCATTACAGAATACCGCACCATCCATAGTGAAAATTTTTGTATATATTGTTCCTGCACCCTGTATATATTTTTAAATTGTTCCTGCATCCTGTATATATCAATTGTTTCTGCATCCATGAAGATTGTTCCTGTATATATTTTAAATTGTTTCGCACCTATGAAGATTGTTCCTGCACCCTGTATATATTTTTAAATTGTTTCTGCACCTATGAAGATTGTTCCTGCACCCTGTATATATCAATTGTTTCTGCATCCATGAAGATTGTTCCTGCATCCTGTATATATTTTTAAATTGTTCCTGCATCTATGTAAATTGTACAGATTGTTTCGCACCTATAAAGATTGTTCCTGCACCCTGTATATATTTTTAAATTGTTTCTGCACCTATGAAGATTGTTCCAGCACCCTGTATATATCAATTGTTTCTGCATCCATGAAGATTGTTCCTGCACCCTGTATATATTTTAAATTGTTTCGCACCTATGAAGATTGTTCCTGCACCCTGTATATATTTTTAAATTGTTTCTGCACCTATGAAGATTGTTCCTGCATCCTGTATATTTTTAAATTGTTTCTGCATCCATGAAGATTGTTCCTGCACCCTGTATATATCAATTGTTTCTGCATCCATGAAGATTGTTCCTGCATCCTGTATATATTTTTAAATTGTTCCTGCATCTATGTAAATTGTACAGATTGTTTCGCACCTATAAAGATTGTTCCTGCACCCTGTATATATTTTTAAATTGTTTCTGCACCTATGAAGATTGTTCCAGCACCCTGTATATATCAATTGTTTCTGCATCCATGAAGATTGTTCCTGCACCCTGTATATATTTTAAATTGTTTCGCACCTATGAAGATTGTTCCTGCACCCTGTATATATTTTTAAATTGTTTCTGCACCTATGAAGATTGTTCCTGCATCCTGTATATTTTTAAATTGTTTCTGCATCCATGAAGATTGTTCCTGCACCCTGTATATATCAATTGTTTCTGCACCTATGAAGATTGTTCGGCGTCCTGTATATATCAATTGTTTCTGCATCCATGAAGATTGTTCCTGCATCCTGTATATATCAATTGTTTCTGCACCTATGAAGATTGTTTCTGCATCCTGTATATATTTTAAATTGTTTCGCACCTATGAAGATTGTCTGAACCCATGCTTTGAAGACAACCTCAGAAAACTATGTGATGAGTTCTTCAGGTTGACATTTTTTATTTATTTTTATTTTTATTTTTTTTAAAGGAACTAACTCCCGCCTTGCTCTACGGAGTGAAAAGGGGCACCGCAGGGCCTCGGGAGGGCAGTCTCCCAGGCGCTCAAGGTGAACTCTTTCTTTCTCTCTCTTCTCTTTTTTCTAACTTTATTCTTTCTACCTTTTTTCTTAAATTTGTATTCTCTTTCTAACTTTTTTCTATACATTTCCCTTTCACTTATTTCTCTAATTGTAAATTTTGTATGTATCTCTTTTCAGGTTAAGTCCCAAAAGATCGTGACGTCATCTCACTTCCCGCAAAACTTCAAAAAAATTTTGAAGTCCCCGAAATTATGAAAAAAAATACTATGTCCCGAAATTTAGGAAAATAAATCTAACTCCTCAAAATTCCCTATATATGGCACCACCAAACCTCATCCAAGATGATAGTCAAAGTTTCTATTCTTCCGGTGGCAACACCCCTTCGTCCAAGATGATGACTAAGTAGTGTAAAAAGGAGACGTTGACCGCCACGGTGGAGGCGCGGAGGTGCGCTCCAACAGGGTGGAGGCGCGCGCGCCTCAGCGCGCCTCCGCGCCTCCACCGTGGCGGTGAACTCTCCTTTTTACACTACTAATAATAAATGCACGTTATTAGAATTTTGATGTTTATCGAAAATTGTCTAATAAAATGTATATTACAGAGCTAATTTGAGTCAAATCGACCCGACTTGCGGTTGAGGTTCGCTCTGAATTTTTTTCATAGAGTTAGAGTTCGACTTTTTCGACTTTGGGTTAGTTTCGATCAAATCTATATAATTTTTATAATTAAAATGTCTTAGCTTAAGGTAAAGCTCGGTGAGTTTGCACACAATTCAACAAAATGATATAAAAAATCTAGATCTAATTTTTTTGCTAAACTATTGGTGCATAACTTTGAATTGATCCTTCTTCTATACATTTCCCTTGCAATTTTGTTGCTCTGTTGTAATTTAAAACAACAGTAGTAATAAAACCAAGAGAGCCATTTTGTGCAATCTCTCCTTATAGGGTAGGAGTGATTGCTCACATGGGTAGGAGAGATTGCTCTCAATTATAACTACAATTACGTTATCAATAATCATAATTCGCTTAAAAGACATTGTTGTAAGGTATTTGTAAGCAAATATTTTTGCATTGGAAGTGGATATTTCAATTCAATAATTAAAAAAAAAAAAAAAAAAAATCAGAAAAATAAAAGAAATTTAAAAAGAACTACAAAAATTTATTTAAATAAAAAAATATTAAAGAAAGAGAAAAAAAAAAAAAAAAAAAACTAGATAAAGAAGAAGACCAGAAAATAGTATTAACTTACTAGTTAACACGTTTAACTTAAAATCAGTACATTACTTTTTCAGCTAGGATGGTTTCTTGTTTACTGACCGAATCTCTCGTTGTCCACAATTGTTGCACTTATTATTGTACATGTGAAGTTATTTTGCAACCACCTGCCACAAGTGAACCTATTCGAGACGGTGTATTCGTCTCAAACAGGCATTTCTGAGCAAAAAAAAGTTAGAACACCCTGCGTGCAATGATATGTGGCTAGACCCGCTCATTTTTAAGCGCAGAGTCCACCCACCATTTACTATTTGTTGAAGTTTTTTCCATCAAAATCTTCCGCAAAAAAAATCCTTTACGTTTAAAAATCCTTTATGTTTATTTTATTTTATTGAAATTTAAACGATTACATTCCTTAAAAAGAAGATTGAGGAGGCTGATATTTTTGGCTTGCATTTAATTTTATCTCTTCTATTTAAGCAGCCGACAGCTGCACAAAATTTGAGCATCATACTTGAAAGCATTGCCAAACTAAATAGATATACATAACATTTAAATGCTATGCGATAAATTTCTCATAAGCTGACGACATTCTAGAGGTAAATCCCTTCAGGAATGTGGTTTTTGTCGTTGTGCCACTCCTGAATTAATGTTCAATTTCAGATTCTGTGGATAGTCTTCATAAAGGTGGTATACCGTCTCGAATGATTTGAACTCACTACTCTAATGACTTGTGCAAGTTAGGTTTTGGTACAGTCCCAGGCATTGAACAAACTCATCATCATTGACTTGTTATCACCAATAAGCTGTGAAATCTCTGTTAATATAAAATTTTAAATGTGCAATCTCTCCTAAGCAGCAAAAGCGCAAACTCTCCCATTCTGGTAGGAGAGATTGCGCAGTGTTTTATTAAATAATTACTCATTTTTAGAGGAAATCGTGGTGCTCGTACCATTAGTCTAGGTCAGTAGGTTATGAGAAATTGTTTAATTTAAAAATGTTTTGTACTACTATCATTGTATTGAAATTCCTAGGAAGGGTTATGAAAATTCAAGCATTTATTTTTGAGAACGAGACAAAATAACCACGTATTATCTTAAACTCTTGAAGCAATCAATATGCAAATTCAAGTCGGTATTTCATTATTAAAAGCTTCGTCATCATTTGTAGTGGGCCATCTAGAATAAAGTGTGAGGAACACAATTTCATCGTACCACGGAATATACTCATAGAAAGTAAATGAGGAAGATATAAATTATGAATATTGACGCCTATACAAAACAGTTCTGTATTACAATAAAAACAAAAGCACATCGCACATTAATTATAAACATAGTATTTATAACGTGTTTATAGTGCAAAAAAAAATTCCATTGTGGGCGTAACTACTAAAATCGGGTGCAGATTTAGATTTTACTTACACATATACGCAAGTAAAATAATGCATCACTCATAATTTACTAAACGCTCTCTCTCTCTCTCTTTTATTTTTGAGCACCGCGTTTTTGTAGTTATTTGCCTTTCATATCGCAGTTTGTAATTTTGTTCATAGAGTGATCATTCTTTGAGAATAAACACTAACGCACATACGCATAAGTCAGTTTCTATGTTTATGCTCACCGGTGTTCATTTTAGCACTTTATCATACCAATGTACCATTATATTAAAAAGTGTACAAAATCGAATTTATATAGAAAGAATAACAAAAGTACCTACTTTATTCTCAGTATATGGCACTAGACACTACATGATGCCATTTTTGTTCAAAAAAATAAATAAATAAATAAATAAATATATATATAATGTGAATAATTATATATATATATATTATAACATGCCACCGCTATATCTGATTTTCATGATATTCTTCTGAAATCCTAATTAATTTACATGTTACTTGATTTATATGTTACTTGAATTACCAATCTTAGGGCGGGGGAAAAACAATGAAATTAAAAAAATAAAATAAAATAAAACTCTTTTTTTTTTTTTTTAAGGACTTGATTCCTTTTTTTTTTATCATTATGCACCCGTGACACACTAAAGTACAATAGCATTAAATTCACGTTATCCTATGATGAGATGATAAGTAAAATATTTTGTGCTTATATGCTTCTATCTTTAAAAATTTTCTTACGTAACTTAAAAATATATCTGAAACAACTGTTTTTGATTATTTCATATTGCGGTAAATATAAGAGGTAATATTCTAAAATATTCTATTCGCAGAATGATTAAGAGGAATAAAGGGCCCACTGTTCACATATATGGGCACAAAAAGTCACAATGATCAATGCCATGAGCAGAGCAGGTGCCTATTTAGAAAATTATGGACTACAAGCACAACTTAGTTGATGAGCTCACTTTATTTGTTTTGTGAACTCATAGCAGTTTGTAAACTCGCAGAAAACGTCGCAATTGAAATATTTCTTTTAACTTTAACTCTTTCCATTCGCACTTATTCCACGCATTTTCCTTTCCCTGTACGAAGCCCTATCACCCCACGTACCGTTCGCTCAATTATGAAACTTTCTTCCTTTCGAACTATCCTAATTTATTTCTTACGGTTCAGGCACAGCCTATTAGCATTCTTGGCATTCCCTACTCTAATTCGTCTTTATTGGTACTCAGGCTGAATCAACTGTTGGAGATCATTAAAGAATTGCTTTCGAACCTCTCGCCGCCAGTCGTGGCCCATGTTATTATACGGGAAAATTTGTTTCCACAATTACTCATTACCTAATGTATTATTAGGGGAGAAGGTGGTAATATGGACCACTTTTTATTTTTTAACAAAAAATGCACTTTTCAATGAAATTTTTCAACAATAACTACTATAATTTGACAAAGTATCCTTCCACTGAACATTTAAAGTTATTAGAAGGTAAAACATTAAACGGTTTTGAAACCATTAATTTTTTTAAAACATAATACAAAAATAGCTGTCTTAGAAAGTGGGGTGGTAATATGGAACAATAAAAAGTGAAACAAAAAAATATTTATTGGGTTATTTATTTCAGAAAACATTACTAAAAAAAAGGAAAAATTGAACATCTAAATGAAAGTATTGTAAAAAATACGCATATTTTATCGAAAAACATAAAGAGGAATTTTTTTTTCCTGTAAAATATTGTTTGTAAAAAAAATAATCCTGAAGTTCAAATTAGTCATACTTGGAACAAAAGTCACAAATATAAATGTCACCTTCACATCCACCACTGCATAAAACATGTGCCCATTGTTGGCATACAACACATTTAATTCAATGTTCTCCGGCTTATGGTCATATGGAACACATTGTTCCATATTACCACCAATCGCCATTTTATAAACGATCCCATGAATTTTAAGTTTGAAAAATATTTATCCATAATTTAATCCTGCTATTTTTCTATTCAATCTTACAGTTAATAAAAACAATATTAACAACATCTTATATTTATCAATAAGGATGTGAAAAATAGTCATGAAACTTACCTTGTGAAATTTTTTAGAACTGCATAAACAAAGATCCGCCTATTACACCATAAACAAAACAAGCTATATTGATGCCCAGCGGTATAGCAATTATTATGATTCCCATTAATTAAGTTTACTTTAGTAAACACAGATGGCCCCAATAGATAAGCAGAAAGAAGCAGTTTCATATTACCACCTTCTCCCCTATAATTAATATTTTTTAATTCAGTTTTCACATTCAGAAAATTCATAATCGTCAAATTAGTACTCATTTTCCGAAAATTGTTTTTTTTTTTTTTTTTAAGTATTTTATTTTGCGGCTAAAAAATGAGAAAAATGCACTTGGTTTAAATCCGCATCTTTAAATTAAAAATTGATATATACATATATTTAAATCAATTTTTCGAAAATAATCACTAGTTTAATGGTTGTGAATTTTCTAAATGTGAAAATGGAATTAAATATATATATATATATATATATATATATGATAGGTATCATAATAAATTTTAGCATTAAAATTCTAGTATTTAATAGATACATGCCAATACAAACACAACAAAAATAAAACTTATTTTAACGCAGTACAAAAACTATCACAGAAATGTTTCGAATCGTATTTAGATCCAATAAGAGACAAAACCAATTTAAATTACTTACGCCCACATGAGTAAAAAGGGCCGTTATACCAATTGACGGAGAAAATTGATGAAGAAACTCATTAAATGTATTAAAAGTGATTCAGGTATTAAGAATCCAGTTAAAAAGAAATAAAAAATAAAGGACCACAGGAATACTAATTGGATTTTAAAAATGCTTAAAAATAGAAGTATTGTCTCACCAGGAAGCATGTACTTCTTTAAAGCAGATGGAGCTGCAAGATTTCGTAAAACAATATAGCTAACACTAGCAGATTTATATTGTTCATGCTTCAATCGAGCAGCAAAACCATTTTGAATGAGAAATGAAATTATATATTAAATCAAACGATCAATAAAACCAGAGAAAAAAATGGAAAAAGATCAGAGTAACCACATGTAAAGCTATCAAACAACACGGAGAACAAACTGAGATTTTCAATAACGATAAAATTCACCTACATTAGGATAAGGTAATAAGTAATTGTGGAAAAAAATTTTCCCATAGAATAACATTGACCTTGGGTGTAGGTATTGTATTGTCCCCTCTTAAAAACTATTTAATGGTTCGCCTAAACAGGATGAAATTTGAGCGTATTTGAAGTATATATTTAGAAGTAATAACGATCGATATCTTTCTTCAATAAATGAACATTTAATTTTCTCACAGAATTGAACTTTTATATTTTTTTTGCAAGAGAAATGCAGAATCATCATGATTTTGGTATCTTTCGCTATTATCAGAAATATCTGACATTTCTCTCCCCTATAGCAATAACTTGCCCTTGATAACGATTATTGCTGTTTATTGAGACGTTTCTTAGTTATTTTTATAATATTATTTATAAATTCTTCATTTGTTACATCATTCCTTTTGTTTGTAATTTGAGTATTTCTTTTTTGTCCCCAGTCATGGATAGTTATAAAATAAAATTATACTCTCTCTCTCTACATATATACAGAATGTCGCACATGAAAACCGCTTGAATTCTGCGCAGCCACATTCTCTTTAAATACATAGAAAATGTCCAGAGAAGCGCATCTTTAGGGCTCATTGTTATCGAGAAAAATAAGAAAGAAATTTATGACGTATGACTGTTACATTTATTCTATTCTTATTTATATAATAAAACCTTTTCAGACATTTCGCAGGAAAAAATAAAAAAATATCACAATTAGGTGAATTTTGTCGATCTGTGAGCATGCACCAAAAAAAAAAAAAAAAAAAAGAAAAGAAAAGAAAAAACAATTACAGAGAGCAATGCCATTTAACTTATACATAAAAGAAACCAATTAAACAAGAATGCAAAATATATTTAATCCAAAAATTAATAGGAAAGTAATTAAAACTTAAAAGAAAATTAAAACCTACTATTTACATACAAAAAATAATGTAAGAACTCAGGTATGTTAACAAGTTCAAAATGTTTATTCACAGAAGTAGAAGTTAAAGTATTGCAATTCGTAAAAATAAATAAATAAATAAATAAAAATAAATAAATAAAATAAGTAGATAATTAACTGAAATAAATAAATAATACTATTTAATTGATATTTAAAAAAAAAAAAAAAAAAAAAAAAAAAATTGCTTTTACAACTAATCAGCGTAATAAAAAAATAAATATTAAAAATAAACATATTAATACCTAATTTAGTTTTTTAATTTAATAATTAAACATATTAATTTTCTTGCAAAAACGCACGTCATACATAGAAATACGAAATACTGTATTAGAACTTGCAGAGAGGGGTAGGGGGGGGGGGGGAAGAAGTGCGCTGTATAGGTGTAATTAATAAGAAATCAACACAAATAAAAGGATTAAATAAACTACTGAAATTGAAAACTGAAATGACCCCCTTTTATTTCCTTTCTTTTTCTTTTGTAGTTGTTAATGATTATTTTACATAGCTCTTTTTAAAATAATTGTTTTATTAAAATTAAACTTAATCATAGTTTTTTGAAAGATATGAAATGAAGCTGAAGCATTGTAAGTATATACTTGATTTTAAAAAAATAAGAAGATTTAATTAAAATTAAGAAAAAGTGCAGTAATATTTATGATGAAAAAAGAATATTTAAAACATTATGAAAACATTACATTAACCTTTAAACGTAGCATGCAAACTGACTAAAGCAAGTGAAATGATTTTTATGACACTTACTTATTTGTTATTTTTAAAAATAAAAATTGATAAAGAATACTGTGTGATTTTTTAATGTCCCCAGCTCGCTTACTCAAAAAAAAAAAAACTATTTCACGCTATTTCAAGAGACTTGTATATACAAATCCCTCTTGTTGTCCTTTTTAGAATAAAATGAAAAAAAAAAAAAAAAAAAGTTATGTTAATGAAGTGCCCCTATCAAATGCGACATTTCCTCTCTCTCCGTTTCCAGAAATAAGAAATTCTTACTCATTACTTCATAAAAATTCCCCTTGCCGTTTCCTTTCTCCCTCAGAAATATTCCCAGCCAGAGGTTCATTCGTCCCAGACAGAAACCCGCGCGTAAGAAAGATTTATAAATAGCCCTTTCGCATCTTCACTTCGCTACACACCCTTCTATTTTTACGAGTGTTTATTTCTTTTTTTCTTTATTATTATTATTATTGTAACAACTACTTCCCCTCGGCATGTGTTAGAAGCCCGAGATTTTCATTCACGAAGTTGGCTCCATTTTCCATTTACGCAAAAAAAGCGGTAATTTTTTTTTCTCTTTCTACTCAACCCTTGTCTTTTCCATTATCTCCTCAATTTACTCCATCGAGTGCCGCCTGCTTCATTTCAAATCAGTTTCCAAAATGCTTATGACGGGTGTTGTCCAAACCGACACAGCCATCTTTACCCACGGTTTCTTATTTTATTTATCTATTTATTTCCTTCTTCTAGTTCTAGTACTATAAGCTTCTTTACTTGACGTTAAATATGTTTTTTGTGTGTAAATTAATGTCTTACAATTGTGAAAATTTGCATACATATAGGGGAGACCGGTGCACATTGGACCACTTTGACACTCTTAATTTTTTTTTTTTTTTTTTCACAAAAAACAGAAAAGCAATGTACTTGGAAAAAAAAAATAGGAAACAATCTCTAAACCCTTCTTAACATGTCTTATTTTTTTTATAACAATATTTCCAATACATTATGAATTAAAAAATAAATTGTGAGCACTGACAAAGTGGACCACTGTGCCCCATCACCGGGGTACAGTGGACCAGCCTGTTTTGTTTGTATTAAATTAATATAAATTACTTTTTTCTCTCTCTCTCTCTCTCTCTCTAAAATTTGTTTCTTATACTATTCTAGTCTAAATAACATAATTCTAGCATTTTCATGAAATAAAATAACAAAAATTAAATTAAAATAAACAAATAAGAAATCAAATCTCAGTAAGAAAATTTATTAAGTTTAAATAGATATTGTTTTTTATTCTTTTATTAATATTATATAAATCAACTATTTTATTTTTTAATTCAGATATTAATAAATATTATACTACTATTCAAATATTTAATATTTTTGTAATTATTTTGAGATATAATTAATTTACATTGTATTTGTAGGATAAATTTAAATAAAATATATTAAGCTACTTCTTTTGCTTTTCACATGTGATCTCTAACAACAACAAAAATAATAAATAATTCCTACTATTTATTAAATTAGATATATTTTTTAATTAATACTGTTGAAGCAATCGGAGTGCGGGCGCCAGTACAGGAAACCAGACGGTCACGTGATGAAAGAGAACTTTTTATTATTATTATTATTATTATTTTTGCTCTCTCGGAAACATGTTCGTTTTCGGGCAGTCAAGTCAAACCGTTCGGGTATTCATAATCTAATGAAATCATACCTGATAATTCTAATTCTAATGTTATTCGTTAATCATTATTATTGTTTCATGAATACATTCGTGAAACAAGTCAAGCTTTTGATTTATTCGTAGTCTATTAAAATCATGCTAAATCATGTATGATCATTCTGTATCGAACTTAATTCTCTTTTATTATGTTTTATGGATTCTATCAGTCGAAATAAAAACATTCGTAAATTATAATGGAGTAATAATGACTGAACCATGAATCTGATTCTATATGAAAAATGAACTAGTATTCTTTATTTGATATACTTCACTCGTACAGAATGTACCATATTGCTAATTCGGAAAATCTGTTAAATGTGAGTTGAAATAATATTATTATTATTCTGTGAAATAATATTATGTGGTTGTTTATACAACGCTCCTGAATAAGTCGTCATCTATATAATTCGTGAAATCAAGAGAAAAATGTGTCTGAGATTTGTGTTGATCTCATATTCTGATATATTGTCTTGATATTCTGCAAGTCTGTCATTAAATTCCAGTATATAAGTAATTTAAATCTGAATCTATTTTATGTGTGTGGCGTACATTTACTTCAAGCATCCGGGAAATTCAGGAGAGAGCGGACAATACCTAATCTTGCCGGCAGCCTTCGCCCATGTTATTCAATGGGAAAATTTGTTCACATAATTACTCATTACCTAATGAATATTTTTCAATTCTGTTTTCACATTCAGAAAATTCATAAGCGTTAAATTAGTACTTGTTTTCCAAAAATTGATTTTTTAAAATTTTAGTATTTCATTTTGCGACTAGAAAATGACAAAAATGCATTTTGTGAAAAATCGCATTTTTGAACTCAAAATTAAAATGTAAAAATTAAAAAAAATGAATTTTTCAAAAAGGAGTACTCATTTAACGGTTATGAATTTTCTGACTGCGAAAACAGAATTAAAAAATATTCATTAGGTAATGTGTAATTGTCGCAACAAATTTTCCCATAGAATAACATGGGCGAAGGCTGCCGGCGAGATTAGGTATTGTCCCCTCTTAGCAGTTTCGTTTTGAATAAAGAATGGCATTTATGCAATTTAGAATTTATTATCTATTAATCTAAGTCTAATTTATTCAACAAATACTATATAATTCAAATAGTTAATAAATTTAGATATTAACAATAATTATATTACTATTCAAATACTTACTCTTTCAAAAATTTATTATTATTTTTATTTTACTATAACATTAAGATATTTATTACTTTGAGATATACTTTACATTATATTTGTATCTATAAATTTAACTAAAAAATGTATATTAAATCTAATTTATACTTTTAGGCACACTGGAAGGTGGTCCACTGTGCCCCGTGTCAGAGTAAAACAAATAATAATAATAAAATAATATATAGACTATAAATAAACTAATAATTTTTAGGAATTTAAAAACAGCAATATCTTGCCTTCCTTTAGCAGCTATATAGTATTTATAGTCACTAGTTCAATCTTTATAAAATTTTAAAAACTTCAATGTGAAAAAATTACTTTGAGCAGCTCAAAACATAAAACTGCTCAAAATGGTTATCTTGCTGTTTCCCATGTGATATTTTTGGCTGCATACAACTAGTACTATGCTGCCATACATGTGTATCCATATGAACTAAAAGAGTTGAATATTAATAGATTTAAATAGGGGTGGTCCACTGTGCCCCTAGATCCACTGAGGAAACACATCTTAAAACAATGCTGGGAATGAATTACAAAAATTTTTCGAACACTTGTCATTCGGGAAGTGTCAAGTTCGATCCTAGATCACGTTTAAAACGAATAAATGGAAATTTCTAATTATCTCTATGCTTGAAAACTTATATACTTTTAAAGAGTAATAAGTATTTCTTAAATATAAAAAAAAAGTTTGTATTACTCAGTTAAATGAATTGAATGAACTGATATTTGTTTGAGCGTTGGGAAGATTTCTAGTATAATATAAAACTTAAAATAAAAAGACTTACAAAATTTTAACGGGTATAAGGAAATTTAAAGTAAATGTATTATTAAATACAACTTTGCAAAATTTTTTTTTAAATATATGCGTAAGATTGCAGATGCGAACTTATATCATTTTAAAGAGTGTGAGGAAATTTATTGCAAACGGAAGAAATTTTTTTCAAGTGCGTCCAAATAATTTAGGATGTCGTATGAACTAGTTTAAAGTAAATGAATTCGACTTAATGATGAATTTTTGATGAGACATTTAAGTTGTCTGGAACTTTAGTGAAATTCATGTCAAGTGGAATAATTTGCGCAGTTCCGCTTCAAGAATTTTACCTCATATAATTTTTTCTTAAGCATATTTTTCATTTGAAATTTTGGACACCTGTATTTTGTTGCAAACGTTTTTGTATTAAACCATTTAAGGTTCTTGGACAGCAGAGAGTAATTCCTCTAAAACTTCTTAAAGGAAATCAAAGTGTTTTGACAAAAAAGTAACAACCTGCAGCGTGTCTGTTTTTACCTTTTTCAATGTCACCTTGTACCTCGGGACTTCCCTTCTTGTTAAACCACTCTATCTGAAAATCGTATTCATTTAAAAGAAGATAGTACAATATTAATAAACGTCTTGGTAGAAATCCTTTTCAATTATGTTTGAATCAGTACAGTTCCATCCTGGATTAAAAACTTTAATACTTTATTGATTTATTTACTCATTAAATTTTAGATCAATACGTTACAAGTTGAAAAAGTTAGGAGTGAAAAAACTTTAAGAATTTTGCAAATCGTTAAATTCAATTAACTAATTGTAAAAAATCTATTTTTACTTAATAATTAAAAATTTTTTAAAATCATTAATTAGAATTATTTAATTACTTACGTTAAAAATATTATCTATGATGGAATAGATTAAAATATATTCAATTGAGTTGAAATGAAAAAACTTTATGGAAAAACTATTTTTTAAAAACGAATATTTATCAATTAAGTAATTATACTTAATTTTCACTAGTGACACTCTCATTTGATATTCTTGTTCGTAATATTTTGTAAAAAAGTCCTTAATTAATATTTTTAAATTACATTCATTAATAAACTAGGTGTCGGGTTCAAATCCCTACCATGTCGTTAACATTTTAATCATCTTTTCAATTAATTTTCACTCTCATTTCCCATTTTTTCATAAAACATTTGTAATCTTTTTCAAGAAAATCCTTAATTAATAGTTTTGTAATTAATATAATTTTAATTACTAAATCATTCTCATACAATAGCATTCCTTTTAAAACTAGTCAAAAATAACCTCTTTTTAAAACCATCGTCATCTTTTACGATAAAACCACTCAATAATATTAATTCATTAACAACATCAATTAATACCCTCGTCACGTTTCACGATTATGTCACGGTATGTCTCAAGGTCGACGCCAAGTCGTCTAGACCCTCAGGACATGGTGTGATACCTGCACGGCTCCGCTCGCTCCGCCAGTGCACCGGTGCACTCCCAGCTGACCTGAAACTCTCCTTTTTTAGCTACTTACAGCATCTCGTTGAATTTATACTATAACGTGTTCCATGTGCGATTCTTAATTGTTTATAGCATAACAAAAGCAAATGTCGTAACTGACAGTCTCTATTCGATTGGCCACGCGTATGTGAATATTGACTGTATTTTTTATTTATTTGATTATTGATTGCTGTGGTGTGCGCTGGGTTTTTTCGCGTGCACTCTGTGCTTGATAGGAAAAAACACAGGGGAAAAAATCACACTGATGGAGATGCGGTGAGCAAGGACACCAATTAATCAGTGTTGCCAAGTTTAGGGACTTTTTTATTCAATATGTACAACTAAATTTTAATTGTAACGGTTGGCTAATTACTTCGAAGTTTAATAATCTGTTATGTAGTATTAAATATTAATCTTCAAAATTCTTGGTGATATTGAATAATTGGTAAAATTCTTGATTGAATAAAAAAGTCCCTAAACTTAACAATACATTATACCTTTATAATTATTTTTAATGCCTGCAGGTACGTGCGCTTGAAGTTTAGTGACTTTACTTCCAATAAAAATAAGGCTTTAATTTTGGAATTATTTTTTCAAGATTCTTTTGAAGAAGTAAATTGGTGCAATAAATAAATAGCAAGGAGTGAAGGAAAAAACATACCATGCTTTTGACGTGAAAACCATTTAAGAAGTATATCATTAATGAAATTTAAAACAATTTCTATTCATTTGAAGAGCAAACTCCAATGATTACAGAGTTAGTTTTGATTGTCCTTGAAAAAGGAAAATTTCGAGATATTATTTACAACGATATTCATTATTGCTTGTCGAAAAAAGCAAAAGAAATATAATATTTAATATTATAACATAAACTTTATAATGATCCTAAATGTACAAAAATAATTTTATAATGTATTTTTCATATAAATCACGAAAAGTGAAATAAAAAATAAAATTTGATTTCCATTTCTGCCATAAATCTAACAAAAGGCAGCTTTCATTGAATAACAATTCAGATTAAAGTAAAAAAAGAAAATGACTCATTCGTGTTTTTTTTTTTTTTTTTTTTTTTTACTTTTCTTTATTTAAGAATGGCTTTATTAATGGAAAATTCTGATTACATAGATAAAAAAGAAGTAATTCGTTCAAATTACAAATTATGACTCATTTATATAAACTTCTTTGCTGATAAATTGGAGGAAGGAATAGATAGTGAGATACGCGGATGTATTATATTTTTGATAACGTTGGGCATTCTATCTATAATTATATAATGGATGTATTATATTTATAACAAAGAGTATTTGTATAGAAGTTTTTCAAGAATAATTTTCAGATGTTTTTCATTTATTTAGTGCAACGCTGTTAAAAAAAAAATGCATCAAACATAAACGTAAATTCACGCGGTTCACATACATTATAGTGCAATTTTATCCATTTTTACAGTGCGCACATGAAAAATTACGAGATTTATTCTCATTTGTAACGGAAAAAAGAAATTCCATTTTTTTCTTTAACAATAAAGTCTAAACATATATTGTTCGTTGTAGATAATCGAATCATTGATCATTCCCATGAAATTGTGAACGGATAATTTGGTTACACGAACACGTTGTCGCCAATAACGTTTTAAATAAAAACATATAAATGTTCTTACAATTTAAAAAGTGTAGCTGTGTTGCTTTGACTGAAATTGTGAACAAAATGTTAACACCAAAAAAATATTCACTCTTGCTCGCTATCTGTGGACTTTTGTCATTTTATTAAGTATTATACGAATTCCACTTTTAAAGTAGAAATAATAGTCGTGGATAAAATTAATCGTCAGTAAAGATTCGTATGTTTCTCTCTTCAGTCATGGACCTAGAGTGTGGTACAACAAATCTCACATCGGCTTTTACGTTAGCGATAACTTCAAGTTTATATAAAAATGAAAAATATTATATTTCCATTATAACAAAATGTTAATTTTTCTACTTTTAAGAGACATTTTTTCGATTGTCAGTTCTAATTTT
This sequence comes from Salticus scenicus, assembly GCA_963930645.1. Lineage (NCBI taxonomy): Eukaryota > Metazoa > Arthropoda > Arachnida > Araneae > Salticidae > Salticus > Salticus scenicus. The sequence goes on from OZ005653.1 coordinate 8,011,985, forward strand.
GTTTGCTTTAAAAATAGACATTTTAAGAATAGAAATTTTTAATATTAAAAACTATTAATTTTCCATTATATATGCACACATTTGGACACGGATCCATTTTTTGGATACAAAGATATGAAAAGAAAAAAAAAAAAAAGAAAGATAAAAAGAAACATCTTCATGAACTAATATACCTACATTCAGTGAAGGAATTTTTACAATTTTAGTTAATTTCTTTCTACTAAACACATATATATTTTGACAGTGATATGTTTTGAGGACACAAAAACACATTAAAAAAATAAAAAATATTAGTATACACACAAAAGAACATTTTAATGAATCAATGCATGGAATCAACTGACTAGAATTTTCTACTATTTTAATCAATTTCTTTCATTACCCACACACATATTTTCACATGCATATATTTTTAGGACTCAAAATAGATTTTGAAAAATATTAGTAGACATACAAAAGAAAATTTAACGAATCAATGTTGCACTGCTTCTATCTTCAGAGCAGAAATTCGATAATTTATTTTGAGTAGAAATTAAAAATTTATTATAACCTGTTCATTATATACACAAAAATTTTGACATGAAGATATTTTCGGGCACATAAATAGATTTTGAAATAATAATAATAATAATAATAATACACACACAAAAAGGAACGTTTTCATAAATGACGATAGTAATACAATTTACATGAATAAGAATAGCAGTAGAAGAAACTTTTCCTATTTTAATCTTTTTTTTTTTTGCGCATTACACACACATTTTACATATATATATATATATATATATATATATGTTTTTGGGGCACAAAAACTGATTTCGAAAAATATTAGTAGACATACAAAAGAACAGTTTAATGAAATAATATTGCATTGTTTCGGCTATCATATAAGAAATCGTTAATGTATATGTAAAGTAGAAATTACAAATTTATTATTTACTATGCATTATATACACATATACTTTGATTTGGATATATTTCGGTGTACGCAAACATATTTGGAAATAATAAACATAATAATAATACAAACACAAAAAGAAACGTTTTCATGAATGCTACATCTGCGATCAGAGTAGAAAATTATACTCTTTAAATGAGTTTTCACTATCCACACACATATTTTAGGATGGGTATGTTTTTGGGACATAAATGCAGATTTCGAAAAATAGTAGCACACATATAAAAGAACATTAACACTGTTTCTGCTTTCAAATTAGAAAGGGTTAATGTATTCAAAGTAGAAATTAGAAATAAATATTTATTGCTTATCATATACACATATACATTGATTTGTATATATTTTGGGGTATACAAACATATTTTGAAATAATAAACATAATAATAATACAAACACAAAAAGAAACGTTTTCATGAATAGTCATATCTGTGACTAATGTAGAAAATTGTACTATTTTAATGAATTTTCATTATCTAAACTCATATTTTAACATACATATGGTTTTGGGACACGAATGCAGATTTCGAAAAGTAGTATGTAGACATGCAAAAGAACATTTTAATGGAACAATATAGCACTGTTTCCGCTTTCAAATTAGAAAGCCTTAATGTATTCAAAGTAGAAATTAGAAATTAATATTTATTGCTTATCATATACACAGATACTTTGATTTGGATATATTTTGGGGTACACAAACATATTTTGAAATAATAAACATATTAATAATACAAACCCAATGTTGGATTGATTATTCCAGGTGTTGGATTCCTTAATTTTCTTGGTCGGATAAATTGTAGATAATATAAAATATTATAATATTACTTGCGAAGTAGTCCAATAATAACTCAAGAACTCTTCAAAAAGTAGACAATTCAATCTGCTGTGAACCTTATTTTTATTTAAAGTTTTAAAAAATAAATAAATAAAATAAACAACTGTGGTGACCACATAGGTGAATACAAAAATTAATAAATTTTCAAAGTTATTACGGAGTGGAGGGGGAGCCAGCAGTCCCAACGAAGACGTCTTGATGGATTATATGTTGGTGATGAAGTGACGCTCCGATTTCTTCATTAATTTCGCCAAGGCTCTAACCGAAGCCAAATTCAAAATTATCATTATATATTGGCATATAATTCTTTGCCAGCAAGAACACATAAAGAAAAAATAGTAAAAAAAAAAAAACGTTGAGCTTAAATCTATTGAATAATTCTGAATTCTCGGGACAGAAGTGCCATGGATATTAACAATACAAAAATCGCCAAACATAATTACCTAACTGAAGCCATCTAAATGTCATTAATATTTTAACTTTACTATCATTATTGAAAGCAATGTAATATAACATTTAATGGAGTTGTGGCAAATCAGAAAACAAAAACCATTAATGGCCGTATTCACCATTAACTTCAACTCCCGGTTCAATGCAAAAACTTGAAAAGCGTTTAAAGGCAGGGTGCAGCTTTCCAACAAAATTTGGCACGCTGTTTCTGCCATCTAGCGTCGAGGATTTCATATAATCTTTGATTGGTTATTTTCACCTAAAAAACTGAAAATAACTATACCGCTAGATGGCGGAAACAACACGGCAAAATTTGTTGAAAATTTGCACCCTGCTTTTATACGCTTTTCAAATTTTCATCTTCAACCGGGAGTTGAAGTTATTGGTGAATAACAGCCTAAGACAGAATGTTGACAGTAAACCGTTATAAATCAACAAACATGAGATATATTTCTGAACCTTTGTTCATTTTAAGAGTTTTAAAAGATAAATCATTTTATTGGATGGATCAAATGAGATTTTGAAATGTAACTAGCAGAAATTAAAAATACGTTTATCCCTGAAATAAGATATAATTTATTCTATTCAAGGATAAATTTGATTAACTGAAAAAAATACGTTAGAAATACACTATGATTTAGGAGGAACATAAAAAATGAAATAAACATAGTTATTCTTTATTAGACGAAATGATATTATGAGATTTTGCTTACAGAGAGGAGTTAAAAAGATTTGAATTAAATAAAATAGAAAATTTTAAAAATATATGTGATTTCTACATGACATATTCTTCCCCTTCACCCAGAAATATTTTCAAAGAACGAAGAAAATTTTTATATGTTTTTGCTCTTACATGAGATAAAATACTTATCATCAAACTAGAGGATATTAACCTTATACCAGTGTAATTTTCTTTTAAAAAGTAAAAATATAAAGAACTATAAAGAATATTACACGAGGCACATATCCCATACAAAAGTTTAAAAATATTTTGTAAAATAAAGTAATAAAATAGTAAAATATGCAAATATGATTATATAAAATAAAATGAGTAACATTGACTGTATGATCATCTATAGAATTACAAATACAATATAATATGTTGAATGCTATAATTGTGAAAATAGTATATTATAACTGTTAAAAGAAATATACATATATTTTACATGACATATCAATAATTCAATTTTGTGAGCTTGGCCGGGAGTTTAACGGGTGGAGTCGCCTTACTTTTTCCAGGCTTCTTCTGGAGAGACACAGATGCTGCAAGGAATTTCATATTCTTTGGCAATCGATTTTTTGATTTCTTATTTACTGAGCGATCCTAAATGGCTTTAACCAGCGCATTAAAATTCATTTCTTTTGGATATGTTGACTTTTCCGGGGCTAAAAAATGCCTAAAAATACAAAAAAAAAAAAAAAAACACTAATAAAATATGTTATGTTGACATAAAAGACCATATTTGACAATCTGTAAGTCAAACGCCCGCTTTAAATGAAAAAAAGAAAAAAACAAGTGTACCCACAACCGGTTACATGAAGGTGCCCTCAACCGGGAATGGCAGCCATTTTTATAATGACAGAAAAAGAAATTTTCAGTCCATATTTTGGCTAAATTTGATATTGCATCACAAAATATAATGAATATACATTGCACTTACATTTTTGGATTAATTAACCTCGGTTTATCGCATTCTGAAAACATTCACAAATAACTTTTGCGTTGCTTTTTTTCAGATTTTTATTATTATTTTTGTTTTTCGATGCTTGCATTTACTAAGGAAATGCGTCTATTCACTTCGGTGTTAGCACAAAAACTGCATACTGTCACAATACAAATTTGACAGTACTCAAATCCACCATATTTGCTTTCTGTTAAAAAATATGGTGGGGTGCCTATAATCAGAGAATGCCCATAACAGGAGACATTCCCCTACTAACTCTTATCTTATATCAGTTAAACTAAAATATTTTTTTTATAATACTGTATTTTATACCTTTAACAAGTTCATGGTTTTTTCACTGAAGCCCTCCCTCCGCCCTCCCAATATATATATATATATATATATATATATATATATATATAAATTTTTCAATGTTGTTTTTTTCTGTGTGTTGGACGATTTTTAAACTTTTGTTCGTTCTATGCTCGGCAGACAGCAGCATCACTCTGAAATTTAACAAATGACACTTCAGCTACATGCAGAAATCATTTTTAATTTCTTAATAGGCACGATTGCACATTGCTGCTTTGATGCTAGCATGTGTCAACTTTGATGCCAACTCGTGCAGTTCCCCCCCCCCCTCATGATGAATAACCATCTGAAGCAAACTGTTGGAGATTTTGAAATTTAAGTGTTTGGTTACAAAGTTGTTTATGAATATTATTGTTACTTGAATTTAATGAGATTACCATGTAGATATTTCAAGACCAAAAACGTCTCGAAATCAAAAAGGACATTTTTTTTTCTTCTTTTTACATACTTATGATCAGCTATGTGTCTAATAGCTACTTTTGAAATTTACAATTTCCAAAAGGAAATGTGGAATAAAGGTTAAGAAAAAGTAGTGTGTGTGTGCCACACCAGAATGTTTTTCTGTTATGCATACGGCAGTGTTGGGCATAAATGATTAAAAAGTAATTTAATTACAATTAAATTAAAACTAAAATTATTTTACTGTCGACCAATTAACAAGTAATTGATTACAAATAAATTGAATTACTTATTCAATTTATTTGTAATAATTCAATTTATATGTAATCAATTACTTGTTAATCGATTGACAGTAAAATAATTATAATTGTAATTTAATTGTAATTCAATTGTAATTCAGTTACTTTTTAATCAATTATGCCCAACACTGGCATACGCATTTTGGCATGGGTATGCTTTTAGGGCAGACACGCAGAAATTTTGAAAAACATTAGTCACTTCTTTTGCTAAACTTAAAACTATTACTTCTTTTTTATTACTATTTCGGTATATTTTTCTTCCATCGAATTTTCTGTCAATTTGCATACGTTTACAGTCGTCTCAATTCGTGACTCATCGCACGTAATACAGTTCGAAATCTATTTGGGAGGATTCATTTTCGCATTTCTGCATCGGTGACGTAGCAGATGGCATGCAGGAGCCGATCGGATCGTTTTACTCGAGCATTCGCTCTATAATATCGCTATAAAAATGACTCATCGACCAAAATCTAGAATAACATCAGATAAAGTTGTCATTTGGACGTGAGTTTCGATATTTTGTAATAGAGCTCTTCTTCGACTGAAATCGGAATTTTCTTTTCTTTTCTTCCTAGAATCGAAATTTTGATACACAAAGAATCATCCATGTGTGCTTACTGTATAGTTTAAGAGGCTGATTGAGCACTGCAACATTTTTAGTACTCTGGTTATAGATATAAGTATTGTAAGATTTTAAAGAATATATTTATATATATATATATTATTTTACTAATAAATTCGATTATTTATTATACAAATATTTACCGATGATTATTGTCTACATACTATCCAACTATCCATGAGGATTAATTTTCGTAGTTAATGTCCATGTAAAGTTCTCTGAATCATATAGAAGTTGAATATATGTTTACCAAGTAATGTTAAGAGTAAATCGGGAAAATCATTGTACAGGTTGGCGTCCCCCCCCCCTCAGGAAAAGGAATTTTTAATATGAGTATTTTTATAAAACTCATCAATAACTTAAAAAGAAATAATTGAATCACAGATCCTTCTAGAATGAAAACCATTAATATTCATCATAGAAAAAATGCATTTTTTTCTTTTTCTTTCCTTTTTTTTTTTTTTTTTTTTTTTTATATATATATAACATATACAAGTTAACATCAATTACATAACGTTCAGTGAAGACACGTGAGATAAAAAATTCTTTGTTTGAAAGTGTGCTGGGGTTTAAAAAATTTCGTTTTGAGAAATTAATCTTGTGATGTAGAAATCGCATATATTTTTAATTTTTTCCGTTTAATTTTAATTCAAATCTATTTTAACGCTTCATATAATAATTAACTCGTATATTCAGTACGAGTAAATTATTATATGATCCATCAATAAAATAAAAAAAGAAATGTAAAAGAAAATCACTCTTCTGCAAGCAGAATCTCATGATATCATTTCGTCTTACAAAGAATAACACATGGCTTATTTCATTTTTTTTTGTTTCTCCTAAATCATAATCTAATCGCTAACATAATTTCATTCAGTTAGTCAAAATTATCCTTGAACAGAATTAAATTATATCTATTTTTAGGTATCAGTCGTTGTGGTTTATCATTTCTCATCATAAAGATTGGCGAAACACTTTTGGCGAAAAAAAAAAAAAAAAAAACCTTTTTGTTCTTGCTGGCGAAGAAATTAAATGCCAATATTTAATGATAATTTTGAATTCGGCTTCGGTTAGAGCTTTGGCGAAATTAATGAAGAAATCGGAGCGTCACTTCATCATCAACATGTAAGCTATGAAGTCGATTTTTGGGCTCCCACTACAAGTTATTCTATTAGTGCATTTCTATATAGCCTTCTGTAATAGTATGTTTATCTAATAGTCACCTACAGTCATATTAAATAATATCAGCAATACGCATAATAAAATTCATCATAATATCTACCAAAAAAGAAAAAAAAAAAGACTGATTCTTTTGGTCGTTCCTTTGTTATTGAATTGCTTCGCAAGTACTATAATAATTTAAATTATCTACAATTTTTCCGGTCAAGAAAATTATTAATACTACATTTTTATCACTACTACAAATCTGTAGATAACTGTCGAGATTATTCATATATTCGTATATAGTGGAACGCAACAATTCAGTCTCTGACATTAAAGGCAGTCCTGTGCAGGGCTGTTTAAATCATTTTATGAAGCAGGATGAAATAGATGATGATGAATCCATGACTTACATGTAGAATGCTCTTATTATGTGAAAAACAAACTCATACGTCAAAATGAATTACTTTTGAATACGTCGAGCATGAAGAAGGAAGCACTAATACTGATATACTCCAAGTCATCGGCATAAAGTTGGCATATCTAATAATATTACTTGCAACTCTGGTATAGCTTTAAAAAAAACCCGACAAATTACGTCTGTTGTTGAACAACGTCCAGTGTTCAGAGTTATAGTACAGTCTTCTCTTCAACATCCGAATGAAGAAAAAAAAGTTCTTGAATCGTAAAATTTTAATAAATAAAATAATCGTCCACAGAATTAAAAAAAAATGTTCACAGCCACTTTAAAACAAATAGCATTTTCAAGAACAACATTTTCACGCTACTGTTTTGGAAAACAGAAGTAGCGACTTTTCGTGATGCTAGGGGTATTTCCGGATAGGTCGAGCTCCCCAAAATATAGGGAAACGGCTACATACCAGTATAACATTACAACATTTATTAAATAAAGAAAAGGGACATTACAGAAACACTAACATATACATATTTTACGAGCGGAGAAGACCGTCTGTCTCTCACATAACAGCTCGACATCGACTCAATAACTAAAACTAACTGGCGCGCGTTAGGTGCGCACGCATACAGTGAAAGGATGATACAAACAGTGACGTAGTAGCATACGATAGGTACGTACACAGTGACATCACACAGTGGAGATGATAGCCGAGAAATATAATTTCCCATATAAGGTAAAACCACCAATAATTGACACTGCACCAATAGTTGACACTTTGACGAAGAAAATTAAATATTAAGAAAAAAAAGGAAGCCAAAGATCGAGATGGTGTCTGAGATATAGTATAGACATCTAGTATACAAAATATATACAAAAGTCGGTTAACAAACTCAAGACTTTAAATCAATTTAGTATTAAAAGAAGTCTTGATACAAAATGCTGGATTAGGCACAAGGAAGTGTGGTGAAGTACTCTTCGCTGTACTTATTCCAGTGATTTGTGTATTTACTTTCATTACATTTCTTTTTTGTGTACATCTTAATCTAAGCATACCTATGTCAACTACTGAAAATAAAAAGTGCCAACTACTAAATATATTTGTTTTCACTAGGTGTCAACTACTAGCATAGTACCTTTATTTTATTAAAAAATAACATAAAAATACACATTAGTTTTATTGCTACAATTCTTGTCACATTCTGGAAGGGGAATAATTTGCGCAACTATTACCAATTAGAAGTTCCCTTTGAGATGATTTCGTACCAAACTATGTCAATAAACATACTAATAAATCATTAAGGTGTCATCTACTGGGTATTTTACCTTATATACATAGACTCAAAGAAGAAATTTTTGTATCAATTAAATAAAGTCCAAAAGGGAGATACTGAGGGTAGAACTACAAACATACACATTGAGGAAGAGCATGATTTAGTTATTAGTAATTATTTACGAACATTTTGGCTTTGGCTGGTTGTCATTCAAGAAAAACTTTATATAACAACTTTATTGACATCTAGGCATTCAACTAATGTTATGACCGATATTATTTCATGTATATTAAATCATCGTCTTAAATTTATTGAAATCATATTAATTGTAGTTGACAGACTGAAACAATAAGAGGTAACGTCCATTAGAAATGGATTCAGTCTATTTTATGGCAGAGCATGGGTTTAAATAGGGACACTTCTGAAAGTCCGATCCGATTCATCTACAGGAGTTGGGATCTCTGTAGGATATACATTTTATTAGCAGTGTGATGTCTTAAAAATATAAGATAATATTTTCACTATTGGATTTTTGATGTCATGTTAAAGAACTTTCATATTAATTGTAGATTGGAGCAAAGCCCGATTAACCTCTAAAGCTAGTGTTAGCTTGGTATCATTGCGGGGCACCGTTTTATTGCGAGAAAATTTCGACGTTTTATATACATAGATTAAGAAACTTATTTATGCTATGAATTTTGTTTCCGAAAGTCACTTAGCAGAATTCAGATTTAAGTTCCTTCCTTTTCCTCCTATATATTTTTGAATAAAATATTGCTAGCTATATATAAAGAAAGAAAGGCACAAACTATTCGGCCGCATTCATTTTGGGTTGAAATGGTTTGACAAGAGTTTTTCTCGGATAAAAAAGGTGCAAGGATCAGTGCAGCAATATTTTTAGCTCTCACATTGCATATATAGTGTACTTATGCTTACATTTTGTACAACTAGATGAAAGGCTGAGCCAAATGGTTTCAAGCCGAAACAATTATTGAGATTCAGAGTTATTCATGGTATTAATTACAAAGTTCCAGCTCATCATCTTTATTCCACATCAGTGTGTAATGTTTTTTATTGTGTATGTTTATCAGCATCGATATTCCTATTTGTTAGCTGTTGAGTGAATTTTCCCAAAATAGCCTGTATTTTCTCTTTCTCTAGGCAAATTTTCTCCTTTTTTTTTTTTTTTTTTTTTTTTTTCTTCTTCTTTAAGTGACAGTATGAAAAACTGATACTAGGACTTTGAGGCATTACTTTTCCTTCATTTTGGGCCCCTCTTAAATAAAAGAGAGTCAACTCTTGCTTCCCAAATCTTTTGGTAATCAGGCCCTGGATTGAAGTAGTGAAGAATTCCGTTATTTACATGCACAAAAACATTTATTTAAGTTCACTGTACGACGACACGAAAACACAAAGTAGATAAACATCCAAAAATTGAATATGAACTCACAAGGAAACATTCAAAAGGTATCATCTTCAAAAAGTATTGACAAAAATATATGTGATTCTACTCTTCATAAAACACCAGAAAATGAAAAAATTATCGGCTGAAATTAATTACAGCGACCACAAAAAATTATCAAAATTAAGCATATTTGGCGATTTAACGCTGATATGCGATACGTTTGCTAGCACCGAGATTGCCGTGTACGAACAGAACCGTGTTTTGTATTTTCGCCAAGTACTCAAAATCAATCGCCTAGCAGTGTGAAATCGCCAAATATGCTTACTTTTGATCATTTTTTGTGGTCGCTGTAATTAACTTCAGCCGATATTTTTTTTCATTTTCTGGTGTTTTATGAAGAGTAGAATCATATACATTTTTTTTTCAATACTTTTTGAAGCTGACACCTTTTGAATGTTTCCTTGTCAGTAAAATAAGTACACTTGCACAATTTTCAAATACCAGTAGAATATGGCCAAATTGATGTTCTTTGAGAAAAGCACTCATAAACAAGATTTATATACTGTGACTGGGATAGTCGCAATTTTCGGGTTAATACAACCACTAGCTGGAACCCGTCGACTTCGACGGTCACTTTATTGACCGTAATGTTTCAGAAATCGTCGTATCATTATTTAAATGTATTTCAAGTTAAACCATCTAATATAATTTACAACATTTCACTTAAAAAAAAAAAAAGAAATTCGGAAAAATGGCCAAATTGATGTTCTTTGAGAAAAGCACTCATAAACAAGATTTATATACTGTGACTGGGATAGTCGCAATTTTCGGGTTAATACAACCACTAGCTGGAACCCGTCGACTTCGACGGTCACTTTATTGACCGTAATGTTTCAGAAATCGTCGTATCATTATTTAAATGTATTTCAAGTTAAACCATCTAATCAAGCAGAAACGGTCGTTTTGCCAAGCCAAGCTCAGAGAAAAGCAAAACAAACAAACTACCACTAACACAAAGCAGAACGCGCCAATAATAAAATCGACAAAAATAACCCAAGATCGTTAAATGCTTATTATACAGAAACCAACTTTCCCATGTTAAATCGGCAAATTTTTTTCCCGTAAAGTTTTAAATATTGGACGAACCAAATATCGCAGTAAAATGAAACAAAAAGTAAAATATTCGTATCAACGAGATCTTTAATTTGAGATAAAAACGAACTTTCTAAGTTAATAAGTAAAAAAATGGGAGCATTTTCAATTTAGCGTAAAATTAGATGTTTTGACAACTTTTTGAAAAAAATTCTTCTTCAAGAAATTTTTTTTTAAACAAGCTGGAGAATTCATAAATGTGCAGAATTCTTTGAAAACTGGTTTTTCAGATAGACAATTACTTAATCTAGGAACTTTTATAAAATTTAGCTTTTAAAAAACAAAATTTCCTATCTTAATTGCTGAAAAACTGTTAAATATCGCCAAAGAGACATAAATCGCCAAATATGAAATTACTTCATCTCAGTTTACCCGAAAAATATTAATTTCAAATTGAGCTGCTTTTTCTTTTTATAAGTTATTTTTTTAACCAAAGAATCTTTGCTTTTATTATTTTGTACAATTTTAAATTTTATATCCCTGAAAACAGAAATGAATACATTTTTGAATAACATTTGTTTCAAATCTGTAGCTTGAATTGCTGATTTTTTAATATTTTTCATACCTTAGAATAAGAAAGTCAGTACACGATATAATATCCAATTTTAATATCCTTCAATTCAATCTGGCAATGATAATTATGATGCATAAAGATTTCTACTTCCTTCTATATAGTATACTAACAGGCTTTGCCCGCTTCGCTTGTCATTTTATTGAAATGAATTTCGACTTTCGGTTTTTAATGGATTTACACGTTGTAAGAGCTCCTGAAAACAATTTGACTATTTTTAGAAAATTTTTATTTGCGTGCGTGTGTTCTATGTGTGTGGCGAAAGTTTTGTTCCAACTAGATATCAGGAGCTACTGCTCAGAATTACATATAAATTTATATGCAATTGAACCTTGATGTATAATAGTGTTTATCAATATTTGGTGTCAATTGCTCAACATGGTGCTGCTATACAGTGATTGTCGCAATTTCAGAGATGGCTATATCTGAGTAACTAATACATGGAATTGCATAAATTTACAAATAAATTTACATTGTTACAAATTATAGTGCTTATCAACTTTTGTACCAATATCTCAACATGTGGCGCTGCTATACAGCGATTTTCGCAATTTAAGGAAAGGTTCTGTTGCATATAATGAAACAAAACTTGATATGTGAAAAGGCCATTATGAGACATTATGCTGATTCAATCTCGATGCCTATCGGCCGATAAGTGGAGCTCATATACTACAATTGTTTTTTTAGAACTGAAAGGATGCCATCTGCATGGTGAAAATTTATTTCCGTTGGACATTTTGTGCTACAATACCTCTCTGAGTTGATAATATTCAGCATTCATAATGAAAATAATTATAAGATAAAAAAAATTTTATAAACCATGTTTTTTAATTTTCTGTTGAATCATATAAACGCTACTGAAGGCAGCCGGAACCCCAGCAATTGGATAAAAGTATTAAAAAAATTCCTTGCTATCGTCTTTTGAGCTATTATAAAAGTTTAAAATGGCTATCTAGCCGGGAAGTTAGTTAAAAGTTGATTGCAAGCTTTGCACTGGAAACGCTGCCGAAGGCAGCAGGGTCCCGACGCAATTGGATAAAAATATTTTTAAAAAGCATTTTCACCGTATTCTGAACTGTTCCGAAAGTTTCAAATGTCTAGCTACTCGGGAAGTTAGTTAAATGAATTTTCTGTTGAATCATACGAACGCTGCCGAAGGCAGTAGCGATCTGAAACAGTTGACTAAAAGTATTAAAAAAATATATTGCCACCGTGTTCTGAGCTATCCTGAAAGTTTCAAATATCTAGCTAGTCGGGAAATTAGTGAAAAATCGATTGCAAGCTTTGTACTGGTAACGCTGCCGAAGGCAGCAGGAACCCGAAACAGTAGGCTAAAGGTATTAAAAAAAAAGCATTTTCACCGTGTTCTGAACTATTCTAAAAATTTTAAATGTCTATCTAGTCGGGAAGTTAGTTAAATAAATGTTCTGTCGAATTATATAAGCGCTGCTGAAGGCAGCGGGACCTGAAATAGTTGACTAAAATTATTAAAAAAATGTATTGTCATCGTGTTGTGAGCTGTCCTAAAAGTTTCAAATGTCTAGCTAGTCGGAAAGTTAGTGAAAGATCGATTGCAAACTTTATACTGATAACGCTGCCGAAGGCAGCAGGAACTCGAAACAGTTGGCTATAGGTATTTAAAAAATGCATTTTCACCGTGTTCTGAACTATTCTGAAAATTTTAAATGTCTAGCTAGTCGGGAAGTTAGTTAAATAAAAGTTCTGTCGAATTACATAAGCGCTGCCGAAGGCAGCGGGACCTGAAATAGTTGACTAAAATTATTAGAAAAATGTATTGTCACCGTGTTGTGAGCTGTCCTAAAAGTTTCAAATGTCTAGCTAGTCGGAAAGTTAGTGAAAAATCGATTGCAAGCTTTGTACTGAAAACGCTGCCGAAGGCAGCAGGAACCCGAAACAGTTGGCTAAAGGTTTTAAGAAAATGCATTTTCACCGTGTTCTGAACTATTCTGAAAGTTTCAAATGTCTAGCTAGTCGGGAAGTTGGTTAAATAAATTTTCTGTCGAATCATATAAGCGCTGCCGAAGGCAGCGGGACTTGAAATAGTTGACTAAAATTATTAGAAAAATGTGTTGTCACCGTGTTGTGAGCTGTCCTGAAAATTTCAAATGTCTAGCTAGTCGGAAAGTTAGTGAAAAATCGATTGCAAGCTTTGTACTGATAACGCTGCCGAAGGCAGCGGGAACCCGAAACTGTTGGCAAAAGGTTTTAAGAAAATGCATTTTCACCCTGTTCTGAACTATTCTGAAAGTTTCAAATGTCTAGCTAGTCGGGAAGTTAGTTAAATAAATTTTCTGTCGAATCATATAAGCGCTGCCGAAGGCAGCGGGACTTGAAATAGTTGACTAAAATTATTAGAAAAATGTATTGTCACCGTGTTGTGAGCTGTCCTGAAAATTTCAAATATCTAGCTAGTCGGGAAGTTAGTTAAAAATCGATTGCAAGATTTGTCCCTGACAAACACACAAACCCACAAACACACAAGAATCGAAGTTAATAAAAACATGGTAAAAATAATAAATAATTTGTGCTGCGTTAATATGTATAGGAAAATGTAGAAGAAAGTTTTATGATGGATACGACATACTAGTCTGCATAGAAAACCCATGGATAATGTCTAGCAACCAGAATTATGGAAAGTTTAACGCAAAGAAAACTTTGTAATCCGCGATTGTAATGAAATGCTCGCCCTCTAGTGGGCTAAGGTGAAATTACAATAAACATGGTTTAATTCGAATTCCATACAGCCGCCATTGCTTGCCGATGTTTAGTTTCACATATATTTATTGAATAAAAATGAATAAATACGGTAAAAAAGATAACACATACTTTTGTGTGCCACAGTGTAACTCCAAAGGATCAAGAAATCCAGAATTGAGCTTCCATTTATTTCCAAATGACAAATTTAAAATTTCAGTTGCTTCGTCTAATGGAAGTAAAGAATTAATCAGATGATTTGAAACTAATATTTGTTCACCTTCAGTTAAAAATCTACTTCCGATCGAACTTTGAATAAACTGAAGTATTTTTTCCAAAAGCAATCAATTTTCCATGATGTAATGGCGGAGAAATTATAGTACGAATATTAAGAAGAATAACTAAAAGAACACTAATGGAACACACGTGGCTAATGTTTACTAACAACTGCAGTGTTGAGAAAGCGCCATCTATCGATCATTACAATCGCGGATACAGTTTAACGCAAAGAACAACATCGCACGAAAGCTGAGTTGAAATCCAGGACATATCTGATGTAAAGTATCAGGTTAATTCCAGTAAATATAAAAACTATTTAAGAAAAATAAATGATATCTACAAAAAAGACACTTAAAATGTACAAAAAAAGCCAAGTTCAAGGAAAGAGAATTGATTAAAGTTGTGTCTAAAAAGGGTGTGATATCAAATTCCCAAGCTTACATTCAAATACTTATTTAATATTCCCTTTTAACTAAATTTTCACATGTGAATCAAGTGCCTTATGATATGTTGATAGAAATCCTTCTTTCCTGTACTAAATACATCATAGCGTGTTTCTGAAAAATATTATTATTTTTATTTATGTATGATGGGCTTGGCGGCCATCTTTCAAGTAATGAATAAACATTCACACAATTTGAAAGAAGTTTCTTAAAATATATCTCATATAAAATTAATTTTGCTATTCCATTCAGCAGAGACGGAAATATTTCAATAACATGATTTCTTATAAGTATTTAGTATTAAGTGCACTTCCATCCTATAAATGCCGGGAATAAAAGAATATAAAATTTTAAATTAACGTAAAAACATGAAGGAGAGGGGGGAGAGTGGGGGAGCATAGAAGCTTCCACCCCCCGTTATATTTACCCAATTTGAATTTAGCTTCTTGGAACAAATATCTCGTAAAAATAATATGGTTATTCCATTCCACAGGGGTTGAAATATTCAGATTAAAAAAAAAAAAAAAAAAAAAAAAAATGCATTAAAAACATCGCAAAAGCCCCGTTAAGCACACAAGTTGAATCAATTTAAGTTTTAACAGTGTTAAGTTTGGCACACTCCCATCCTCACCATCCTATAATTATTTCCCATTGCGCATCACTAGTGCGATATAAAAATCAAATAACCAACCAATCAACCAACTCATGCTATAATTGATGAGATTTATAGAATTCAAACTAACGTAAAACTTTGAAAGATGGCCGCCAAGCCCATCATACATAAATAAAAATAATATTTTTCAGAAACAAGCTATGATGTATTTAGTACAGGAAAGAAGGATTTCTATCAACATATCATAAGGCACTTGATTCACATGTGAAAATTTAGTTAAAAGGGAATATTAAATAAGTATTTGAATGTAAGCTTGGGAATTTGATATCACACCCTTTTTAGACACAACTTTAATCAATTCTCTTTCCTTGAACTTGGCTTTTTTTGTACATTTTAAGTGTCTTTTTTGTAGATATAATTTACAACATTTCACTTAAAAAAAAAAAAAGAAATTCGGAAAAATGGTTATAAATTCAAATACTATATATGACATCACTTTCTACAAAGTACTGTCAATGTGACGTCAAACTGACTCCAAATAAAACAGTTGCTATCTTTTATTTTCTGTTTCTTTTAATACTAAGGCTACATGTTAGCTGATCCGCCCGGCGTTGCCCGGACCCATGATAATAACCTTAATTGAACCTTAAATTTGTATGATTTTATATCTTTAACTCGATTTTGTTTGAATTTCTATTTTTAAATAAAGGCATCGCGAAATAAATAATCAGCTGTAACAAAAAAATTACCTCGAACCGAACGAAACTCAGTCTTGTGACACCGGTGTCTGCGGCAGCACATACGTGAGCCGCTTATAACATAAAAAAATCTGGAGTGACTCCACTCGACTTTCCGAACATTGAGTAATTAACAGTTTTGTAGATAAAGTAAAGAAAGAGGAGTTGTTAAACAAACAAAAGAGAGAAAACCATAATAGAGTGTTTGAGTATTTTTCTCCATCTATTACACGATGTTTTATTTAACGCTACTGAACTTTGAGCCCATAGATCATAATGATAAAGAATTTTTCGTCGTGTCCCTGTAAAAACCTATAAATGCTAAATTCACCAAAATGCTTATATTTAGTGCAACAGTGATTTATAATACTCATATAAATTTTCAGCTCAATTCAATAAGGCGTTTAGATGCTATCGTACTTTTAAAAATTTAGTCCCATAGGCCATAATGATAAAGAATTTTTCTTTGTGTCCTTGTAAAAAAACTGTAAGTGCTAGATTCACCAAAGTCTATACAGTTAGTTCAACTGTGATCTATAACATGTGTACAAATTTTTTGCTCAGATTAATAAGGCGTTTAGGCGCTATCAAACTTTTAAAAATTTGGCCCCATAGGCATAATGATAAAGAATGTTTCTTTGTGTCCCTGTAAAAAAACTATAAGTGCTAGATTCTCCAAAATCTATACAGATTGAGTATTTGTGACCTATAATATGTGTATAAATTTTTTGCTCAATTGAATAAGGCGTTTAGATGCTATCGCACTTTTAAGATTTTGCTCCCATAGGCCATAATGATAAAGAATTTTTCTTTGTGTCCCTGTAAAAAAACTATAAGTGCTAGATTCACCAAAATCTATACGGTTCGTACTATGGTGACTTACAATATGCGTACCAACTTTCAGGTTAATTGAACAAAGCGTTTAGACGCTAGCGTGTTCACTCACAGACATACACACATACACACACACATACATACATCATCGTAAAAATAGTGAAAACGGACTCAGGGGACCTCAAAACGTATAGAAACATCAAAATCTCGAATTCGGATTTTTGACATGATTACAATACTTTCCTCACTATAGTGTTCGGAAAGTAAAAAAATTCCCAAAAATTAACCTGCAACCGAAAGAACCCGCCTGGTGTTGGCCGGCCCATGATAATAAACTTAAATGCACCTTAAATTTGTATGGTTTTATATCTTTAACTCGATTTTGTTTGATTTTCTATTTTTAAATGAAAACATCACAAATAATAATAATAATAATAATCTGTAACAAAAAAAAAAAAAAATCTGGAGTGACTCCACTCGACTTTCCGAACATTGAGTAACTAACAATTTTGTAGATAAAATAAAGAAAGAGCAGTTGCTAAACAAGCAAAAGAGAGAAAACCATAATAGAGTGTTTGAGTATTTTTCTCCATATATCACACGAGGTTTTATTTAACGCTACTGAACTTTGAGCCCTTAGATCATAATGATAAAGAATTTTTCGTTGTGTCTCTGTAAAAATCTATAAATGCTAGATTCACCAAAATGCTTATAGTTAGTGCAACAGTGATTTATAATATTCATACAAATTTTCAGCTCAATTGAATAAGGCGTTTAGATGCTATCGCACTTTTAAAAATTTGGTCTCATAGGCCATAATGATAAAGAATTTTTCTTTGTGTCCCTGTAAAAAACCTGTAAGTGCTAGATTCACCAAAATCTATACAGTTGGTGCAAATGTGACCTATAACATGTGTACAAATTTTTTGCTCAGATTAATAAGGTGTTTAGACGCTATCACACTTTTAAGAATTTGGCCCCATAGGCCATAATGATAAAGAATTTTTCTTTGTGTCCCTGTAAAAAAACTATAAGTGCTAGATTCACCAAAATCTATACAGATTGAGTATCTGTGGCCTATAATATGTGTATGAAATTTTTGCTCAATTGAATAAGACGTTTAGACGCTATCGCACTTTTAAGATTTTGCTCCCATAGGCCATAATGATAAAGAATTTTTCTTTGTGTCCCTGTAAAAAAACTATAAGTGCTAGATTCACCAAAATCTATAGGGTTCGTACTACGGTGACTTACAATATACGTACCAACTTTCAGCTTATTCGAACAAAGCGTTTAGACGCTAGCGTGTTCACTCACAGACATACACACATACATACACACATACACACATACACACACACATACATACATCATCTCAAAAATAGTGGAAACGGACTCAGGGGACCTCGAAACGTATAGAAACATCAAAATCTCCAATTCGGATTTTTGACATGATTACAATACTTTCCTCACTATAGTGTTCGGAAAGTAATTACTTCATATGGAACGGAACTTGGATTCGTATCCAAGTGCCTGTGGCACGTATATGCAGGCCGCTATTAACATGAAAAATTCTCAAAAATTAACCTTGAACCGAACGAACCTCTGACTCGTGTTACCGCTGCCTGCGGCTGCGGCACCGTATAGCAGTCATGCTACGCAAGCACTGCAAAATCCACTTTCCTCCAACAGGGAGCGCAGTATGTTGTATACGAACATCACCAATCACCTTGAATTTCCAAGACCTTTCAAATAAGGTGTCACATGGTGGTGTCAACTGCAAAATCCTTTAGTTACACTTTCCACCGCAAAGGGGCGCAGTTTGTTCTGTACGAACATCACCAACGGTGAGGAAATACCAAGACCATTAAAATAAGATATAACATGATAGGGTCTAGTACAGAATCACCTAGTTCCATTTTTCACCACCAGGGGGCGCACTATATTATATACAAACATCCCCAATCCCCTTGAATTTCCAAGACCTTTCAAATAAGGTGTCACATGGTGGTGTCAACAGAAATCTTTAGTTGCACTTTCCACCGTCAGAGGGCGCAGTTTGTTCTGTACGAACATCACCAACGGTGAGGAAATACCAAGACATTTAAAATAAGATATCACATAATAGGGTCTACTACAAAATTACCTAGTTCCATTTTTCACCACCAGGGGGCGTACTATATTGTATACAAACATCCCCAATCAACATGAAATTTCAAGACCTCTATCACCAATCGCCTTGGATTTCCAAGACCTTTTAAATAAGGTGTCACATGGTTTTGTCAACTGCCAAATCCTTTAGTTGCAGTTTCCACCGCCAGGGGGCGCACTGTGTTATGTACGAACATCACCAACGGTCAGGAAATACCAAGACCTTTAAAATAAGATGTAACATGATAGGGTCTACAGCAAAATCACCATTTTTCACCACCAGGGGTCGGACTATACTGTATACAAACATCCCCAATCGACATGAAATTTCAAGACCTTTAAAATGAGGTGCTACATGTGTGGGTCTAGAACGGATTTCCCTCTCAAACTAATTTCCCCCCTTTCCCCTCCCCTCCAAATCTACTTTCCCCCTTTTTTCCCCCTTTAAAATCGAAAATTCCAAATTCGCAGATATTGATTTTTTAGTATTCGACTCTAGTCCCCATATTTACAATTTCTTCCCCGTGAAGTAATTTGAAGTTTAGTTAAGCTCGTAAACGTGTTTTTAACCCGAAACGGGTGGGAAACGGTTTCCCCCCCTCTGACATTTTTTTTATTTTTCTCTTCTCATAGCATATCTACAGACCAAGACCTTTTTTTAGACACCTCAACCAAATTTTTACACCAAGTAGTTCTCTCAATATAGTGGAGACAGACAAAAACATGTTTCAAATTAATATATAGATTTTTTCATGTTGCCACACTGTAAAAAAGGATCAATAATTAAAAAATAAAATGATAACACGTGAACTTTGTTTTTATAAGGCAATAAAAATTCAGATAAACTCGCTGTATTGTTGCATTTCCGAAAATGACGTCATTCGTTTTTAACCCAAACGGGTGGGAAACGGTTTCCCCCGTGGGGGAAAACCATTCGACTTTTTTTTTTTTTTCTCTTTTCATAGCACATCTACAGACCAAGACCTTTCTTTAGACACCTCAACCGAATTTTTACACTTAGCCGTTCTCTCAATATAGTGGAGACAGACAAAAACATGTTTCAAATTAATATATAGATAATATAGGTGGCCAGGACGGCCGAATTCAAAACAGAACATACCATAGAAAATTGCTACCTAGCCTGTATGGCCTGCTCTTGTGACGAAATAAGAACCCGGATGATTTCACGAAAAAACTCTAAATCATCTTAGTGAAGCCAGGGTGACTTTTTTGTGCAATATGTCGGGATAACAAAAAAAAAAAAAAAAAAAAAAAAAACTGCTAACGCATCTTTAAAATCTAGAGAGGGACCGCACTACCACACATTACAGGGGAATATTACAATAGTATCTGCTCACTGTCACTGTTAGAACAACGCAACAAAACTTTTTATGTGTGATATCATAAAAAGAAATCAAATCTTGTGAAGTCACAGCAACTATTGAAAGATAAAAAAAAATTTCGCCAGGCGATGTAATGTTATTTTAATTCAAAGTACTAAGGGCTGTATATGGAATATTCATTTTAATGGGAATATCGTACTGAAACAAAGAATGTTTAAAAAAAAAAAAAAAAAAAAAAAAAAAAATTAGAATGTGCATTAATACCCCTCTTGTCACACAATAACCAAGATTAAAGCGCTTTGCTTGTTTTTGGTGTAATTTTTAACCCTAACTAATCACCTATCTTAAATCATGTCATGAATTATGATTATGTCTTATAAACTTATAGTTTAAAAATGTATATAATGTTTTAAAAAAAAGTATTAAGGCATTTTGTTGAATAGAAAATTTAAAAGTCAAAGCTTCAATTTATTTTCACAATTATAACAAATTTTTTAGATACTTCTAACAAAATATGATATTTTTCGAAATATTACCAAGATGACTTTTTTTTAAATCAGATTTAACAAAAATTTGATATCAAATACTACACAAATTTACCAAAAGGGTTTTTCACATATATTTTTCACTAGCAAATTATATTGCTACTTAACTATGTCGTAATTTTGTAGAAATTTGACATTGATCTGAAACCTAATACGACGTGAACCATACAAAAGGTTTTTCTATGATCAAATTCTACATGTAAATATATATTGCCTCTTAACAATCATGACGTCATTTTCAATAGAAAAAATCTATCAAATTGAAAAAAAAAAAAAAAAAGTAAAAAAGAAATCGAAAATCGGGGTTTGTATACGATTAGATCTTGTAAAGTCTACCTGTATACAAAAATTGGTGGATTTAGGATACATTTTTCAATGAGAAAAACGTAATGATAAACACTTCAGATACACACAGGTAATATGTTTGTATCAGTCGAGGTCAAATTTGAAATCTGAAATATCTAATGAATAAGGACTATAAAATTATAAAACATATTAATCTATTCTTTTCACACAAAATATTGACGCGATATTTCAATGATCAACTGATTTTTTTTTTTTTTTTTTTCCCGAGAAAAAAACCACGCGGTTATTCATGTAGTATGCAGTTATGTACGTACGAATTTTCGTGTAATTAACCTAAAATGAAATCCTAACAATTGAAATAAAGAATTCTTTTCACACATTTTTTTCCCCTTAGAAGAAGAAAAGGTCAAGATGCATTCTATCGATCCAAATGTTACACTAAACGAAAGAATTGTATGAAGTTCGACGACAGAATTCTACTAAAACGTCAAAAGATGAGACTCGATAAAGCACGACAAACCGCCACAAAACGACGCAGATGGATCAACCTGCCGGGATCGATTTTTCCAGATTTCCTGAAGGCAAACCTTTCTTGAATTTTTAGCGGAACTTTAGATCTTTAGTCGAACTTGGGCTACAGTGCACACGCGTTTTTCGTAGCACCTTTTTTCTATACCTCAACTTTTAAAAAAAGATAAAAAAGAAAAGAAACCAAAGCCTAACACTTTTTTTTTTTTTTTTTTTTTTTTCCATATAGGCGCTGCGCTCCTTTCCAAATGTTCATAACTACATTCATTTCTTAAATTTTTCTCCGCGCTTTTCCTCTAATTTTATTATTGGGAATTTATCTATTTCAGTTGATCTAAAAAAAAAAACCCTTTACCTTAAAATGCGAAATTGCATTCCTTAGCAAAGATTAATAGTATATTAATTTATTACAATTTCTTTTGCACGTTTTCGTTGAAATTTATTTTAATTTTAATGTTTTTTAAAATTTATTACCAAAAAGAAACACAAAATGCTATTTTTTTTTCCAAGCAATAGTCATATCATTGAAATAATAATAATAATAATAATAATAATAAAGGTTTTGCCGGCTTACTTTATCTTAAACAGGAAAAACAATCATGCCGTTTGCATACATTATAAATACTTTCCAACTCTACTTACCCATAATATCGTTTAATCTAAAATTGTATTTTTACTTCGTAATAAGAGCTTAAAATATACCTTTTGTTTTTTATTATGGGGGAAGAAAACTTAAATACCTTTCAAAAATTTTCTTTATCACTTCCCTTTCAATGAAATACAGCAGATTGTTTTTGTGTAATCTGTATCATATCAAACTCACTTAGCCACCCTATAGTGCACTAAAATGTCCCCATATCACTAAAATATTACACTGAACAATTTCCATTTACATACTGCATAATGTGTATGAACAACTTTAAACCAATCCTGTAAACCAATGATTATGCTAATAATATTTTATTCATTTCGGAAAAGCGTTTTATATGTCTGAATAATGTATAATAATTTGATTAAATTGTGTGCAGTTTAATCATATCGAAATATCATTTAAACAAACACTTCTCACAAACCACAGTGCATCGGAAATAATTTTTAAATCTCCGTATACAGACGAGTTGCGCTGTTTATTCCATTTTTATTTTCTTCTAAATGCATAGGAAGAATGTACTGGATTCGTTGAAATTTTCTTCCTCCATTTTCCGATGGATTTACACATTTTGAAATACCCTGAACACGATTTGATCATTTTTAGAGAATGTTTGTCTGTGAGTGTCCAAAATTTGGGGAACTGTATCTCACAAACCATTAGATAGATTTCTAGTTTATGTTTGGTTGGATCTCAATATAAGTTGGTGCTGGTGCATATTTCTCTACACATAGCTCTGTCGTCACCAGGGCCAGATTATGGCACGGGCACACGGGGCACTGGCCCAGGGCCTCCAAATTTAGGGGGCCTCATTTGCAAAAATTGAGAAGTAATAGTACAAATTTCTTCATTATATGTCTATTAAAAACAAAAATTGATTACATTTTTCTTTCTATATTTTATTAGAGAGCTTAAACAATTATCAAATTTTGTGACTAATTTCCTACACATTGGCTGACCAATGTGCTACAGTTTTTCATTTGTCTTGAACATAAAACTAATGATTTTGTTATAGGTTGCTGAAAAAAAATGAGGAAATAGAAGGTATAATTGAAGGAAAAAAATAAAAAGTGCACTATTTTTATTTATTTATTTTTGATTTTGAGAATGGGTCCTTTTGGCGAACTCTTTAGAGCAGGGTAAGGGGGCCTCCGAATAGCATGAGTGCCCCGGGTCTTCCAAAAGCATAGTTGGGCCCTGGTCGTCACACCGTTTTTTATTATTATTATTATTATTAATATAACAGCATAGGACAAAATTTAGAATGTATGTATACAAGGAAAATTATATTTTTTAATCATATTATTTATAATTGTAATAGTGAGCCAGGAATAAAATTTTTGTGTCGCTGCCATCTTGGGAGGGAAGTATTTCCCGAAGGATGACTAATTTCAATAAAAGTATTTTTTGAAAGAAATCGTCAATTGCTTTAAAACGAATAGTTAATCTGCGATTGTATATTTAAAAAAAAAAAAAAAAAAACGGGGGGGGGGGGGAGAATGCATCTTTTAAGATATTACGTAGAGGGAATAAAATTGGCTTTCATTCAACATTTATTATTGTACTTTTCTCAGATGAATGAGTCTGCATTCACCTTGGGAAATAATTTTGATAAATAATAAAATTAATAAATAATTTGCAATGCAGTAACTCATATTGGGAAATATGGAAAAATAAAGAACATGTGATAGTGAACTTAAATAACATGTTAATTTCAAGGCATGAGAGTGTTACAGTCAGAAAGTATTTCATAATCTATGAGAAAGCGTCAGTAGAAGTCTGCACGGGCTGGAATTTCGAGGCCCGGGCCAGGCCCGTTTATTTTTTAACGGTTTATGGCCCGGACAAAAAACGATAAAATCAGGCCCGACCCGGCCCGGCCCAATTCAAAAATATGTAAAAAAAAAAAAAAAAAATGCCTTTTTATAAAAAAGATTTTTAGTATGTGTTTTGCAGAGGTTTTATTTAACCAAACAATAGTACGTTCTTTAACAAAACTGCTGAAATTTTACAAGACAATTATATATAAACAGAAATTCATTATTATAGACAAGGCACAAAGACAAACAGAAAGTCAAATCGAAAATATTAGCATTCATCAAAAAATATAGGAAGGTATTTAAAATGGTTAATACTACTGAAAATTCACTTTCAACCATTTTCTCTTATATACCATAATGTATCCGAATTTTTCATGTGCTCCGGTAAACAAAACTTTAATGTTAATCCAACCATATTCAATAGAAAAGTTGCTTTTGCCCATGATAAAAATGATGCTACTTTCGTCCACTGGAGAAAAGGAAAAGGAGCCTTAGAGAAAAAGTTACAACGGAAAGATTTTTATAGCCTTTATACCACCTAAACTCAACAGATCATAAGAAACAAACCCTTATACACAGTAATGTATCTAATTTCTTTTGTTATGTACATGTGCGCAAACTGGTAGTGACATGCATACTATTTTGAATAGAAAAACCATCTAATATTACTTTAAATAAAATATATTAATTTCGAGGCATGCTAAAAATATTTGCGAAAAATCAGATTTTGGACAGACAGACTGATAGACAATTAAATTGACGTTACAGACACCTTTTTTTTTTAACAAAATAGAACTTTATGTGACATACAAGCCTGTAAAATTACGTAAAATAAATGACTGAAGAAATATTTTATCATTTTCCCTTTTCGTTGATTAACGAGGAAACCAGAAAAAGATTCGAGCCGGCCTGGCCCGGAGAAAATTTCATTCAGGCCCGGCCGCGTATCTCCGAAATGTTGGCGCACGCAGAACAAATTCACAATTTTTCTCCAGAGAATGCGATTTTCGCCAAATCTGGAAGTGCAAAGAGAAACTTCACGCCGCTTAACCTGTATAAATAAACATCCGGCGTTTTTCTTTCTTTTTTTTTTTTTATTATTTTTTTTTTTCATCTGATTATTAATGTAGGATTTAAATCGCAAAACGAAACATATCTTGAAATTAAGAAATGGTTATCCAAATAGAGAAGTAGATAATAATAATGGTAATATATTAGCATTGAGATCCAATTTCATGTATAAGGCCAAAAAGTTTGTAAAAATTGTTCAAACAAATTACAAATTCTTAGTAAAATGCATGAAAAATGTTCATAAGTCCAAATCAGTAGTACGCCATTTTACATTTCAACTATTTTTATTTCATTTTGTATTTAAATTTTTAAAATGTACGACTTTATAAAATATTTCTCTTACGATGCAGTGCTTGAATTTTCATAAATTATCACCTTATATTTATCTATTATGTATTTTTAAAGAACATCTTAATCATAATAAAATAGATATTTCGTGTTAAATTTTATGGTTGAAATTCATAAAATTTTCTACGTATAATTTCCTCCTCGGACATGTCCATTTCTCATTCTTTACCCCCCCCCCCCAACCCCAACATACAAATTATAAAATAAAACGTTAAACATTTTATTAATGCTATTCTATTTGTTTTTCAGTAATCATAAACAATCTAACTTAATATGTTATACAAATCAAAGTAATAATGATGCGCATAACCATTTTCATCCTATATTTATTGTTACTAATTTCTATTGAGAGCGAAATGTATTCATATTAAAAGGAATCAGGGCCCGATCTAGCTCATCTGCCGCCCCGGGCAGAGTATAATTTTGCCGCCCTTCATGATTGGTTTTAAATAAATACAACCAAACCCCAGTATAAGGCTACCGTTACGCAGTAGTAATTCGTTTATATTGTGATAATTCCCGGTGTCCATGCAATTTCAAAGAAAACATTTACCTGTTTATAGTTATATTTCATATAAGTTCACTTTTGTGTGTACTCCATGGATAGTCTTTTAATAAGGTTTGGCTGTATTTAAATATAAGGAATTTATAAGGAAGAATTGACTAATACAACAACAGACCTTTCGTCCTAAATTAATTTCTCTGACGGACAGAATTTCAATTTATCTTTCTTATTTTATGTTTCTCTTGATAAATATTTTATTTACAAAAATATCATCTTACACTATGAGTAAAAGTTATAAGAATTTATCTAGACTATATAAAAAAAATTATTTGATCTAACAATATATTTTTAAATATGTTATTTTTTACCTCATTAAAACAACAAATTAAAAAAATAATAAACAGAAAACACTTTCATATATGAATTTGCGTTTAACAGATTTTAAAAGATGAGAAAAACAAAAGCATAAATAAACTAAAAATTACTATTTTACATTAAAAAAAAAAAAAAAAAAAAAAAAAATCTTACGTTGTAATGCAACAAGAATGTGCATATATAGATAGACTGAAATAAAAAAGGAGAACTCTTTATTTAAGAAAAAAGTATGTACGACAACCGTATGAAAGTAGAAATATTGACTTGAAATTTAAATAAATTGATAGTAATTATAAATTTAATAATCATGTTTTTACTTCCTGGTTTCTGTGCATTATACTGATGATATATATGTATGTATTGTAAAATATTTGAAAATTTTTCTTGCGTATTAAGTATGTACGTTTAGTTTTAATAATGTCACTTACTTTATTAATTTTTGGTTTTTTAACCTTTCATATTATTTTTTTTCCATATATATATATATATATATTTTATATACTATATATGTAAGTAGAAGGAATAAGCTGTATAGGTAGACTCTACTCAATTCCCACTCATTTGTTATAAATTTCTACTACAGTATGTACTACACTCATGTTAAGAGAAGTGAATTTGACCGATCGCTCAACACGGTGACAGATTGAAATATTGAAATGCCTTACCTAATAGGCTACCCACCATTTAGTTCCATACACTTGCCATATCCTAATTTGTTAATAAATGTTATTGGGTTCAGCTTTATATTTTATTTTTCCTTTCTATATTATTTTTAATGCAATTTTCACCATAATCGGATATTGTTCTATTCAGCTATGTCAAAAAAAAAAAAAAAAAAAAAAAAAAAAAAAAAATCTTTAATTCCAAATAACTTACGAAATTTTCAAATTAGAATATTCAAAATTAATGGTTTTGATCCAGTGTGATAAATAATATTTTAAAAGTAGTCTGACATTTTTGCGATGAAAATATTCCTCAAAAGGCACGTTTTTGTGTAATTTTGCCCTATTCTGCAAAGTTAAGAAATTCATAAAAATAAAATAATTTGTGACATTTTCAAAATTGAATTTTCATAACTGATATTTTAAAGCTAGTCTGCCATTTCTCCCGTGTTAAGAAAATCTTGAATTTGAAAAACTTATGAAGTTTTTAAGTTAAAATATTGTAAATCAATAGGGTTCTTATTAGTGTCATAAGTGATATCTTAAAACTGGTGTGGTATCTCTGCGATCATTTGTTGTTTAAAAAAAAAAAAAATGGGGTTGTAAATTTTTATGATTATTCAAGTTCTCCATATCTATAGTGTGATGAGAAACTAATTATGGTTATATAATCTACTTAAGGCTGTTCTCAAATTCAAATTCCTTACATTATATTCCCGAATTTAACTCATTTTTATTCATAAATATACAATTTAATGGTATTTTTATCCCAACTGCATTATTATAGCAAACAAAGCTTTTATTTCCTATGAAGAATAAACAGAAAGGTTCTTTTGTGAATATTTAAAAAATAGCGTTTCCAGTGGATTTTCAGGACGAAAAATAGTCAAAATGCGAAGATTAATTATACATATATATAGTTTGATAGATAGGTAGGATATTTTTTGATTTAATTAATCTAAATTTTATACAATAGATTTATGAATGAATAAAAATAACTATCCGTAACTTTCTTTTTTTTTTTTTTTTTCAAAAAAGTTTTGTATTGCTACTGTAAACATAAGAGAGTAATAATTAGCACACAGAAATAGAATTATATAAAATAGAAAAAAAAATATATAAAAATCAAGTGTAGTATGCACTAATGATATGACTGGACTGGAAGACGAAAAGACAATGATGTACATTTACAGTGACAGTGTCCACATTTAGAGTCCGTCCAGTCCCGTCAAGATTTTTCTTTTGTCCCTAGAGCATACAAATTCCCATCCATTCTGATTATTTAAAGTTCAGTTTTGGGACAAAAAATCATTTTTACAACAAAACTACAATAGAGACAAAAGAACATTCCATCCTCCCCCCCTCCCCTGTCCTTTTATCCTAACAAAAAAAGAAAAGAAAAGAAACAAAGTCACATAAGTTTCCTTTCCAGTATTTTTTCTTCCAGTCCAGTCTATAGGTGTCAACCTGTCCTCTATGTAAACTAGTGGTTCCACATTGCCTGACAAGTAGTTAGTTCTTATCTGAACCCCATTGTGCCGTCTTTACTCATTTTCACATGCAAAGTGCAAACGTCATCTGCTGTTTTCTTTGAGAAAGAAAGAGAGAGAGAAAGCATTTGTTATGAAAAGAAAATTTTCCATTGAAATTGGAATTGTTGAGAAAGGTGTTTTCTTTTTCACCTTAGAAAAAAAAAAAAAAAAAAAAAAAAAAAAGAAGTTTAAAAAAATTATTTTTCTTCCCTCAGTTTTTCACTTATTTAAAAATTAATATTGTTGCCACTTGAAACTGCCGCCCTTAGAAATTTGCCGCTCCGGGCAATTGCCCGGGTTGCCCTGCCCTAGATCGGGCCCTGAAAGGAATGAGTATGATAGAACACTCAACACAGTCGCAGACTGAAATGCCGGACCTCATAGGCTACCCTCTATCCGATTCGATACATTTGACTTATCGTAATTAAATGACTAATTTTATTAGGATTGTTTTCGTACATTAATTTCCAACACAACTGATCCCCATATTGCAAGTTCGTGGGAAGTATTGGCCTAATTTGTCAAATGAAGGAAACACAATTTTTAATTACGAAAGTTTCAAATTAAAATGTTCATATTTAATGAAGTGTGTTAAAAAATATATTTTAAAATATTAGTCTGACATGTTTACGACAAAATATTGGCATAATGGACGTTTAAACGAAATTTTGCTCTATTTTGCCATGTTAAAAAGAAAACGTAAATTTTGAATAACATGTGAAGTTTACAACTTTTATTGTTCCAAAGCAATATTGTCCTTATCAATAACATAAGTGATATTTAAAAACTGATGCACCTATTTTACAAACTCAATATCTGTAATACACACAGACAAGTCACATAAACCAACCACTAAAAACATAATTTTTGGATTCAGGAAACCTCAAAACATATAAATGTAACAAAAATTTAATTTCGAAAACGTGATCCGAAAACAATACTTTCGCGACCTTTTACGGATAAGATAAAGTAAATTAGAATAAGAGAATAATTTTAAATTAATTAAACTTTAATTGCATTTATTACATTGATTTTTATTTATAAAAAGAAGTGCTTTCCTTTAATTTGGGGTAGACCTGTATATTTACTATATATTTTACAAACACAATATAGTGTACTAATTTAGCACAGAATTTAAAACACATAGCACGACGTGAAATGACCTTTCAGCAATTCCATTGTATGAATATATCTGAATTCTTTTGTGGGGTTCTGTGTAAACTTCTAATAAAGGATATACATTCTACATTGTATACGAAACATTCTTTCATGCACATAAAATATAAGTTCAATTTTTTTTTTTTTTTCTGTTTCATCCAAAAATATTAAATTGTATTTACCAGAAAATTCACACATAGACTTAATGAATTTGAATTCTTTTCTTAGTCACTGTACACGAATTACTTAATATTTCATCCGAGTCCCAATATCTATTCTTGAGGTATGGTAATAACAAACACACAGACACATTCAGGCAACCGCTAAAAACCTAATTTTTTGTTTCAGGATATTTAAGCAAATGTAGCAAAAACTCAATTTCGAAAATCTGAATCAAAAATAAAACTTTTCTTACAATATATGGGTAAAATAAACTAAATAATGATCATAATAATGACAATCTGGTGTGTCTCTCACACGACTTTCTTTTTTACCCTGCATTTCAATATTATAATGACAGATTGCACATTAAATCTTAAGATCAATAGCGTAAGAATGTAAAGTTTAATGTACTTTTCAAATAATCTAAAATAGGTTTAGAAACAATTTTATTTGACGAAGAGAAAGTAAATAATAATAATAATAAAAATAATAATAAAACAGAATAAAATAAAATAAATGTATTTCAAGGATAATTTTAAAAGCTTTAAAATCATAATATTACAAATATACTTCTTCATTAATCTTGATAAAATAAATTTAAAGGGTTTTCTAATAAATTTTGGTATTAAATTATATTATCTAAAAATAACGATACAAAGACTCCATTGACACATTTTTAACAATTATGATTCAGGGAGCCTCAAAACGTGTATATATAACAAAAATTCAATTTCGAAAATTTCACCCCCAAAACAATACTTTCTCTACCATATATGTTGGTAAGAGAAAGTAAAATAAATAGATAAATAAATAAATGCATTTCAAGAACAATTTTAAAAGCTTTAAAATTAGAATATTGCAATTTTATTTCTTCATTAATCTTGCTAAATTAAATTTAAAGGGTGGAGGATTTCTAATAAATTTTTGCATTAAATATATTATTTAAGAATTACGATACTAAAACTTCATTGGCACATTTTTATAGTTTATTCTCTTGGGAAAAAAAAAAAAAAAAAAAAAAAAAGATTGCTCGAATCCTTAACCAGTCGTGAATGAAGTGGAAAGAAGGGTTGCTTTGCTGCAGAGAGTGTTTTGGCGCGAGCTACAAAAATTCGCCAGGTTCGCCTGTATGCGCCAACATTTCGGAGATACGCGGCCCGGCCCGGCCCGAATATACACAAAAAAACTGAGCCCGAGCCCGGCCCGGCCCGGCCCGAGCCTGATAATTTTTTTTAAGCCCGAGCCCGGCCCGGCCCGAGAGCAAATTCAAAAATTCGGCCCGAACCCGGCCCGTGCAGACCTCTAAGCGTCAGTCCCTCCCCCCTTCCTCCTTAAATACTGACTTCTCCATTTTTTCCTCAATTTTTAACAAAAGAAAAAACAATGTTCTTTGGAAAAGAAAGGAAATATTGTTTTCAATTACTTCTCTTACATTTTGTACGTTTTATTGTATTTTTTTCATTTCCGCAACTATTTTAAAATTCGTTTGTTTTTTCTTTTCTTTTCTCTTTCTTTTGCTTAACCTGTGCCAGGCTATAACCGATCAGTGACCTGAGAGAGAAAAAACAACGCACAGGGGCGTCGTGATCCCATCAGTTAAAAACAACGTATGTAAATAAGGTTGCTTTGAACTAACTCACTGAATAAATGAATTCAAATGGTGGTGTTTCTTTCTTTCTTTTTCTTTTTCTTTTCTTTTTTTTTTTTTCATTTGTGAGGAAGGAAGAATATACTTAAAAGCTTCGCATTTCGTTTCCGAGTCGAAAATGTCTTTTCCGATTGTGCTCGAGTATTGTTTTCGGATTCGGAAGTATTTACCTCTTCCTGCTTCGACAAGGTCAGTCAGATCTTCTCCGTTTTAAAATACATTAGCATAGGTCTACTCTGCTTCATTTTCCATCCTATATTTGTGCTCATTAATTTCTACTATTTGTCGGTCATACTATATTTGCAAGTAGAGTAATGAACTCGGCTGATTGACAGGTCCTATCGGATACTGTCGTGCCCACTTGCCCAAGCCTTTTCCCTTCTTAAATGTACCTTATCCTAATTTACTGCGTTTTTTTTTTTTTTTTTTTTTTTTTTTTGTGTGTGTGTGTGTGTGTGTCAATTTTGTATTTTAGTTTTCAAGCAATTATTCCCATATTGTAACATTTTGCAAAATCTCTCTCTCTTCTGCCTTTAATTTCAAGTAACTTAAGGTTGGTTAGTTGGTTGGATGGTTCAGTTTAACCGCGCATTAGTACTGCTCAGTGGGTAATTCATATAACTTAAGTAGTTTTTGAAGTAGAATGCTCATATACAATTATAGTTACGCTAGGAATATTAATGAAATTATAAAACTGGTTTTTTAGCTTCTTTAGGATAAAAATAATTCGCAAAAAGCACGCCTATATAAAATTTTATTTCATTATGCCAGAATTAAAAAAAAAAAAAAAAAAAAAAAAATATCCTGCACTTCGAATAATTTATTAAATTTTCGAAATATAATATTAAAATCAATTAACTTAAAAAATGACTAACCTACTGTCAGACACCATGATCATGTTGTTATTTTCGGATTCTTCAGGGCCCCACCAGTTTCCGAGAGGTTCTACTCTCAAAGCGGGTAGGCATGAGGTGCCGGATTCGAACACAGGACGTGCTTGTATTCATAACCGTTCAGAGTTTTCTGAAACTTGTGTAAAAACTTACTAGGACCCCTTAGAAAGAATCCCACGACGGGCATTTCCAGAAGGCTTTTAGGGTCCTAGCACACTCATTTGGTTTTAACCCATTTTTTGCCACAGTCCTATACACAGGACGTAATAAGTATTAAGTGTATTGACTGTTTTGAAGGCTTTCGCATCGTTATATTTTGAATTAAAATCAAGCATAAGAGCGAGCCAAGGTCTATCTGAATGTATCATTTAAAAAAAAAAAAAACTTCCCTAGAAGATTTACTAAGCTTAATAAAGAATATATTATGACAAACAATTGTTTGAAAAAAAAAAAAAAAAAAATAATAATAATAATAATCTGGTGTGTCACTCGCACGACTTTCCCTTACCCTGAGATTTAATACTATAGGTACGCGGATTGGAGATTAAGGGTTAAGATAACGAGTTACTGTTATGTAAACCTGTGTTAAAACAATTCAACTTAGGCTTCGGAACAGCTTTATTTGACAAATAATTCTACACTCCTTCTCATAGTTATAAGGACACCCGTTTTTTTATATTAACTAAACACTGAACACTATTATTTAAACAAATATATTTTTAATTAATTTGAATTTCATTAATAGACTATATTTAAAAAGTTTTATCGTTTTTCTATCTTAAAAAACTTTAAATATGGTAAAAAGATGATTTTTCAGGTGTTCACAATTATAAGGACAGCTCGAATTTTAGTAATTTTATTCAGTTATTCTTTAAATTAATATTTTATGGGGTCTCTTTTTAGGGTTAAACAGTCAGACATTCTCTCTGGTATATATATATATATATATACATTTTTTTTTTTTAATATTCAGTTTCAATACCATTTCATATAGCATATATGATATTCTTAATACATTTAAACTATTTAAAATTACTTTCCACTTGCATGCACTTTTCTAATATCATAAGTTAAGGTTTTTTTCAACTTTTAGGCTATGGGAAAGGCAATAATATAGAAGTTTCTTTCTTCAAACTATTTCCTATTGCTCTAAAAGTAGAGCAAAAATGTAAGTCTTGTTGAAAAAAATATTATTACCCCCCAAAATCTAACAAAAATCTGAGAATTCTACGTTTAAAATTTGCAAATATTCTCTTGATGTTCATAATAATAGAAAAAAAATTACTAAATTCCTTCTGCTTCAGTAGAAACAGCTCCCCAGAGCACCTTAGATCCACCTTCAAAATGCCCGATTCATATCTACATTTAAAAAATCTGCTCTGTCTTTCGCTATCTTCAGATCGTGCCAGTAACTGCTAAAACCATTTGGTTAATCAAGAATAAAATGTTTTTCATCCGAAAATGCAACATTTTACCATTTAATACTGTCTTTATTCAATTTTAACACAGACGTGCTTTCCCCCATTAAATGCTTATTGATTATTACAGTTTTTTTAATCATTTTAACATATTATTAATTATTTTAAGCATGCGTAAATGTGGACCCCAACCTTTCGTTAAAAAATACGAGCAAATTCAGCAGCAGTCATTATGAGTAGAACAGTAAGAGGAATTATGAGTCTTCGATCTCTGTAAAACAACTCTGATTTTGCATCAGATCTCTCTCCTATCGAATCAACAGTTCAACGTTTGATCACATTTCCTTCAGCAATTTTAGATCTTCGAATTTCATTAGAAATTCGGCGGATTGAAATTATCCTTCCACTTAAAAAACACACTTATCATACTTCACTACATGAACGTTCTTTTTTTCGAGGAATTATCAGTAATGTCCGTCCAAGAAAAATTGAAGGCTTATATATGAATTAATCTAGCCCAGTAGTTAACGAATTCGCATGTCAACTGTAATTTATCCGCTAGTAATTTAAATAAAACGAAAAAATCTGGATTGTCCCTATAATTATGAACGTCTAAAAACGTGGAGAAAAACACATTTTGCATTATTTTTTATTAATTTTGTTTCATATTAAAAAAATTATAGCAATTTTGGTTTTTAGAATACTAGATATATTAAGTGCACTTAGTTAATCTTGTTCACAATTACTTTTACATTAGTTATTTCAAAATATAAAGTGTCCTTATAAATATGAGAAGGAGTGTATGTGAGGGGAGATACCGCCCCCCTCAACTCTTCGTTTCATTATTGTACCTACATTTATAGAGAATTCAAATCTGTTATTAAGTTCAAAAGTCATCTTTCCTTGAAACTTTTCAATCTTGAACAAACTTTTCTTGTAACAAACGTATTCACTGCAAAATACATCATTTGGATCGCCTGAAATTATTTGTTTTTAATTTACTCTAACAGACACAGACACAGGCAAAGATCAAACTATAAAACTTTACTTCAGTATTTAGTAAGCCTCAAAACGTGTAAATATACAAAAAACCAATTGATGAATATTTAGCATAGAAAAATACATTATTTACCATATGGCTTTGAGGATTTAATTTCAATTCCTCAGCAGCTTTCCTGGACATGCATGTTAAAAAATATCATATGATATAGTATATTATAGTAAAGCACTTCCACTAACAAATAAAAAAGAATGTTATGGCTTAAATATTGGCAGCCCTGTATATCTTCTGAAAGTTATGTACACATCACATGGTGCACATAAGTATAATCCTATATTAATAACACACGGCACTACCTGAAGTACGCTTCCATCAATTTTTAAGTATTGCCGTATTATAATCTAGTCCTTTTGTGTAGCCCTGTAAACGAAGAGTGAATAATTTCTATGCCATATTCTACATTAAACATGTTTTTATCCATATAAAAAATATATATTCGTTTCATTTGGTGTATTACACTTGTAACAAACGTATTCACTGCAAAATACATCATTTGGATCGCCTGAAATTATTTGTTTTTAATTTACTCTAACAGACACAGACACAGGCAAAGATCAAACTATAAAACTTTACTTCAGTATTTAGTAAGCCTCAAAACGTGTAAATATACAAAAAACCAATTGATGAATATTTAGCATAGAAAAATACATTATTTACCATATGGCTTTGAGGATTTAATTTCAATTCCTCAGCAGCTTTCCTGGACATGCATGTTAAAAAATATCATATGATATAGTATATTATAGTAAAGCACTTCCACTAACAAATAAAAAAGAATGTTATGGCTTAAATATTGGCAGCCCTGTATATCTTCTGAAAGTTATGTACACATCACATGGTGCACATAAGTATAATCCTATATTAATAACACACGGCACTACCTGAAGTACGCTTCCATCAATTTTTAAGTATTGCCGTATTATAATCTAGTCCTTTTGTGTAGCCCTGTAAACGAAGAGTGAATAATTTCTATGCCATATTCTACATTAAACATGTTTTTATCCATATAAAAAATATATATTCGTTTCATTTGGTGTATTGCAGTCTATAGATGTTAAACTCTACTTACTTGTAATTTCCCCCATAGACGGAATGTACTTGAATTCTTTTGAATGCCTTTGTACACGTACCATTTGCTTGATCTCAACGAAAAGCTTAGTGTAGCATCCCTATATGATACACATTTAGATTACCAAGTTTGAACTCTCTGCTATAATTTCTTTTTGAGCTATGATGGTAACAGACAGACACACACACAGACCAACCGCTAAAAACATGATTTTTAGATTCAGGGAACCTCAAAACGTGTAAATATAATAAAAACTCAATTTCGTAAATTTGACCCAAAAACAATACTTTACAATACCTTAAGGGTAAGAGAAAGTAAAAAGTAAGTTTGGCTAAAAATGGGTTAACCCCAACACCAAGACCAACACCTAGTTTTTCCTACCGCATAAAATCTACAAATAACAAACAGAGTAATCTACTGACAGGCATCACATCGATTTTCTGACTTTCCGACAACTTATCCCTCAAAATGTCTAAAAGGCGTCAAAAAATGAAGGTTGAAAATTTTTGCATATACCAAAATTCCTCATACTTTATAATATGATGGGGAACTAGTCCCATTTTTAAAGAATAGAGGTAACTGATAGTTTTAGTGTGACGTAAAACCCAATCAATCCCAATCTTAACCCATTTTTAACCCATTGAGGGCCAACATAATTATGCTCACTCAATGTGAAAAGCCACTAGAATTTACGAACAAGCTTAGAAGGAAAGTAACAAATGATTTTTTAATAAAAGTTTTGGTGAAAAATTTCGGAATGAAATTTTACAGAGTGAAAGTTAAGTGGTGTATAATATGCATCACCACCTTTTAAGAGATTAATTAGAGCCCAGATGGATGGATGGATGGGTTTTACGTCGCACTATTGCTGCGCAGATGGGCAATTGGCGACGGTCTGGGACACACCCCTAGAGGCGGTCCGAAGACATGCCATCACAATTTTGATCCTCCAGGGCGTCCAATTTTGATCCTCCAGGGCCAATTTTGATCCTTCAGGACAATTTTGATCCTCCAGGGAAGGGATGGCTCTGCCGCTTCGGTGACCCCCAGAGGTATAATTTTTGATGGGAACATGGAGGACATTGCGGCCACGACAGATTTTGCGTGCACCAGCCACCATTAGTGTACATGACGGTCTTTGGCCGGCTCAAAATTAGAGCCCAGATTTATTGAAAGAGATTGCGTCCAATGAGAATGTTTTTAATGATTTGTTTAATATTAAAATACATAGTGTAAACCTCTTTTGTAACGGGCATAAAAAGGACTGTTTTCCTATATGCAAGTTCTAGATTACTCACGCTTGTGTATAAAAACATATAATTTGAAATTATTCAACAAAGCTATGTGTAAATGTTGACTTCTTAAGAAAACTTGTAGTAGTTTCCATGCATAATGCATTAAGAAATCGAATTCTTTTGTGCAGCCCTATAAACTAAATATATATACATAATTTTCTGCAGCTGTCATACCTTTAAGCATTTTAAAAATTTACGTTAATTTCATTATGTTGAACACAACGTAAAGATACTAAAAATGATTTGTTTTAAATGCCGTCTATAGACTGTAATGTATCTGAAAACTCATCAATGTAAACGAGCCAAAACTCGCAAACTATATACAACTAAACCGATACAGCTAATTCCCTGTAGCTCAAAAATATTTATATTAAATTTCAAGGGAATCGAATTATTTTCGTAACTCGCAATGTGTACAAACAGACAGTATACAGACGCGTAAAATACCACAAAAAATAAATAAAAAAGGGCTTCTCCGTGGCCGAGTGGTTATGTCGTCACACTGCTAATCGCCTTCCAGCGTAGGAGAGCGGGTTCGATTCCCGCGCTGGCCCTGGGTGTTTTTTCCAATTCTTCGTATCGTAATTCTGTCATGTGCTATCTGTAATTATTAAAAATAAAGAATTGAATAAAAGTAAAATCGTTTAATCACAAGTGTGAAAAAATAAATAAATCAGCTGTCATCGGTAAAAACAAACATGAAATTAGGATAAGTTAAATGCATTAAGGTATTAAGGAGTGAGTGGGTCGGGTTAGAGAGTTTGAATCGCGGGATAGCTTATATATGTATGCTGAAAATACATAAAAATATCAAAACCTTTTTGAATTTGAATTTTTTTTTTTTTTTTTTTTTTTTTTTTTGGGGGGGGGGGGCTTCTCTGCTGTTTCGGCGTTTATTTTCTTAGTGGTTTTTTCAAAATTCAAATTTTTCAACTTCGTATTTAATGAGAATGGTTATTTAAATACTAATTTAAATACAGAAGACCAAATTTGAGAAAACCAAATTTATTTATTTATTTTAAAAAATGGTTGATTTAACGAAATTTTTGTTGCTTTTACAAATCATTTGTGTATATGTGTAAAATTGATTTTATAGACAATGTTTTCTTACAAAATTTAATTGACCATCATTTGCTACTAATACAAGCTTCTACATGATTTTTAATTATTCCTTTAACGACCCCAATAGGTACAGAAAGAATTCCTTTTATAAGATTAACATCTCCGATGATGGATCTGGATCCGAGAGAAAAAAATCTCGCACAAAGATTTCTTCAGTTATGCAAATAACGTGATGAATCTGTTCGTTAAGCTTCGCAGCGTAAGGACTTCTTAATTGCATTGACACCAATTACTCAAAGAAAATTAGCCGAGCCAGCTAAACCACATAAACAAGCAAAGGCTTACATGACAAAAGCAAACGTAATGAAAAAGCCCCTAAACTAAATGACTATATTTTTTTCTTTAAGTTGTACTCAAATAACATTATTGGCCGATTTTTCTTCTTCGGAAGTTATTTATTAGGACTGAGGGCCTATTAGTCTCAGACAGCGATTTTTGCGTTGTCGTTTTCGATAGTTGGACATTTGTCGAAATCATTTTTCGATAGTTGGACATTTATCGAAATCTAAAATTTATCGAAAATATAATTGAATAATTTGAAAGCGATGTTATAATTGGGAAGAAAAAAAAAAAACTAATAGTCCTCCGTCCTAAACTAAATTCTGCTTTTGCCAGAATTTCATCAAAATCTTTTTTTTTTTTTTTTTTAAGAAAAAGAAAAGAAAATTTATACAGTATCGTTACAAACGATATCGAAAAAGTTTTTTTTTAATAATTTTGAATTAGGAAATAAATAGTGTGCGTGCAATAATTTGAAATAAAAATAAATAAAAATATGAATTTAATGATTTGATTTTTATATCAAACACGATCGCGTGCTATCTTAAAAAGTAGATGTAAAATTTAAAGTTTAATTTTCTTGGCAACAATTATAAATTAAAATAAATAATTTAATGAAAGTTTGTTCTTTAGAAATACGTCCGTGTAAGATGTCAAAAAATATACGACAAAGTATTATATCTCTTTATTTTTTTATTAACCTATTTTCAGTTTATGAATACAAGATTTTACACATTTTTTCGTTTTTTAAACACATTGATGACTCAAAGAATACTTTTTGTAATTTTAATATACATTTTTAACCTTTCCGCCTTTTATTTTGCCTTTTCGGAAAAAAAGTCAGTGGTGTCCACTGATGAATTTTAATGTGTCCACGACTGGTGCATTTTAAACTTTTTGGAAAATTTATTTATTTATGTGTATAGTAACTTTTTTTTTACATGCTCTTATTTAACTGGGTTTGTTTATTCACGTATGTGTATAGGTCGAATCTATGAACTGAATTTTCACCCACTTGCTGTTGTATAGTTTCTTGACGCAGTGATCGTTTATTATAATGGAGAAAGTTCCCAAGGAACTGTAAACTAGAAACATAAAAAAAAAAAAAAAAAAAGTCGATTGCAGTCATCAGGATGCCTTTATTGAGGAAACATTCCAAATATAGCAAGGATAAATATTTCCAAAAATTAATACAGACACTGTACAACATTTAACGAGGAAGTAAATAATCCAGGGTGAAACGTTGAGATTGTCGAATAAGATGGGGGAGAGAGCGAATGTAATTGAGTCTTTGCTATACGATGATCTTGAGCAATTCTGTATTCCCTTCCCTAAAACTGATCAGGGATGTCTGAAGTAAAAAGCCAATATTCAGAAAAAACAGCCAAATTGTAGTGCCAAATATTTTCTTTGTTTCTCGAATAAAATGATATAAATATTTTGAATTAGAAAGTTCGTTATTAAAACTTATAGCCAATTATTTCGCAAAAAAAAAAAAAAAAAAAAAAAAAAAAAAATCCCCAAAATAAAAAAACCGTTACATCTAACGGTTGCACTATAATTGTAATTTAGAAACTAAATCAATTTTAATAATATTATCTGAAAGGTGTCGTGTGATTGCAACTTACTAACTGAATCTCTCGTTATCGCAAATGCTGCGATCACTCATGTAATGACTACAACTACTACTGTCGGTTCGATGTTTTGTTTTTGAGTTTGTTCTAAATGTATTCTTCGGTCTTGTATGAATGGTCAAGTAAATGTTCTATTAGTGTTCTATAGTTTTGTAGTTCTCTCTTAAACTACTTTACATAACACGACATGGTGTCAGAAGTGTTTTCGATAAAAATTTCTTAAATATTTTCTGCTTTAGAACTCTCCGTACGTAACTTAAAAGTGGACCAGGAAAAAAAGGCTCTGTTGGTGTTAGAATTTAGAATCTTCTATCAAACAGCTTTATTATGGCTGTAGATTCTACTCAAACTACTCAAATACCTTTAAAGGTTCCTTCGCCATTTAATTTTCAAAACTCAGCGGATTGGCCCGAATGGATACAAGAATTCGAAGACTTTCGATATGCTTCCGGACTCAATGCAAAACCTGAAATAACACAGGTACGAACTCTTCTCTATACCATGGGACGCGAAGCTAGAAAAATACTGGCCTCTTTTGAACTATCAACAGATGACGAAGACAAATATGATATTGTAAAGTCAAAGTTCGATTCTCATTTTGTCATGCGGCACAATGAAGTATACGAGTCAGCGAAATTCAATCTCCGTAAACAGCAAGTCGGCGAAACTGTGGATCAATTTGCCACTTCTCTTTTTAATCTGGCCGAACACTGCAATTTCGGAGCTCTTAAAACTCGTTTAATACGAGATAGATTCGTCGTCGGACTAAATGACAAATCACTTTCAGAAACTCTGCAATTAGATTCAAAATTAACTCTGGAATCAGCCATTGAAAAGGCACGACAAAAAGAAGCTGTGCAACAACAACAACGAGACCTCCTGCATCTGGATGGTCATTCTGAAAGTGCCGTCAACTCTTTGAAAAAGCAAAACCCGAAACGTGACCTGAATGTAAAGTATAAACCAACTACTCATAACTCCCCAAAGATATCTCATAACTCCAAAGGTAAGGGAAATTGTCATTTTTGTGGTGGTAATTTACATTCTCGAACTCAATGTCCGGCAAAAAATGCTTTTTGTAGAGGCTGTAATAAGCGTGGCCATTTTGTTAAGGTGTGCTTATCAAAGAAAAATTTCGTTTCTTCAGTGCATGACGAAAATTCGTCCTCAGTGTACACCGTTGGTGGCGTTACCTCGGCGTCAAAAAACTCTCTGCATGTAAACATTGAATTTAATGACTCTTGTGTGAAATTTAAAGTTGACTCTGGTGCAGCTGTGTCCGTCGTTCATCCCGAAACACCAGGTGTTCCCAGGACTCTGTCGAAAGCTAATGAAATTCTTAAAGGACCAGATGGTTCGAGATTAAAAGTGCGTGGTAAATTCGAAACCATATTGAAGTATAAGGATAATACTTCAAAGCAAACTCTCTTTGTTGTTGAAAATGCGTGCGAACCTCTCCTAGGATACTCGGCACTCACCGAACTTAACGTCATTAAGATAGTTAATTCTGTGGTGAAAAACGACAGAAATCAACAAATTGTAAAAAAATTCTTCTCCTTATTTACTGGTCTGGGAAGAATGAAGGAAGAATACAAAATTGTTTTGGAACCTGATGCCGTTCCGTATAGCGTAAGCGTTGCCAGGCGTGTTCCTATTCCCCTGCGTGGGCGTGTAATTGCTGAATTGCATCGCATGGAACAAATGGGCGTAATCAGAAATATCGACAAGCCTACCAAGTGGTGTGCAGGACTCGTTCCGGTGGAAAAGCCTAATGGTGATATCAGAATTTGCGTTGACTTCACAAAGTTAAACAAATTTGTGGTTCGTGAAAGAACTGTCATGCCAGCCGTCGAAGAATCTCTCGGTTTGCTCGGTGAAGCAAGCGTGTTCTCCAAACTTGACGCTAACATGGGATTCTTTCAGATTCCCTTGACAAAGGATTCACAGGAAATAACCACATTCGTCACTCCCTTTGGCCGCTACTGCTTTACGAGGCTTCCGTTTGGAATCACCTGTGCTCCAGAGCATTTTCAGCGAAGGATGACTAAGATTTTGGAAGGCTTACCAGGTGTCGTCAATCAAACAGATGATATTCTTATATTTGGTAAAAACCAAGAAGAACATGACAAAAGGCTAACTTTAGTACTGGAAAAGCTAGCTAAATCAGGTGTCACTCTTAATTCCGAAAAATGTATATTCTCTGTTCCTCAAGTGAAATTTCTTGGTCATGTCATTGACAAAGACGGCATTAGACCGGATCCTGCCAAAGTTAGTGCCATCAAAAATCTCTCTCCTCCAAATGATGTCTCTGGTGTTAGACGCATACTTGGTATGGTGAATCATGTAGCAAGATTTCTCCCAAATCTCTCTTCCAAAACGGAACCGCTGAGAGCTCTTTTAAACAAAAATGTTGTGTTTCAGTGGACAAGTGTACATGATGCAGTCTTAAAAGAAATAAAGGATATACTTTGTTCTGACATTTGTCTAGCTAAGTACAATGCCAAGTACGATACTGTTTTGTCTGCAGATGCTTCTTCATTTGGATTAGGGGCTGTTCTGATGCAAAAACAGCCAACAGGTGAAATCCGTGCTGTAGCCTATGCTTCTCGATCACGTACTCCAACAGAAACTCGTTACTCACAAATTGAAAAAGAAGCTCTTGCAGCGACTTGGGCTGCCGAAAGATTCCAACAATATTTGCTTGGGTTGAAATTCGTGCTTGAAACAGATCATAAACCTCTAGTACCACTACTTGGAAAAATGAGCATTGAAGATCTTCCTCCTCGGATCCAAAGATTCAGAATCAGACTATTGCGATTTAATTATGAAATTTTCTATGTTCCTGGAGATAAAATAGCTACTGCTGATACTCTCTCAAGATGTCCTGAAGACGAAATATCCGATCGCAAAGATATGCTGACAGAACAAGACATTGAAGCCTATGTCTCAAATGTGATTAAGACCATTCCCTCCTCAAAGAAACGACTTCAAGAGATTAGAGTTGAACTCCTGAAAGATGCCTCTTGCTCGCTGGTCATGGAATACTGCAAAACCGGTTGGCCAAACTACGTAAATCTTCCATCAAATGCATGCCCGTACTGGAAGTTTAAGGACGAACTTACCATCTCTAATGATCTCTTGTTAAGAGGCTCAAGATTAGTCATTCCAAAAGTATTGCAAAAGGATATTATGTTTAGAATTCATGATGGACACCTCGGCATTCACAAGTGTCGAGAACGCGCCAAACAATCTGTTTGGTGGCCTGGAATTTCTTGCCAGATCAAAGAAATGGTGAACTCCTGCTCCCAGTGCGTAAAGACTAAAATCAACCATTGTGAACCGTTAATTCCCTCCACTCCACCGACACTTCCCTGGGAAAGAGTAGCCACAGATTTATTTGAACTAAGTGGAAAGAAATATCTTCTGGTAACTGACTATTACTCGAGATATCCTGAAATATGCTCGCTAACCAGTGCTACATCAGCAGAAGTCATTGAACAAATGAAGACTATATTTGCCCGTCACGGCATTCCCAACGTTGTCGTCAGTGATAATGGGCCCCAATACAGCTCCATGGAATTCGAAATATTTGCTCGTGACTACGGATTTAAGCATGTTACAAGCAATCCCCGATTTCCACAGTCTAATGGAGAAGCTGAACGAATGGTACAGACCATAAAAAGCATCATGCAAAAATCAGATGATCCCCATCTTGGACTTCTGACATATAGAGACACTCCGGGCCCAACAGGAAGTAGTCCAGCCCAACTATGCATGGGTAAAAGGCTTAGAACTCGTCTTCCTGTTTATCCTCCCCTACTGAAGCCAAAGTGGCCGAACCTAAAAGAGCACGTCGAAAACGACAAAAGAGGTACAGTGAAAGACAAATGTAATTTTGATAAGCGACATTCAGCTCATGAATTGAAACCCCTGAACGTTGGCGACAAAGTGTGGATAAAAGATATGAAAACACCGGCTATTATAAAATCGAAGG
Source organism: Salticus scenicus (assembly GCA_963930645.1). Taxonomy (NCBI): domain Eukaryota; kingdom Metazoa; phylum Arthropoda; class Arachnida; order Araneae; family Salticidae; genus Salticus; species Salticus scenicus. The sequence continues at coordinate 8,056,747 of OZ005653.1, forward strand.
CAGGTGCTCCAAGATCATATATCGTAGAAACACCTCGAAAAGATGTCGTCAGGCGAAATCGTCGGCATCTCGTTCTTCATTACGATCAGCAACCATTTAAAGAAGAAATTCCGTGGCTGCCTGATGCAGTGTATGATAAAGAAGAAATAGTTTCAGCTGAAAGTCAGTTAGAATCTTCTCTGTCACCAAAGTCTCCCATGAAAACCTCCACAAGTACAGATAAAATGCCAGTTGTGGAATCCGAAGTCAAAATGACAAGAAGTGGAAGACTGATTAGAAAACCAGATCGTCTCAACCTCTAGAGACTTTAAAAGACTTGGTTGGGGGGATGTCGTGTGATTGCAACTTACTAACTGAATCTCTCGTTATCGCAAATGCTGCGATCACTCATGTAATGACTACAACTACTATTAGAACTACAACTACTATTAGATTAACTACTGATTAGAAAACCAGATCGTCTCAACCTCTAGAGACTTTAAAAGACTTGGTTGGGGGGATGTCGTGTGATTGCAACTTACTAACTGAATCTCTCGTTATCGCAAATGCTGCGATCACTCATGTAATGACTACAACTACTACTGTCGGTTCGATGTTTTGTTTTTGAGTTTGTTCTAAATGTATTCTCCGGTCTTGTATGAATGGTCAAGTAAATGTTCTATTAGTGTTCTATAGTTTTGTAGTTCTCTCTTAAACTACTTTACATAACACGACAAAAGGGATTTCTAAATTTAGCTATAAAATAATTATAAGATAAAAAAACTTTTTATAAACCATTTTTTTAAATTTTCTGTTGAATCATAGCTATAGAACTAACTACATTAGCACTTTATCAATGCGTATTGTTACGAAATTGTAAGTAATTGTATTTATTTTTGTAGAAATTCTTTCAAAGAGGCTTAGTAAGTTGATAAAATGCCAATTTTCTGCATTTCCAGGTCTTTTTCGCGTTAAAATAGTTTAATTTCCCCTTTAAAACGCATTAAAAAGCTCCAATAGGCAGGTAATGGATTTGGCGACAAATTTGGCGACTTTTGGTGAGAAAATCCTTATAATCGATATTCAAAAGATGGACGTTCTAATGTGATTGGTTAAAGAGTTACGGGAAATTTGAATTTAAAAAAAAAATTTGGTTTTAAAAATAAAATATTAATCTTTTCAGAACAACATATGTTTGCATCATGAACTACACTTTATCAATGTGTAGAAAATCCTTAAAGTTATAATGACGTCAACTTTTGCCAGATGCATGATTTAACTTTTTACAATTTTTTAACGCTCACGTTTAATTAAATGTATTTTTTTTATGTCGAAAGAAAATGAACTCGTGAATTTTGTTTGGCAACAGTTAAATTATAGCTAATAATTTAATGACTATTTTTATTGCTATTAGGAGCTTATTATTTTCATATTTTAATTAATTAAAAGAAAACTGTTTGAAAATCTGACTTCGAAGTATCCGCGTTTGTAATGATCGATAGATGGCGATTTTTCAGTTTTTGTTGTTAGTAAATATTATAGGCACGCGTATTTATTATTGTTCTTTTTGTTATTCTACTTAATATTCGTACTATAATTTCTCCGCCATTACATCATGGAAAATTGATTGCTTTTGGAAAAAAATAATTCAGTTTATTCAAAGTTCGATCGGAAGTAGATTTTTAACTGAAGTTGAACAAATATTAGCTTCAAATCATCTGATTAATTCTTTACTTCCATTAGCCGAAGCAACTGAAATTTTAAATTTGTCATTTGGAAATAAATGGAAGCTTAATTCTGGATTTCTTGATCCTTTGGAGTTACACTGGAGCACACAACAGTATGTGTTATCTTTTTTACCGTATTTATTCATTTTTATTCAATAAATATATGTGAAACTAAACATCGGCATGCAATGGCAGCTTAATGAAAGCCGAATTAAAGCATGTTTATTGTAATTTCACCTTAGCCCACCAGAGGGCGAGCATTTCATTACAATCGCGGATTGTCTTGTCACCCGGGTTCTGAGCTACTGTGACAGTTTCAAATGTCTAGCTAGTAGGGAAGTTAGTTAAAAATAGATTGCAAGATTTGTACCGGACAAACAAACAAACACACAAACAAACGAGAACAGAAGTTAATAAAAACATGGTAAAAATAAACTTGTGCAATATTATTTGACGCTGAGTTTTCTAAAAGAGTAATTTATTTAATAAATCGTACTTTGAACTGTCAGTTAGTTGGCTTCTGATGGGTGATCAAAAAGTTATTTATTAACCAGATAAGGTTTAAATTGCATCAGTTAATAATATTTATTCAACAAACAAAGTAATAAATCCACATTTAATTATTTGAGCTTAACGGAAAATACAAATTGTGCTCTTTCAATCTTTCTTATAATATTAAAAGAAAGTTTGTATTACTCAGTTAAATGAATTGTATGAACATATATTATTTAGCTGAAAATTTGGTACTTAATAAATTTCGAATAAAAATTAGATTTATTTTAATAATATGGGAGTAACTTCCTCACAGCCTGCAGCAACTGTGTTTCATTCCTTAGTATCACTAACTATACAGTTCGTTAAGAAATTATAAGACCACTTTCATTTTGTAAATCATAAGAGAAATAAAGATTCTAATCATAATTTAAATACATAAAATAATATATTCTTCTATTTTTTTTTATAATTAGTTTGCAATAACTTGGTATAATGCAATAAATGTTTAATTAAAATATATATTAGAAATAAGTGAAAAATAACCTGTTAAGAAAATATAGGACCACTTTTCAAAAAACAAAATTGTATAAAAAATTAATATGATATCGGTCCTCCATTTTTCCTGATGACTTCAAACACTCTGTTTTTCATTGAAGTAACCAGGTGGTTAAGTTCAGTTATAGAAATATTGTACCATTCTTTTACAATGGCTACTTCCAGTTCATTGGCAGATGAAAATTGTTTATTATTAGCATAAACTTTGCGAGATAATATACCCTATAGCTTTTCCATGGAATTCAAGTCTGGACTTCGACTTGGCCATGGCAAAATATTAATTTTTTCTTTTTTAAACCACTCCTGTGTGGATTTAGTTGTATGACAAGCAGCATTGTCCTGTTGAAACATCCAGTTAGCACCACCTAATAAATGTCCAAACGGTATCATGCGATCATATAGCATAGACTGATATTGTGTAGAGTTCATATGACCCGAAATCCGCTGTAAATCACATAACCCTTCATAACTGAAATCTCCCCAAATCATTACTGATCCGCCACCCATTTGTCGACTGAAGCATTCTTTTGGTTCCTTACTCAAGTCATGCCAATAGTGTTTGTAACCATCGGGACCATCAAGGTTAAATTTCTTTTCATCAGAAAATATAATTTGTTTCCACTCACCATTCCATGACATGACATTTTTAGCCCATTTTAATCTTTCTTCTGGATGACATTTGGATAACTTTGGTTTTTTTTCTTCAATTTCACAAATTTCGTATTAATATTTAATTTAAGACTCTTCCAGACTGTTACATGTGAAGTTTTCTTGCTGAAACGTTTCGAAATTTCACGAGTTGAAAGACCTTTTTTAGTTTACAGTCGAAAAAATTGTCTATTATCACGTGCTGTCAAAATATTTTTTCTACCAGATCGTTTTATTTTGTTTGAATAATTTTTTCTAATTATGGCATTATGAATGGCAGTTTTAGAACGGTTCATTAACCTCGTTATATCTCTTTCAGATTTACCAGAACCTTTATAAAATAAAATTTTTCTTACTTCACACTCCGATAATTCTTTACCTCCAGGTATCGTCAAATTAATCGTAGATAACACATTCAAAACCTAAACCTTTTCTTCTTAGGTAATGCTTTTACGAAATACTGACGCATGCGCTTTATATTGAGTTTGACGTCATGTATAAAATGCTAATTTTCTCAGTTGGTCTTATAATTTCTTAACAGTCACACTCTTTAATTTTTAGAAAAATGTATAAGTTTTAATTAAATTTAATTTAATTTTAAAAGTTGGAATTAGTATAGGATGCGTTTTCTTATCAATTTTAAATACGCAACTAAAAATTTGCATATTAGGCTCTCTTCCTCAGAAATGCACCAATACTCTTGTGGTTTTATAATTTCTTAACGCACTGTATTCTTTTCTTTAAATTTCTTTGGTACAGTTTTAGCATAGGAACCCCTCGGTGGCTTTTAAATTTTTGTTGTCACTTTCTGAATTAAAATGACTATCACAGTTGCTAACTAAAGATCTTGGCAAGAAACATCCGAGTTACTTCGGTGCCAAACTTCAAATTTCCCACACTGGATTTGTTCCATTTTTTAGAACTTTTTTAAAGTTGGAATTAGTATAGGATGCGTTTTCTTATCAATTTTAAATACGCAACTAAAAATTTGCATATTAGGCTCTCTTCCTCAGAAATGCACCAATACTCTTGTGGTTTTATAATTTCTTAACGCACTGTATTCTTTTAAATTTTTGTTGTCACTTTCTGAATTAAAATGACTATCACAGTTGCTAACTAAAGATCTTGGCAAGAAACATCCGAGTTACTTCGGTGCCAAACTTCAAATTTCCCACACTGGATTTGTTCCATTTTTTAGAACTTTTTAAAAGTTGGAATTAGTATAGGAATTTTAAATACGCAACTAAAAATTTGCATATTAGGCTCTCTTCCTCAGAAATGCACCAATACTCTTGTGGTTTTATAATTTCTTAACGCACTGTATTCTTTTAAATTTTTGTTGTCACTTTCTGAATTAAAATGACTATCACAGTTGCTAACTAAAGATCTTGGCAAGAAACATCCGAGTTACTTCGGTGCCAAACTTCAAATTTCCCACACTGGATTTGTTCCATTTTTTAGAACTTTTTAAAAGTTGGAATTAGTATAGGATGCGTTTTCTTATCAATTTTAAATACGCAACTAAAAATTTGCATATTAGGCTCTCTTCCTCAGAAATGCACCAATACTCTTGTGGTTTTATAATTTCTTAACGCACTGTATTCTTTTCTTTAAATTTCTTTGGTACAGTTTTAGCATAGGAACCCCTCGGTGGCTTTTAAATTTTTGTTGTCACTTTCTGAATTAAAATGACTATCACAGTTGCTAACTAAAGATCTTGGCAAGAAACATCCGAGTTACTTCGGTGCCAAACTTCAAATTTCCCACACTGGATTTGTTCCATTTTTTAGAACTTTTTTTTTTTTTTTTAAATTATAATTTGATTACATTGCGTAAATTAATTATTGTAGTACACATACTAAAGCAATGTATTATTTTAATATAACCAATTCAAATATCTCATATTACAACTGTAAAAAGTCTTTATAAAGTCTAAAATTTCACAAAAACATTTTCAGTATATGCATTAAAGCATTCTAATTAGTTATATATTTCAATAATTTCAATATATTTCAATATTTATATAAAAATGTATGTGGATGTGGGTTTTTAGAATAGTAAAACACGGCATATGGATTTTATCCTTTTATAACGAATTGACTTTAAAGGTTTTTTATATTAATGGACTTATGTTTGATTATATATCTTTGAACTTGTATATTATAACAGATTGTTTTTTTTATTATATCTACAACTCTGATGAAGACTCAACGATAAAGAGTCGAAAGCTAAGATGAAATATATAACTAAAAGGGATGTTTTAATGCATATACTGAGAATGTTTTTTTTTTTTTTTTAATTTTTAGACTTTATAAAGACTTTTTACAGTTGTAATGCAAAATATTTGAATTGGTTATATTAAAATAATACATTGTTTTAGTATATGCACTACAACGATTATATTCAATTTTATTTTGATTATTAAAAAAAAAAAAAGAAGAAGAAGAAGAAGAAGAAAGAAAAAGGTGATTACATGTTCATTTTTTTCGACTCAAAAAGAAATATATTTACTTATTTATTTATTTATTTATTTTTGTCTCATAAATAATATAATCTTTTGATATATAGTTTTAACTTTTTAATAAATTTTTAATGGTCAAATATATGTCGCAAAGTTTGTTTATTTTTAGAAATATCCATTTATTTTATTAAATATAAGCCCTTTCCGGCCTTTTCCATTTATTTTTATATGTTAGAAATTGAAATCGTTATTTTAGAAAAACTTTAATTTTCAATAATTTTTAAAATGTTAATTCTAGATATTTTCAAATAAATTTCTCAGTTATATTAAAAGGAGACTTGACGCAGGATTATTCAAACCAAGAAAATAATCAATGTCTTAAACGATAAAGAGAAAAAAAATTGAAAAGCAGACCGTTGTTTCGGTAGCATTTAGCATATTGTCTTCAGTGCATAAAGAAATGGAAACTGGGAACTGGAGTCATCGTTTATGACCTGCCTAGTGCTCATGCACTTTACGTCCAGTCTTTTCTTAGGTGTCAAGCTAATGTAAGAGCCCAGTGAGTAAGGTTTTGCTGTAAAGAAATGAGAGAGGAGTGCTTGTAAATATAGAAAAGAAATCGACCACTGATTAACCAATAGAATTATGTGAAATTTTGGAAGGTTGGTCAATAGGAAATTGAGAATCTGTGGATGTAAAAAATAATTCACATTTACAGTTTACAAAATTACGAAACGTGATTGCAAAACTGTAAATGTGATAAAAATTCGCATTTACAGTTTCTCAATTTCCTATTGGCTAATCCCCTACATTTCACGTATTTCTATTGGTTTATCAGAATTCGATTCCTTTCCTATATATATGATAGAAACAAAAGAGGAACCGTAAATGTTTATGGAATTTCTTGAAACTGACATATGTTATTCAAGTTCACCATCAGATGTTCCCTATTGAAAATGGAGTGAGCATCTTTACTGGTTTATGTACAGGGACACCCGAAAGTTTTCCAAAGCATTATGTCCTATGAGAGGTATTTCTATAAACCATATTTAATACTGTTACTTCACACAAACCTTAATGAAATTGAAATATGTTATTCAAGTTCACTATCGAATGTTTCTCATTGAAAATCGAGTAAATACCATCACTGGGACACCCAAAAGTATTCCTAAGTATTGTGTTCTATGAGAGGTATTTCTATAAACCAAATTTGAAGGACTGAACTTTGCACAATTGTTAATAAAATTAAAATACATTATTCATAAGCACAAAAGAATGCTTTCCATAGAATACAGTATGATTAGCATTAGATTTACAGGGCCACACAAAAATATTCAGTTACATTAATAGGTGGTATTGGAAATTTGCTGGAATTACATTTTCGTTTATATTAATATTTTTTACCATTTTCTAAATGTTTATAACACTTTCGAATAAGATTGAAAAGTGTTAATGATTTCTGTTTGTCTGTCTGTCTCTCCGTCTATCTATCTGTCTATTCGTATTTTAACTCACGTAAATATTCATGGAATTTCTTGAAGCTCAAATATGATATTAAAGTTCACTATCGGTTGTTTCCTATTAAAAATGAAGTTATTATCTCTTCTGGCTTGTGTACAGGGACACCCAAAATATTCCAAAGCATTGTGTTTTAATGAACTATATTTTAATTCCTTTATTTTACACAAATTTCAATGAAATTGAAATATGTTGTTCAAGTTCACTATCGGATGTTTTATACATAAAATGGAGTAAATACCACTTGTGGTTTGTGTACAGAGTCACCCAAAATTATTCCAAAGCATTTGTTGTAAGAGAGGTATTTCTGTAAACTAAATTTTAATAAATTTACTTCGAATAGATTTTATTAAAGTTGAAATATCTTATTCATATGCACAAAAGAATGCTTTCTACAGAATGTAATATGATTAGCATTAGATTTACAGAGCTACTCAAAAATATTCAGTTACATTGAAGGCTTTTATTGCAAATTTGCTGAAATTTCAGTTTTGTTTATATTTAGCTACATAACACTTTTTAAGTGGGAATATGATTTCAATTTAAGTATCTATCTATCCGACTGTCCATCTGTCTCTCTGTCCATCTGTCCGCGCTATTGTCCGTAAATATTTTCAGAATTTTTACAAAATTATATATGTTATTCAAATTCACTATGGAATGTTCCCTATTTTAAATGACATTTATATGTCCTGTGCAACTGGTTTGTGTACAGGGGGCAACCAAAAAAAAAAAAAAAAAAAAAAAAGCCAATACATTGCATTTTAGGACAGACATTTCTGTAAATTACATTTGAAGAAAAAAATCATAAAGAAATTGACATTGATTTTTAATATGCTAAAATAATATTTTGTTTTGAATATGATTTTGTTATCCTTCAGATTTACAGGGCTACACTAAAATATTCAGATACATTATGGGCTGCAATTAGAATATAAGGGCTACGTTTTCTTTAGTGTTAAGCATTTTTAACGTTTTCTAACAATGTTTAAGAATGATTAGGAATTCAATTAGTCTATCTGTATGCCTCTCAGAAGTACTGCCTGTCCGTTGTGTGATTACATAGGCAAAGAGCATTGAAAATTATACAATACAACTATTACGTACATTTGGAAAGTGTTGATAATCAATGAGTACCGCATGATTTTACGTTCTAGTTTGATCAAAAATCGGCTTTTGAAGGTTTCCGGATACCTCAAATAAAAATTATTTTTGGCTCGTCTATGTCCTCAAAATTATTAAGAAATATTAATTGGTATTTTGATTATTTTAAACCTATTTCTTTCTATAAGAAAATATTAAATGACGTCAATCCGAAAACAATTCTCAGGAAGTTAGAGTCACAGCCTCAAATGTAACTTAATATTTTTATTTCGAAAAGAGGGAAAAAAGGCTCAAGAAATTCATTTCCGCGCTAATAGACTAAAAATGGCAGAAAAAAGACCCTTTCTTTTATTTCTTTCTCTCTCTCTCTCTCTCTTTCTTTCTTTCTTTCTTTCTTTTTTTTTTTTTTTTTTTTTTCATTACATATTCAGTTCCATTTTCGTAATATAAGCAAATGAACTATTTTTTTTCCTTTCTTATTTTAACAATCTGAAGTATTATTTTATATATGTGAGTATTTTCACTTTAATTTTTATTTCCTCTTACCCAAATATGGTTGAGAAAATATAGTTTTAGTATCGTATTTTTGAAAATGAGTTTTTCTAGATTTATATGTTTTCAGATCCTCTCAATCTGAAAAGTCTGGTTTTAAGTCGTTGGTCCATCAGCAATATAATTCTACAAACTGATGTTATCAAAAAGTCCAAAATTCATTTTCTAAATATGTATCATAGGACATAGATGGCAATATTATAATTTATTCCGGAGTATTTTTAGCCCCGCTTTTATTTTATACCAATAATTTTGTAAGATTATTTTTCTTCTTATTTTATCAAAGTTGTATATTGGAGAAAAGTTTTCCATAAATAAAGTGGTGCGGAATAAAGACGGGGCTAAAAATACTCCGGAATAAATTAAAAAGTTGGCATCTATGCATAGGATGATATTATATGAAACTTTTGACTGTGTAACCGGACAAAAGATCCGTGTACACGGGTACACAAAAGAATTCAAATTATGATGTCAGGGCAAAATTTCGAGTTGGTAATTTTATTTTGCTTATATGTAATAGGATAAATAATTCAAATTCCATAATTCCAATAGAACACAGAGAAAATAAATATACCTAAGTGATCATTTTCTAAATCCGTAAACTAGAAATATAGATTTCCGAGCTATGCGTATAAGGCACGCCAATAAGCTGAATAGACGATTATTGAGAATTTCTAGTCTATACATTTCTAGATCGTGAAACAATATCCTGAATATTTCGAATGATATGAATCCTTTGTACTACGAGAAATTCTTGCTTGATTTTCTAGAATTGAGTCGTAAACCAAGATTATAGCTGCTAAAGCTAGCCTCTTGTATTCGCATTTATTGGCAGAGATCTTTAAATAAGTTTGACCCCCCCCCCCCCTCCTGATAACGTAGACAAACTCTCTAGAATTCTAACAGGAATTTCTAGAACTCGCTTTCAAAGGGGACTAGAATTTATAAGGATGACATGGAACTATTTTTACTAGAGTCACAATTTAGATTCTAGATGTCAGTTACATAATTTTTTCTCAGTGAATGCAGTATAAAAAGCATTCGTCATTCGTCTGCAAGTCTACAAAAAATAATTTTGATATTTCAGTTGTTATGGTTTGAATTACGGTATGTTAAATTGTACTATTTTCCTCTTTTATGTATTTCTAATTATGCTAAATTCATGTACATTAGTTGTGGTGTGCATGCAAATTACCAACACTATACAGGACTATTAAAATAGATCGAAAAGATTCCTGTGTATGGGATTTAACGGATGGAAACGCTGTGCTAAATTCTACCCTGTCCAGGAAAACTCACATTAGGAAAAAGAAAGTCATCTGCACATGAAGGTGTTAAATACGAATGTAGAGTTGTTAATAAAAATTTCTACAGTTAAAATACGACGCAAAAAAAGAAAAAAAAAAAAAGAATGCGAGTTCCACAGCCTATAATTTAATTTTCAGAATTTATACTTTCCGAATGTACATTATAATGGGAAACTATAATAATCATGAAAAAATTCGACAGAGATATCGGTGTATCTACACGTTTTGATGTCTCCTAAGTTCATTTTTGTTATTTTGATGGTGATGTATGCACAAGATGTGATGTAAATTATCACATGTGTTAGTTATACAATCATAAAAAAAACATTTTAATGTAACGAAATATTTTTATGACCTTTGAATTGGCCTGTGAATAATTGACCATTTTTGACCTGTGAATAATTTAAATTCACATACAACCCTACATGTTTTCCCTAATTTTTTTATATCTTCCCTCTTCCCACATAAGTATCCATTTCTAATTAAGAAAAAATATTTACCACCTTTTCATCTAGAACGAATAAGTACTCATTCTCTGGATCCCTAAACTAGAAATATAGATATTCGAGTTATTCATATAAGGTCAACATATAACCTGGATAGACGAAATGATCGAGAATTTTTAGTCTACACTTTTCTGTATGGTGAAATAATATTATGCATATTATGAATCCTTTCTATTGCGAGAAATTCTCGCTTCATTTTCTAGAATTGGTCATAAAATAAATTATAGTTACTGAGATTCGCCTTTTACATTCGCATTTATTTGCAGAGATTTTTAAATAAGTTTGACTACTATAATATAGGAAAATGATCTAGAATTCTAATAGGGGTTTTTAGAACTCGCTATCAAAGAGAAATAGAATTTATGAGGATGACATGGAACTGATTTTCCTAGGGCAATAATTTAGTTTCAAGATGTCAGTCACACAATTTTTTCTCAATGTAGGATTTAGAGGAAATGGATCAAGGTAGGTTTTCAGTTTATTATAATTTTTTTTTTCTCTCTCTTCTTTACTAAACTAAATTATAGCGTACTGGTGCGTAGACAGTTTATAGATAATATACAGGACTACACTTATATATATATTGTGGCAACATCAAGAACGCGCCACGTGCCAAAGAAGTTCGATGAGTTATGGAATGATAAGACGTGTGTTGTTAAGACGGTAAACGTTAAGACGATCATTAATGATTAATCAATATCCTGTAGATAACCATCTATCTGTAAATAGATTTACCGTACTATATTAAATGCTATTAAATTAAAAGATCTCAATCTGTTTATTGATTACATATATATATATATTGTTAGATTTCTTCTTCCCTAGTTATCTGGTAGCCTAATATCTTACGCTCTGTCCTTTCGTTCCCAGGTACCAGGTTCGAATCCCAGTTAGGTATGGACGTTTGTAGTGATTCATAATCCGATTTAAATTGTAGGTCCCGGTCTAATAAGCCTTAATTTGCAAAAAGCAACCGTAGAGAGATATCCCAAACCCCTCACCATCCCTAATTAAAAACAAAATGTATTTTAATGTAACCTGCGGAGAAAAAATTATCGTAGGTTAAATAATGGAACGGATAAGTGCAATTTAAAAGTGCTTTATAATGTATGCGAAAAGCATATTTTTCTGTCTAGTTATTCTTCTAATCTTCTGTTTCCTTGTCAAACGATCAACCGTAACTGTTATCTTGAATGATTCACTTCTTCAGCTTGTCTCAGAGAGTGAAAAAGATCGGAGTTCGTTGATGTTGTTAGACAGAAACATGTGTTTCTTGTTTACAAACACACTTCTAAATCACCCAACATCCTCCGTTTTTAAAAAAAAGGCTTAATTCCGGTTTATTTTGTGGATAGGCGCCAACGCTAAGGACAAAAACAGGAGAGAAGCTTTTCCTGCCCAAGGTCTCGCGAGATCATTATCTCGAATTTTATGCCTTCCCAGAAAAAGGGATTAAGGCCAGAAAAAAGAATTTGAATAGAGGTCGTTCATTTCGGAATCCGATGAAGAACTTCTGGATGCAAATTTGTTTCCATCAAGAACTGAATGCCTTCGTTATTCATTAACCCTCTGACAGGCGAGAGATCCGAATTCTAACGCAATATGACCAAAACAAGGTTTTATTTGTATGTTAAGGCGAAAATGGTGTGCGCATTAAATTTATTATAATTATTATTATTATTATTTTTTTTTAATTTAAAGTTAATTTATATACGTTATTATGAATTTGATAAAACAAATGTTGTATTTATTATAGAGCAACACCTTTAAAATCTAGCTTTAAGCAAAATTAAAAAAAAATTTTACTTCTTAAACATGTATATATATATATAATAAATATATGGTTGTGTCTTACAAGGAAACATTCAAAAGGTGTCGTCTTCAAAAAATACTGAAAAAAATATACGTGATTCTACTCTTCCTAAAACACCAGAAAGTGAAAAAAATATCGGCTGAAATGAATTACAGCGACCACAAATATTATCAAAATTAAGCATATTTGGCGATTTCATATTGTTAGGCGATTGATTTTGAGTACTTGGCGGAGAAACAAAACACGGTTCTGTTCTTACACAGCAATCTCAGTGCTAGCGAACTGAATGCCTAACAGCGCTATATCGCCAAATATGCTTAATTTTGATATTTTTTTGTGATCGCTGTAATTCATTTCAGCCGATAATTTTTTCGCTTTCTGGTATTTTGTAAAGAGTAGAATCACATACATTTTTTTTTTTTTTTCAATATTTTTTTAAGACGACACCTTTTGAATGTTTCCTTGTTAGATAAATATTGAATAAGATGGAGCGTGTCAATACTCAAACGCTTACAATCCCCGACTAGCGAATTGCTAGCGCTTGCGCCTACGCCTACGCACCAATCTTTATTGAAGTAGGGTATCCATTTTTGGTGCATTTATCGCTGTTCGTTGTGGGTGTTGGCTCGGTGAATGATTGAGAGAGAAACGAGATGATTCAAATATCTTGCCAACAAGTCGCCAACCAATCGGATTACAGCATTATTACAGCCCCAATACGCGGCATTCCTTGATTTAACAAATCGAAATCAAAAGACATACGCTACATCTTGTTCATTATTTATCTAAGGGTCGTGTTTCCTTAATTTTGTTCTTATTATTACTCGAAGTGTTTTGAAACAATTACTCATTCTTAGGTGCTGAAGGACTGGCGTTGGTTGTAACAAATGATACAACCAACTTTATAGCCTACGCCAACTTTATAGCGTACTATAACTGGAAACTTTATAGCGTACGCCAGCGAAATGGAAAAGTACTATTTGAAATTGAATATAGGGATTTCTATAACATTTTTTTTTTCTTTTATCTTGTGTTATGCAATATTAATATTCAGTGAAAGGCAAAGAAGCGAATAGGCACGCAGAGTGCCGCAGAGGTTAATAGTTGGAGTTTTGGTCAGCGGAGTTAACAGGGGGCAAAGCCCCCTACTTGTTTAAAATAAGAAAAAAAATGCCACTTTACAAATGCTTTTTTAATACATTATATAATTTTTAATTTTGACAAAATCTTGAAAAATTATTCTAACGGAATTAAACCGCTGTGGTGCATGACAGACAAACTGTGCTTAGCAAATAATTATGTTTATCTGTCAAAATACAATACAAAAATTATGTTCGGCCACAAGTACATCTCGATTATATACATCACTACAGGAACTTTCTTTACAAGTGCACATTTAGACCATTTATCTTTTAAATAATCATAACCATAAACATTGTATTTTATCAGGTTCTTTGAAATTTGCTTCTTTGCTGTAAAAAACAAATAAATATCTTATTAAAAACCATTATTAAATTGCATTTTCAATAGGAGTAGCAGAATTCCAGTACATTTCATTATTCAGAAGCATGACTTTTTTTTTTCTTTTCCCCTCGGTTACTCGATTTATTAAATCATTTTATATTCAATAAATGTTAAGGTTAAACACAGCAAAGCATTCATTTGTGTTAGAACTTGTCATCGTATTTTCTATTTTGCACTTTGAGTATATACCGAACATGCAATCCAACTAAACTGACAAAGGTTTTACAATTTTTTGCTACCGGAAAATTTTAATTGATATTATTTTATATATTTCTGTAACAGTTTTCACTGATTAAACAAAAATTTCTATTAAAATTTTCCAGTAGCAAAAAAATGTAAAATTTGGCAGCTAATGTAGATAAATATACACTAGGCTGACCATTTGTCCTCGAATCTCGAGGACAGTCCCTGAATCTCGAGGACAAAACTACCTTCGTCCCCAAAAAATTACAACACATTTGGGGACGCCGGTTATAAAGTTATTAATGTTTTATTATAGTAATTTATTATATGCATAATAAATAAGCTGAAATAAGTTCTTTTAGGTGCTTTATACATAAAAATTACTAAAATTTTACAATTTAAGGTGATTTAATTATTTTTTTATTTTTTTGTCCTCGAAATTAGAGGACGCCGTCATCTTTGTCCCCAAATTCAATGAAAAAAATATGGTCACTCTAATATACACACATATATACCGCATACATGTATTATTTAACGATAAATAAAGATATGCTGTAAGCCCTTAGACATTTTCTGTATAGGCTACATCAGCCGAGGAACCGTGCGACTGGCATTTTGAAGTGTTTCTTGAGTACTTAAAATTTCACTGCTCGAATGCATATCAAGCCGCATTAATTGTAATTAATTGGGGCTAAGAGATCTTTCCATCATCCAGTTAATATGTAATTTTCAAAGCGCAGAGTACCAACCATTTCCAGTCTAATTAGTTTCTTTTTGTTTTTAATAAATATTTGGACTGACCATAACCAATTGCAATGATTTTGAACCAACAATAACGTACAATATAACAAACAACCAAACCACTGAACCATTTTAGATCTTGTATGGAGGTAATTTAAACAGTTCAACATTTTACTTCTCGTTACAGCTCTACACAAATCTCATGCCCAGTGACCCATACATTCATGAGGCACAACCGCAATAACTTGAAAGTGTTAAAAATATAATTCGCTCATTTCTATGTGTCTGGCATGTCTTCATGATCGTCCACGATAAGGCTTCTAACGCTACTGATTGACCTGGCGCCACTCACGGCAGATACGTAAGTGCCACGCGTGACCCGGAATGGATGCCCATCTTTGGATTCATGTTCTTGAAAATATAACCTCCACCCACAATTTATTTTAAAAGTTAACTCCTTTACTGCCGTCAGCCGTTAACAACAGACCTCACAAGAGGTTCTCCTTAAGGACCTGAATTATTTTTATAGAATCGCAGTTCTGCCGTGAATGGAAACTTTCACTCCAGTCAATCTCAAGTGGACATGGGAGATATTTTTAAAACAGAATAGAATGATTGGACTGAAAGTTTCTTTCATATTTTTTTCTTGCTTTCGTTTTTATTTTACTTTTGTGAAAGTGATTGTTGTGATTGACGTTTCTATATTTAGATAATCATAGAAAGAAAGTGGAACGAAATATGAAAGATTGATTGTTTACTAATAATACTTAATTTCCCTCGTTTCTTATTATAAAGTGAAATAAAGAAATTACTTTCAATTTGGAAACAACTTCTGCATTCATTCAGGCTTTTCATCAAATGTAAGATGCGTTCATGACTTTAGTTTGTGTATCTGTCTGTTTGTCCATTTAACACAAAAAATGCACTTATGTTTCAGTCTAAAATTAAAATATTTTATATATTTTAAAGAGACAAGCGACATTGAAATAAACTATTTTTCTTTTGCATTATATCGCTTCTTAAATCATATACTCTCGTGAAATCTATTACTTTTTATCGACAGAGCATATTTTAAAAGATGAAAAGTAATTTAGAGACGGGAAGGCTTCTTTTATGGGGAAAATAATACAAAATAAAACGTAATTTCACAATGCGAGTTCTAAATCAATCTCTAATTTTTTTACATTGAGTTTTTTTTTTTTTTTTTTTTTTTTTTTTTTTGTATGTAACTGAACACATCTCGATACTTAATTTTTTAGATTTGAATTACAGAATCAATCACAAAAAAAAAAAAAAAAAAAAAAAAAATTGTACAATCTGAATTTTTTATGAATTTTTGTCATGCGACTGAATTCGAGAGTTCGTAATAAATGTAATAATTTCTCGATTTCAAAACGAATGCCTATCCGCGATTGTAATGAAATGCTCGCCCTCTGGTGGGCTAAGGTGAAATTACAATTAACATGAATAGCTGTCGGCTTTCGTCGAGACGCCATTGCTGGCCGATGTTTAGTTTCACATATATTTATTGAATAAAAATGAATAAATCTGGTAAAAAAGATAACACATACTGTTAATAACAGGAGACTTGGAGTTGGAATATTAAAACCCGAATAAACTACTACGTCAGAAACGCCAAAGAAAAATATCGGAAATGCATACAGCTGTTTCGGTAGCCTATAGCGTACCGTCTTCAGTGCAAAAAGGAATTTGTACTGAAGCCTTTTTGCACTGAAGACGGTACGCTATAGGCTACCGAAACAGCTGTATGCATTTCCAATATTTTTCTTTGGCGTTTCTGACGTCGTAGTTTATTCGGGTTTTAACATATACTGTTGTACGCTACAGTGTAACTCCAAAGGATCAAGAAATCCAGAATTAAGCTTCCATTTATTTCCAAGTGACAAATTTAAAAGTTCAGTTGCTCCGGCTAATGGAAGTAAAGTAAAGAATTAATCAGATGATTTGAAACTAATATTTGTTCAGCTTCAGTTAAAAATCTACTTCCGATCGAACTTTGAATAAACTGAAATATTTTTTCAAAAAGCAATCGATTTTCCATGATGTAATGGCGGAGAAATTACAGCACGAATATTAACTAGTAACACAAATAGAACAATAATAAATACACGTGGCTATAATATTTACTAACAACAAAAGCTGAAAAGCGCCATCTATCGATCATTACAAACGCGGATAGTTTTGTGATAGATGAATACACTGGCTAACATTCTCACAAATTTTTAAGAGGATTAGGTGAAAAGAAATTCACATGTAGCATTATAAGTAACTGGCTATTTCCAAAATATGCAACCTAAGAAAAAATTTTTAATTTAACGTTCTGTAATAGCTATTAAATAATGCTTGAAGAACTGTAAAATGACATTATATTAAAAATATTATATAGCTTGATACGTTTTATAATAACTATCTGGATATTTTTGATTGCATTGATTTTGACAATATTCATTGTCCTTATTCATTGTCCTTATCCCCCTTAAAGCGTCATCCTGAAAGAAAACGTATTGTATAGTCGGCAGCAAAAGTATCCGAAAACTAGCAAAAATTCCAATGTAAAAAAGTACGTTTAATACAGTTTTGTTAAATAAATCCTTGTTGAATCCTGTTCTTAGACTGACTAAGAACAAGATTCGACAGGGATTTATTTAACAAAAAAGTAAACATTTGAAGTAAAAACGTTAAATATTTGAAGTAAAAACGCGAGTATCAGCAACTGACTAAAGAAAAATTACATCAGTTTCACAAAATTAAATTTTTCTTTTGAATTTTTTTTTTTTTTTTTTTTTTTTTTTAATCATTAAAAAGGTCAAACAGATTTCTAATAAAAATACATTTCTTTAATACTATAAATCGAAACTGGCGGTATGACATTTCGTGAGTGAGCTTTAGAACATTTAAAATAAATTTTTTCAGCCTAATTATTTACTTACTTATTAACTAATTGTTAAAATCAAAATTGTATTATTATTATTACAGGGGTGATTGTGATTCAAAGGTAAAAACCCTGAAAATTAGAACCTCAAATTAGAAAAAAACAAAAATATGAAATAATGGTATCGTGTCGTGCCCTTAGCGACCGTGCCCTTAGCGGAACGTGCCCTTAGCGGAATGGGGTCAAAGAGAAGAAGGAGGAATAGAAGAAGCCGTGCCCTTAGCGGAAATAAGAAGGTATGTTCATTCTCGGACTGATATATGTTCATTATGGAGTGTTCTCTATGGAAAATGCAGTAAATATTGTTATTGGTTTATGTACAGGAATAGCCGAAAGTATTCCAAAGAATTTCGTTCTATGAGAGGTATTTCTATAAACCAAATTTTAATAACTTAGCACTTGTGTATATGTGGGGGGGAAATTTTTGTGGCAACTGTATCTCCGGAACTACTGCTTAGAATTGCATAAAAATTTACGTGTAGATACATCTTGAGCTATATTAGTGCCTGTCAACTTTTGATGCGAACCGCTCAACAGGTGGCTCTGATGTCTGATATACAGCAATTTCCTCATTTTAAGGGGAAGCTACATCTCAGGTTCCATTGTGTATAATCAATCAAAACTTGATATAACAGAAGGCCATTGTGAGATATTATGCTGATTCAATTTGAATGCTTATGGACTCACAGGTGGCGCTGCTATACAGATATTTCTGCAATTTAAAGGAAAGCTATATCCCAAGAACTACTGCATAGAATTGCATATAAGTTTATATATTGATGCACTCTATTCTAAATGAGTGTCTATAAACTTTTAGTGTCAACCGCTCAACAGGTGGCGCTGCTATACAGCGATTTCCACAATTTAAGGGGTGGCTATATCTCAGGTTCTATTGCTTATAATCGAACAAAATGTGATATATCTGAAGGCCATTATGAGACATTATGCTGATTCAATTTGGGTGCTTATCGGCCAATAGGTGACTCTGCTATACTGCAAATTTCCTCGATAACGAGAAAGTTATATCTCAACTTCAATGGCATATAACTGTACGAAACTTTATATGTGAGATAACTATTATAAACATGCATTTTTTAAGATTTCATTTATAGACAATAAACCTGTCTTTCTTTGGATATTTAGTGTTAGTTTCCTCTAAGAAAAAAATTGATTATTTGCACTTAGTGAATTTGTATAGGAAAATATAGAAGAAAATCTTGTGGTGGCCACATCATGCTAGCTTTTATTTTTATTTTTATTTATTTATTTATTTATTAATGATATGTGTTATTCAAATTCATTATTGATTATTCCCTACTTAAAATGGCTCTAATAGAACCTATGCCACAGGTTTGTGTACAGGGACATCCAAAAAATGCCAATGCCTTGTGCTTTAGGGGAGACATTTTAAATAACTTCATCAAAAAATCATAAAGAACTAGCTGGCTTCGCCCGCTAGCGGGTCAGTATTTTCAAATGAATCACTAAAAATAATGAATCACTAACAGAAACTTTTAGTGTTAAGAAAAGAAATTTAAAAAAAAAAAATAATTTCTGATTGGGTAAAAAGTCGGGCCGGGTCCCCACGCGCTGCGCGCGTATTTCTTGCCTGGCCCTACGTGCCCCCTAAAAAAAATCATTTCTGATCGGGTAAAAATGCGCCCCACTGCCTTCGGCAGCGCAGTACCGTGCGCGCTGCGCGCGCAAAACTTAAGGGATACACGCGCTGCGCGCGCGTATTCCTTCCCTGACCCTTCGTGCCCCCTAAAAAAAAAATCATTTCTGATCGGGTAAAAACTCGCACCGGGTACCCACTGCCTTCGGCAGCGCAGTCCCGTGCGCGCTGCGCGCGCACAACTTCGGGGATACACGCGCTGCGCACGCGTATTCCTTCCCTGAGCCTTCGTGCCCCCTAAAAAAAAAATCATTTCTGATCGGAAAAAATTTTACACCAGGTCCCCACTGCCTTCGGCAGCGCAGTCTTAAGGGATACGCGCGCGGTGCACGCCTATTTCTTCTCCACCCTTTCAGGCCCTCTTAATTAACCTACGTATACCAATTTTGAACGATCTAACTCATTTGGCTGAGATCCAAAAGTAAACGTAATCAGGACACCTCAAAACGTGTAAATCTGGTGAAAACTTTCGATAATTTAAAAGAACTTTAAAATATCTTTCGAATGATGTATTAAAAATAATTTAATCATAATTAGAAATTCAAATATTGAAATTTGAAAATATTACAACGCCATCTGGCGGTACAAATTTCTGTGTTCCACTGTTTGATTCCAATTCAAAAAAGCTTTCTAATGATGTCTTACTTATGAAATTATTTTAATTAGTAGCTGAGATGTAAAAGAAAACTAATTCAGGACACCTCAAAACGTGTAAATCTGGTGAAAACTTTCGATAATTTAAAAGAACTTTAAAATATCTTTCGAATGATGTATTAAAAATAATTTAATCATAATTAGAAATTGAAATTTGAAAATATTACAGCGCCATAAAAGAAATATGATTCAGGAGACCTCAAAACGTATAAATCTGGTGAAAATTTTCGATAATTTAAAAGAACTTTAAAATATCTTTCGAATGATGCAGTAAAAATAATTTAATCATAATTAGAAATTGAAATATTTAAATTCGAAAATATTACAGCGCCATCTGGCGGTACAAATTTCTGTATTCCACTGTTCCATTCCAATTCAAAAAAGCTTTCTAATGATGTATTACTTATGAAATTATTTTAATTAGTAGCTGAGATACAGAAGAAAATTAATTCAGGAGACTTCAAAACGTGTAAATCTGTTGAAAACTTTAAGTAAAAAAAAGAACCTTAAAATATCTTTCCAATGATGTATAAAAAAAAAATCTGGTGTGAAACAACCACGCGACTTCCATTACCCGCTATTACATGTATTATATGCATTTTTGAGAGATAATGTGATCAGAAAACATAAAAGTGACCTAAAGAGAAAATCGTTAGAGCCGTTTTTGAGATACCAACTTTTACAAAAAATCAATTATTGACCGGAAAAAAATAATTACATACAAAAGCATATTTAAAAGTGAGTTAAAATGGCGAGTTTGAAAAAAATCCGTACAACCGTTTTTAAAGGAACGCCTTTGCGCGGCCTGAACTTGAGCTATTTATACAGGACGCCTATCAATTTTCCTGAACTAACCAACTATATTATTCGAAAGGACATCTAATAGAGTGTTTATATAGCAAGTTTGAAGAAAATCGTTAGAGCCGTTTTTGAAATAGGGACTTACGGTCCCACTTCCGGTTTCCGATGTCCCACTTCCGGTTTTTCAATTTTCACCAAAATTTGGAAATTTCATCTGTACATCAGACGTATTTCAATTCTAAAGTTTCGTAGATCTATCTTTATTAGTTTCTGAGCTATAATAGCCAGAATATTCTCCACATACATACATACATACACACAGACACACATACATACACTCTGACCAATTGCGAAAAACCACTTTTTTGGACTCAGGGGACCTTAAAACGTGTAAATCAGGTGAAAACCCGATATCGAATTTTCAGATCGAATACAATACTTCCATTACCTACGGTAGTAGGGTAATGGAAGTAATAAATTAATCGTAATTAGAAATTGAAATACGCACATTAGAATATTGCAATTTTTAATCGCAGAACCAATACATGTGACCTCGCTGTTTTTTTCTTTTTTTTTTTTTTCTTAGTTTCCGTGGAGAAATGAACCTCTTTGAACAGGTTGCCATGGTGATCTACATTATTTGATTACGGTTTTCATTTCCGAATGAAGTAAAGCATTTGCAATGGTGTTTAGAGACTCAGAATTTCACCGAAGACTGCCGCGATACTGAAAATTAAAAAATTTATAACTCATTCAGTTTTTGAAATTTTCTCTCAATCTTTTGGGAGTTAAATTATGAAAGCGAAATGTATATACAAAAAAAAAAAAAGAAATGATTTATCTCTAAACGCTTTTGAGTTATAAAATGTTTTGCGAAAAAATCGATGTTTCGTAAAATCTAAAAATATGGATCGGTAATCCGTATTTTGTAAAAATGATTATATGGTTCGAAAGAGGATTAAATGGCCTTTCTTTATATACCCGTTGTTAAGAAATGGAATTGTTACCCTGTCGTACAGGGCGTTTCAAAGAAGACGATCGCGAAAAAACGAAATTTTCGACCCTTTTTAAAACTTTTTTTTTTAAATATAAAAAATCCGTATTTTTTAAAAAAAAATTGTACCGTAAGAATCGGTAATAAATGCTCTTTCTCGTCGTACAGGTGTATTTTTGATATTTCCAACAGATCCGAAGCGATCGCTTTTCAAAAACACACGAAATTTTCCCTCTTTCCTTTTTACTTTCCGAACACTATAGTGAGGAAAGTATTGTAATCATGTCAAAAATCCGAATTCGAGATTTTGATGTTTCTATACGTTTTGAGGTCCCCTGAGTCCGTTTTCACTATTTTTACGATGATGTATGTATGTGTGTGTGTATGTGTGTATGTGTGTATGTGTGTATGTTTGTGAACACGCTAGCGTCTAAAGGCTTTGTTCGATCAACCTGAAAGTTGGTACGTATATTGTAAGTCACCATAGTACGAACCCTATAGATTTTGGTGAATCTAGCACTTATAGTTTTTTTACAGGGACACAAAGAAAAATTCTTTATCATTATGGCCTATGGGACCAAAATCTTAAAAGTGCGATAGCATCTAAACGCCTTATTCAATTGAGCAAAAATTTTATACCCATATTATAGGTCACAGATACTCAATCTGTATAGATTTTGGAGAATCTAGCACTTATAGTTTTTTTACAGGGACACAAAGAAAAATTCTTTATCATTAAGGCCAATGGGGCCAAATTTTTAAAAGTGTGATAGCGTCTAAACGCCTTATTAATCTGAGCAAAAAAATTGTACACATGTTATAGGTCGCATTTGCACCAACTGTATAGATTTTGGTGAATCTAGCACTACAGTTTTTTTACAGGGACACAAAGAAAAATTCTTTATCATTATGGCCTATGAGACCAAATTTTTAAAAGTGCGATAACATCTAAACGCCTTATTCAATTGAGCTGAAAATTTGTATGAATATTATAAATCACTGTTGCACTAACTATAAGCATTTTGGTGAATCTAGCATCTATAGATTTTTACAGGGACAAAACGAAAAATTCTTTATCATTATGATCTAAGGGCTCAAAGTTCAGTAGCGTTAAATAAAACCTCGTGTGATATATGGAGAAAAAAACACTCTATTATGGTTTTCTCTCTTTTGTTTGTTTAGCAATTCCTCTTTCTTTATTTTATCTACAAAACTGTTAGTTACTCAATGTTCGGAAAGTCGAGTGGAGTCACTCCAGATTTTTCTTTCAAGGTAAGCGGTGGTGGTAGAAAATGGCGGTCGCCTCCGATTTCGAATCGTTTTTTCGTTAGACAATGGTCGACATCTTAATTAATATCTCCGCTAATTAGGGTCGCATCGTTTAGCAAATTACATATCGTACATCTGCGATAAATTCTCTGTCCGACGGTACCTGTTCGAAGTCCGTGCGACCGTTAGCGGCGGAGCCTTTTCCGTTTCAAGCCGTTTCTCACAGACACACACACACACACAGACAGAAACACACACGCGTACAGATTTTAATAATATAAGGAGATTTCGCATTTATTGTTTATATGCCAAGAAAATGTTTTGTGTAAACTATAATAGGCTTAACCTCCAGATTTACAGGACTACGCAAATGTTTCGATACATTAAGGGGTGCAAATAGGAAATTAAGAGCAGCATATCTGTTTGTGTTAGGCATTTTTTACACTTTCCAACAATGTTTCAGAGTGATTATGATTTCAATTAGTCTATGTGTCTGTCTTTCTGTTTGTCCATTGTGTGATAATATAGACAAAGAACATAGAATGTTATACGATACAACGAATACGTACAGTTGGAAAGTGTTGATAATCAATGTATACCTCATGATTTTTCATTTTTGTTTTAGTTTTAAAAGGTGTAATGCTTAATTATATTTTCTCAAAAACTTAAATAAAATCATAAAATGGCAATACTGTTCGCTTTCGTATGGAGTACTGTGATTCATTAAACTTTATATGGTTACAGATCACCATTCCCTCAAATAACGGATATTCTACAGTACGCATACCTATTTTTGCGACGGGTTACTTCTGAATCAAAATATAGCCTGTGCTAAATGTGGATAAAGTGTAGAGGAAAATTGAAGATCTCATTTTTTATTTATTAATTTATTTTTAAATTTATTGTACATTTCCGCTAAAGGCACGTATGCTGAAAGCACGCCACCGAGGGGAGATAACATTTCCGCTAAGGACACGGGTTTATAGATTTCCGCTAAGGGCACGGCCCCGAAATAATACTCAAACCATTTAGGCCAGAAGCCCTCAATCTTTTTACATTTCCTTCCCATATCACCTGGATAACAAATGAACAACCAATAAAAGCAAAAAATAACTTTATAGGAAATATGAAAATATAGATGGGTTAGAGTAAAAACCCTGAAATCAGGGGTAAACGCTGAACACAAACACCCCTGTTTATATTATTAATTTTTAATGCATTAAAATATTTATAATTCCCCCTTTTATACGAAGGGATTGCAAAATTGCAATCAGCAGAAAATCACTAATTTGGAAAAGCTTCACATTCGATAATAAATTTCTATAGTTCTTGAAAGTCTCAATCAATATAATTCTTAATTAAAATTTTATAAAATATAATTCTTAAAAAAAAAAAAAAAATCACGAGCCTTTTTTTTTATTACTGGATTTAAAAATTCAAATCAACTTACTTTTATTACTTATTTTGGAATAAATTACATCATACATCACAAATTACAAAAAGACATAAATGATTATCAGTTTGTAGAGCTCAATATAGGGACCCAGGTAGCACATTATGGTATTTTCAACGTTGAACAAACGGCAATGCATTCCGTTGAATTATCGTTTTTCCGTAACGTTAATAATCTGAAAATATGTCTCGTTGATTTCCTCATCTTTCAACGGTTGTTTTAATACATTTTACAACGTAAAAAAAAACCGTTGTAAAAGGGTTGTACGAAAACGCAATACTGTCGTTTTTTTTATAACTTAAAAAAAAAAGTTGTTAAATGGTTATTCAGAATCGCAATACTGTCGTGCTTTTTATATCAGTTTTCAACGGCTTTTTTTATGTCTTATAAACGTTGAAATCCAAGAAAAATAGCTATCTCCATATATCCATTGAATTTTTGTTTCTAAAATATTGCTAACAATTTAAAAAAAAAAAAAAAAAAGGAACATTCTTTTTTACTTAATTTTTAGACTTTTTTCATTACTAATTTTATTACTTTTTTTAATACTCAATATACGAAAATATTAGATTCGTAAAAATTTTCAACTTCCGTTTTTCGAGGAAAGCTAAATTTCATAGCACGTACAACTGCACAAAATATAATATGTGAGACAACCAATATAAAAACGAATGCTGAATTAGTTAAGAGTGTGTATCAGCCGACAGGCGATGCTCTCATTACTCACTTTCAGAGATTTTTACATGACATCTCAACATCAGTTAATTAAAATTGCTGCAAATTCTGTATATAAAACCTTTATTCTGAGAAGCTATATAAAACTTTAGTGCATGTTAAATAACATTATATATAGATTATTTTTTCAGTAAATATGAAAAAAGCAAAATTTTACAAAAGTACAGTTTTAAAAAAGAGTATTAAATATTTAAAGTTAGATCGACCCCTGAAAATTTAAGACAAGAATTCAAACATAAAATTTAAAGAAGGGAAAAAGAAACACTCACTTCATTACTTGAAAAATCTTGTTTAAATAAATACAGCATCCACAATTAGACGAGAACTCTGTAATTTTTAATATTATGCTAGCAGGTAAACACACCCAAAACCAAAGAATATTATAACTTTGAGCATTTAAGGGAATTTACCAGCTAGCAAGTTGTTTGGAAATTACGTAAAATGTCAGAAAACTTTCGTACCATTTTAACAGGAAAGCGATATTCATCTTCTTTCACATCACATTCACTTTGAAAATGGCACGCGTCGTATCGTAAGACGCTTTAAAGGTTTGCCACAATATACTTGGCGATTTCGCATGTAGAACGGGAGGGAGAAAGCATACAATATGAACACCTTCGTTAGCTACGGTTTCCGAAAGCCAAAGAACATTCTACTATACTTGTTAATATAATTTGCCTAAAGCTTCCCTTCTTATCATGTTAGAAGTTCTTTCGCAGCACACCATATCTTCTAAAACTCTAAAAAAAATTATATTATAACACGCACATCCCGCCAATTCACAATCGTGTATCGATATCAAGTTGAAGAGATTCAACGCCATTTGACAGAAATAATGACTTAAAAAAAAGCACCTATTAATTCGTTGAAAAAACATATTTTTTATTAGAATCAAAAAGGAAAACAAAAACTAATAAAGTACCTATTTTAAAACGTCGAAAAAATAGCAGAAAAAGTACAACCATAAAACAACGTTTGTTATAGGTTTTCTTTATTACTGAGTAAATTTTCGAAATTGTTCAGTGAGAATATTGCGAAATAAAAACTATTTTTCAACGGACATAAAATAACATAACCAATTTTTCACTGTTCAGACTTATTTGCAACGCTATAACAACGTTATGTGTTACCTGGGGAATTAAAACTAGTAAAAAGCCGAAAAATACGGTGCCCTTGAAGAAAAAAAAAAAAAAAAATGTATGAACTCTCACCATATTAAAAATTATTTTTTAAATACTCATACTAAATATTATGTAATTGATTTCCAAGTAAAGAAAAACTAGATATTTAAATATCAGAATAATCATATTTTTAAGATGGCTTTATTGTTTAAGTTAATTTACTTTTTATAATGTCCATTTCAGTACTGAAAAAATGTTATTTAATTAAATAAAATATTAATAAAGAATAATTAACTACCTAACAAACACAAAAACTGGAGTCTCTTATTTTCAGGTTACAAGAACACGGGGGAAAATGTGTATGTAATTCGACGATCTCAGCTCAGCAAAGCAAACACGTTTTGAATGAATGAATATGAATACATGTAGGCAAAACTTTATCAGTATTTTTTTTATTTGACGACTGCACATGCGTAACGCAAAACCGAAGTGACGGCCTGAAAGTTGAGGTTTAAAAACCGATGTTCGGTTTTGCTGAATAATGGATTTAACATTCTACAAGTGCGCTTACGCAATACTAAATCGAAACGGCATTTCAATAAACATTTCGCTCTTGAACTCTCCTCGGTTTTAGAGCCGAGTGAGTTTGGGTATCGCACGTCTGCGCATGCTTTAACTAAACCGATATAGCCCTTGAATGAATACAAATCTGGCATTATTCCAGCATTTAATATCGGTTTAGCGTAGAATCAAATGCTCGCGTTTTTTTTATGTTTCTGCATCGATATATCTCGAAAGATAAAATATTTAAATCGAATAAACGATATTAGCATTGAATCGATATTTTGTGTTACATCGATATAAAGCCCAGTCCTAGTAGATAGCCAAACTCGGTATAGAGACTATTCATGATATGAGCTTATCCATTTTAGTTACAAGAATTCAAGTATAACCATCTTGTATACGTGTAATATGCAATTTTTTTTTTTTATAAAAACTTAGTACATAAAATTGTATCTATAAAACAGACAAAAATTAAATATTTTAGAAAAAAGAACCCTTATATAATGCTAATATAGTAGATAAGACTTTTGTTACATATTTGTGCAAATAAAAGTAAGACACTTTTAAAACCGTAAGAAAAGATTGATTTTTAATTAAAAAAATAATAATAATGGAAAAGGTAAATACACTAAAATGTTATTAAAAATATATTGTAATAATGAAATTTATTGTTTTGCAAATTATGTCCCAAAACCACCAATCTGTTTTACTCTTCTAGAATCTGAAGATTAATGAAGTCTATCATGTTTGAAATGATAAAATATTTATTTTAATGTTCTCATTTCATATGTGAACTTCATGTATCTTAAATTAAGCCTGCCTGAATGTATAGGAACTTTTATATTCTCTAAGAATTATCTGAGAATGATTCGCACCTGAGAAGGACTCTATAATAAAGAGTGAAGTTATGAGTTATTATGGTTTGAATAATCCACTAAGCTGGAAGTATCAAATATAACAATGAACCTAATTGTGTATATACACTACAAAAGTTCTGAAACATTTCATGAAAACAAGCTGTTTGCCATTTAACCTAATTTTGAGTTCAAAAGGCCTTTTTTTAAATTTCAAGATGTGCAAAAGTCTTCATATGTGCATCAACTATTCTTTCTTACAACTACTCGGTACTCAGCCGAGGAGTAAAAAGCCGAATACTCGGTAATCGGTTATTCGGCCAAAGTGCTACTCGGTGCAGCACTACACTTAATACAGTTTTCCTAAATGAATCCTTGTTGAATCCTGTTCTTAGTCTAAAAACAGGATTCGACAAGGATTTATTTAACAAAACTGTATTAAGTGTACTTTTTTATATAGGAATTTTTGCTAGTGTTCGGAGACTTTTGTTACCGACTATATATACTTAAAGGTTAAGTTTCTTGAAGCCCCCCCCCCTCATGATCAGAAGCCCGGGTAGACCCCCCCCCCTCGGTACGCCACGGCCTACACGGAGTAGATAGCTCTCTTACTTCGATAACCCCAGCGATATTATTTTTACGGAACATGGAGGATACTATTGCGATGGATTTTACGAGCAGTAGCCACGATTAATATATACTAAAGCATACACGAGAATTCATTGTCATCAATGAATGCTTTTGATCTTTTAAAAAAAGTTGATAAGGGCTAATTTGCGTAAATATGACAAAGTATGTTATTATATAGTAGGATGTGCAGTCGGTAACAAAAGAGTCCGAACACTAGCAAAAATTCCTATGCAAAAAAAAGTACACTTTATACGGTTTTGTTAAATAAATCCTCGTCGAATCATGTTCTTAGACTGACTAAGAACATGATTCGACAAGGATTTATTTAACAAAACCGTATGAAGTGTACTTTTTTACATAGGAATTTTTGCTAGTGTTCGGACACTTTTGTTACCTACTGTAGTTATCAGTGAATGCTTTTGATCTTTTAATTGGTTTGAGTACAGAAAATTTTGCTTTATTTACTACTTTTTAGGGCGCCAATAAAAAAGTATTCTTTAAAAAAAATATATACCATTATTATTATTATTATTAGAAATATTGGGTTGTTCGATAAATAATGTCATTTTCTTTTCATGTTATTCGAAGTGAATTTATTTATATTAACAGCAAATATTAATCAATGAAAAATTGACCATTTTGTTGGATGACCTTTCGCCATCTTTCGGTAAGTTGAAATATTAAACGTTCGAAGAAGCCTTGGTTTTTAGAAGCGAAGATTTTAAAAAACGACATTATTTATCGAACAACCCAATATCTTTTTGTTTGTGTTTGTGTGACAAAAACTGCATCTCAGGGACCATTGCACAGCATTTCATATAAATTTATATGTAGTTTACCTTACGTAAATTAGCCCTTATCAACTTTTTGTGAAAATCGCCCAGCAGGTAGCGTTGCCATCCTATTTTTTCTAAATTTTTAATAAGACTGTATGAGACAAAATTTCGTATAAATGCGCACAATAATAATTATTTTTAATAAATCATCATTAAATTAAAAAAGAGTTATTTATAATAGTGAACTTGGAAATTTTTTTGTATATAACAAAATAAAAAAATATATAACAATAAAAAAATTCAATAAACACTATTCACGAGAAAAAGAATTCAGCCTCGACCCGTATTCTACCCACAAGGAGTAAAATATCAGTTTATATTTTCTTATATTTAACATTTCTTGTATTAAAGTTTCAATCCCTCCAAAAAAAATTTGTGACTACGACGCAACGTTGCGCATTTACTATGGAATTTTAGAATCCAATCCTGACGTTAAGCATTGAAATTATTATTACTTTTTTTTTTTTTTTTTTTTTAAATCTTTATAAATGTTATGGTAGGGAAATTTGAGAAATAAATTGACAGAAAACTACAAACTCGAAAAGACTTATTTATTCCAAAAATGTGTTCCGTGAAGAAAAACGAACATTATAATAAGAACAAAAGTGTATCTGTTTCCACCCTCCCAATTTTCCATTCCCTTTCTTTCAAGGGGTGAAGTTCTATTGCTGGAACTGTACCACGTGATTCCACACCTGTACGTTTTTCATCAGAATAGATTCCAGTTCAGTTAGTGTTTATGCTTTGTAATGTAGAGTGAGATTAATTCTCGCTCCCCTTTTTTTTTATTTTACTTTTACTTTCTTTTTCCATTAAATGTACGTTTTAAACCCAAAGAACATGTCAAGATTAATTTATTCGTTATATTAATAATACAATTACTTTTCAGAGAAGATATTAACAATTGTAATATAGAATAAAAATATTTAGAAGAAGCTACAAGCTAATGGGACAGCCGACTCCTCAGAACAGAAATGGTAAGCTCATCATTTTCATTACTTCTGTTTTGAACAAATGAATAATTGATTTTATTTTATTTGATTAGCGCAGAAAGCGCCACCGAGTGCATAAAATTAAATATTAATAAAAGATTATGAACGACTGACCATATTAAATAAATGAAAAATGTATCATTGTTCTTAAGTAACATATTAAAGCTTACCTAGATTATAAATTGTCTGGCTGTCCCAAATATAAAGGGAAAAGTATATAAAAGTAAATTAATATGAAAATAAAACATGAATATTAAATAATATTATTATTTAACAAAAC
This sequence comes from Salticus scenicus, assembly GCA_963930645.1. Lineage (NCBI taxonomy): Eukaryota > Metazoa > Arthropoda > Arachnida > Araneae > Salticidae > Salticus > Salticus scenicus. The sequence goes on from OZ005653.1 coordinate 8,087,671, forward strand.
AAAAGTATTTTTGTTTAAAGTAAAACAAAAGTATATTCAGTGTTTGAAATCATACTAAGAAAATGCAAAATAAAAATTAAATGCATTTATACATTTTTTTGAATTAAGAAAATTAAGAAACCCTGTTTTCTGAAAAATTGAAGAATTAATAATATCATAAAAACAAAACAAAATAAATTCTTCTCAAAGATATAGTATTTACTATAAATAAAAAGAAATCAGAAAATGGCATCCTTTAAGGAAAGTCCAACAATTGAGAAACTAAATTCTGAAAATTATTCAGTTTGGAAGTTTAAAATGCAAATGTATCTTATGAAGGATGAATTATATGAGGTTATTACAGATGACCCGCGAAATCCTATAACAGATGTATGGCGAAAAAAAGACAATAAAGCGCGAGCAATCATAAATTTGTTCATTGATGACGCTCAAATCATCCACATCAAACAATGCCAAACAGCTCTAGAAACATGGAATAAATTGCGTGATATCCACGAAAGAACGAACTTAAGTAGTAAATTATACTTATTGAGAAAATTATATAGCACGAAGCTAGAAGAAGGTGGCGATATGCAAATCCACATAAATAAAATGTTGGAAATCATAGATAAATTGAAATCAATCGGGGAAGAAATTAAATTCGCGCACATTTCTGCACTGTTACTATGCTCCGTACCCAAAAGTTATGAAACCTTGATTATAGCCCTTGAAGCTCGCCCTGAAAATGAACTCACACCTAACTATGTTAGCAGCAAATTGCTAGATGAATTCAATCGTCGAAAAGAAGCCTCCGAAAACAATTCAAATTCTTCTAAAGCTTTTCATATAAATAAAAAACAACAGTATAATAGTAATTTCAAAAAGGAAAATAAATACTGCACGTACTGCAGGAAAACAAACCACAATAAATCGGAGTGCTGGCATCTGAAAAACAGAAATGCTGATAACACTAAAAACAAACAATTTAGAAATAAATTCAGAACAACCAATTCCTCACAGTTAGTGACACACAATGATGAGTTGCCACACACACATACACAACAACAAAGCCATTCAAAACAAATGAAGCAAATAACATCACAAACAAAACAAATGGCTTTCACAACTCAAAACACAATGACGAACAACTTTATAATTGACAGTGGTTCCTCATCGCACATAAGCAACAATATAGACCTTTTCGTTAATTTAGATGAGTCACAAAAATCGCAAGTATGTGTAGCAAACGGTAACACCCTCACTTCACTTGGTTCAGGAGAAATAAAAATTGAATACCTAGATCCAAATAAACAAAAAAGGGAACTAACATTAAAGGATGTTTTATATGTTCCAGAATTAAAGGCAAACTTAATATCTGTACACAAAGCCACCCAAAATGGCTGTAAAGTCACATTCACTAAACAAAAGTGTTACATCTCTATGAAAAATGAAACAATTTTAGAGGGTACAAAAAATAACAACTTATATGAGTTAAATTTCCCCATGCCAATAAACAAATATAACACATACCTGACTGAAGAATGCCAAAATCCTAACTGTATTACTCTATGGCATAAACGCATGGGACATAAAAATTTCAACTCCATTAAAGAACTAAACAAAAATCAGTTAGTTCTGGGAATAAAAATCAACAACTGCAAACACGAGATAACATGCGAAACTTGCATCAAAACAAAACTGACTGACACCCCGTATCCAAAAATTGCAGAAAATAGGGGAAAATAAATACTAGAATTAGTACATAGCGATGTTTGCGGACCTATTCAGGTACCAACAATAGGTGGTAAATCATATTTCTCAACTTTTGTTGACGATTATTCTAGGTATACAATGATTTATTTCCTAAGTAAAAAGAGCGAAGTAATCGAGAAATTAAAAGAATACGTCAATTTTACCACAAACAAATTTGGAAAGAAACCAGAAACAATAAGGTCGGATAATGGCGGTGAGTACATGAGCAAAAATGTAGAAGAGTTTCTTAAAGAAAATGGTATTCACCATCAGCTCACGGTACCACATTGCCCAGCCCAAAATGGGGTTGCGGAAAGAAAGAATCGTACACTAATCGAAATGACACGTACACTTTTATCAGAAGCTAACTTAGACAAAAAATTGTGGGGAGAAGCTTTAAACACCGCCAATTACCTCCAAAACAGACTACCTACAAAAGCCACTACAAAAACTGCTTACGAATTATGGCATGGTAGCAAACCAAATTTAAATCACTTAAAAACTTTCGGCTGTAAAGCCTATGCTTACATTCATAAAAGTAAACGGGGTAAATTAGATGACAAAGCCCAAGAAGGCATTTTTGTCGGCTATGATAACAGCGCTAAAGCGTATAGAATCTACTTGAAAAATAACCACGTAATACTTGCAAGAACAGTTAAATTCATTGAAAATACTATAAACAATTCAGGAGAAAACAATGAAATAAAATTACTCTCAGAAAATAATACAAATGAACACTCCGACACAGAATCGCATATAGGGCGCGAAATTGTCAAAATTGACATAAGTTCACCAGATCAAAATATCACTAGTGAACACAACACAAATGACACCTTGAGAAGGTCAAATAGACACAATAGAGGTGTACCTCCCGAAAGGCTTATTTACTTAGCAGAAAACTTTGAGGCTAATGAACCTATAGATTATAATGATTTTCTCAACATAACAAACCCACAAGAAAAACAGAACTGGTCAAACGCAATGCAGGAAGAAATGAATTCCTTAATCCAAAACAAAACATTCACATTGGTAGAACCTCCACCAGGAAGAAAAGTAATTGGGTCCAAATGGACTTATAAGGTCAAATATGACTCCTCAGGCAAAATAGCCAAATATAAAGCAAGATTGGTAGCGAAGGGCTTCAGCCAAAAATATGGCGAAGACTTTCACGAAACTTTTGCCCTGGTGGTATCCCATAGCACAATTAGAGCTTTTTTTAGCCAGTGCTGCTCACAGAAACAGACAGGTTCACCATATTGATATTAAAACTGCCTTCCTGCATGGAGACTTAGATGAAATAGTATAAGGCTATATTTCACCGGGAAACGAAAATAAAGTATGGAAATTAGAAAAAGCCCTTTATGGTCTTAAGCAAGCCGCCAGATCATGGCATTTGAAAATTGGTGAAACTCTACAAGAATTCGGTTTTGCACAAAGCACAGCAGATGCCTGCCTGTTTAGGAAAGATGAAACAAACTCCATACATATAATTATTTACGTGGACGACCTTTTAATATCAGGGTCGGACCAACAAATAGAAGAAACTATCGAAAAACTTAGTGCAAAATACGAGCTCAAAAATCTCGGGGAAATAAGCTACTACCTCGGCATTAATATACAAAAATCCAAACAAGGAGAATACTTTATAAACCAAAGATCTAAAATTAACCCATTCATGGTCACGCCATTTTTAATTTTTTCGTTTCGAAGTCATTTTAGTGGGATGTGTTTTATATATTTTTAAGTCATTAAGTACTAATAATATTACAAATTTATCAGGAATACTGAGAAACTGATTGTTTTCTATTTAGCAAATTCATAGCAATGAATAAATGATTCAGAAGTAAAAAAGTCTGACCGTGTATACACGTTCATGACCATGAAAGGGTTAAAGAACTAGTGGAAAAATTCAATCTTCAAAACGCTAAGCCCACAAATATACCTATGAATCCTGGTTATCTGGATAATGCCTCCGACGATAATCTACTAAACAACAATACAAAATACAGACAAGCCATCGGATCCCTATTATACATTGCTACTATCTCTAGACCTGACATTGCAGCAGCTGTCAATATTCTGAGTAGACGCAACGAGAAGCCCAGGCAGCAAGACTGGGATGCTGCGAAAAAGATTATATGTTATTTAAAAACCACTGAAAAATTGAATTTGGTTATAAGTGGAAAGGAAAAACCTATCCTAACCTGTTACGCCGATGCCGATTGGGCCGGTGATAAATCTGATCGCAAATCGATGACAGGAAATCTATTCTTAGTAGGAAAAACACCAATCCAGTGAACATCGAAAAAGCAAACGTGTGTAGCTCTGTCTTCTGCAGAAGCAGAGTTCGTATCAGCCGCAAATGCTGGACAAGACATATTATGGCTCATCAGAGTGTTAGAGGACCTTGACGTACCACAGGAACTGCCGATAAGATTATTTGAGGACAATCAGTCAGCCATTAAAATGATTGAATCGCCCAAACACACAGCACGCTCCAAACACATAGATATCCGTTTTCACTGCGTGAAAAGCCTGTGTGAAAATGGAACAATTTCTCTACAATATCTGCAGAGTAAATTAATGACTGCAGACGTGTTGACAAAACCTACTCCTAAGCCAATTTTCCTGAAACACCGTGACAATTTGGAACTAAGACAGTATTCCTCGTTTGAGGAGGGGTGACAGAAAACTACAAACTCGAAAAGACTTATTTATTCCAAAAATGTGTTCCATGAAGAAAAACGAACATTATAATAAGAACAAAAGTGTATCTGTTTCCACCCTCCCAATTTTCCATTCCCTTTCTTTCAAGGGGTGAAGTTCTATTGCTGGTGTTAGACATTTTAAGGTCTATCTTAAATAAACTTATATTAAGCAGAAAAAAACTGCAATAGAAATATTTTAGAAAATTTCAATTTGACTAGTATGTAAAAGTTTCAGACTCAGTAAAGACAAAAATATTTTTAAACGAAAATTATTTTATTCATGGAAATATAATAGATTAGGAAAAAACAATTATAACAATGATTAGGAAACAATTTAATATAAATATATATATAACAAAATTTTCAAATTCAATATAACAAAATTAATTCTCAACATCAATTCAAAATCATATTACCTCTCCAATCACATATTTGGGTTACTTGATAATACATGGAAGAAAAACGAAGTCTTTTGGTATCACACTCAAGTTCTTTTACATGGTCTACGCATGACCAATGTGGAAGATGGAACAAACAACATCACTTCACACCAGTACAAGCATTTTTACCAGAAGAACGATCAGACACATATGCTGTAACACCGAAACCATATTGAAGAAAAACAGATGAATCATTAGTTGAAAATCAAAATTCTGCACAAGAATTTCCGAAGATCGCGGTCGCCAAATGACCAGCGAATGCCATTGAAAAATAAAGTTCAGCTAAACTATACCATACTTCATGGTCGCCAAATGACCAATGAATAGAGCGTGTAAATTACTTGAAGATCGCGGTCGCCAAATGACCAGCGAATGCCATTGAAAAATAAAGTCAGCTAAACTATACCACACTTCATGGTCGCCAAATGACCAATGAATAGAACGTGTAAATTACTTGGTTTGAGCTTAATTTTAGTAGAAGATCAAAGTCAATTCGTGGTCGCCGCATGACCAACGATTTCGATAAATCGTTAAAGTTCAAAAAAACAAACTTAGCATAAAAAGTCCTCAAATAAACTAATCATTTAAACTTCTGAAGAAACTATTGCATATCAAAAAACCTCAAACTTAAACAATTGTAAACAAATATTAACATTATAAAACTATCAAACTTAACAGCAACAATTTAACATTCGATTTACTTAAATATTTAAATATGAGTTCATCGTACAGAACATAACTATTCCAAAAGAACAGCCGCCCGCAGCTATTCAAACCGGGACTCCAAGCCAAGGCTAGCAGGAGCACACTAGAACTGAACTCAGCTGAAACTGAAGTATCTCCCAAACATCACGGCCTTATATTCTATCTAAACAAACCGATCTGCATAACAACGTTGACCGCCGCGCCACGACATCCGGTGGTGAAAATTGAAACATAATAAAAAATGACAATTTCCAAGAAGTGGCAACAGCTCAAACAAGAAAGATTATGCAGACGAGAAATGGCAACGTCGATATAGTAAACAAAGTAACGATGTTTGAAAAGAATAGATGCAAAGTAAATTTTAAATATCAAAAGGATTTAATAAATAAAGGTAAGTTTAAATATATATTTTTAAGATAAAAAAAAATAAGTAAATTCAAATGTTCCTTAATTTTAATATGAGGACATTGATATGGATATCAAATGCCCCCCACCGCAATATTAAAAATAATACAAGAACTATATAAGAAAACAACATTTTAAATATTACCAAGAATTTGCTGCACATCCATTCATCTTAAGTCCATAGTATCATAGAAAAATGCAAGGTATCACATGGCTTTACAAAAAGACGAAAAACAAAGTATCACCAATGATACTCTGAAAGAACAATTTGGTTAAGAAGAAAAAGTACTATTGCATGCAATTCATATAATTTCCCCCACACAATGCAAATCAAACACATATATATGAAAAACAGTATGAGCAATGGTTATATATACAATGATAATGTACAGGTATATAATATGCAATAAATATGAAATATGAAAATATGATAACACATACACAAGGCGCCTTGCATTTCATTCATTCATACCACTATATACAATATTTACAACAATTTGCAAAGGTAAGGAAAACCTAAAAAAAACTTTAACAGATATATATAAAAAGAGAAAGATGCAGCAATTTACTGGAAAATTGACTAGAACAAAATTATTATATTAAGTATTTAAAGAAAAATTAATTTTATAAATTTTAATAAGTCACCTTTAGTCATAGGCTTGGTAAACGGGTCGGCAAGATTTAATTTAGAATTTATATATTCGAGGTTAAACTTTCCCTCGTCAAACCAGTCTCTAATAAAAAACAATTTTATATTTACGTGTCGAGTATGGAAATTTTCTATTCTGGATTTAGTAAAACGAATGGCTGCCTGATTATCTGCATATAAAGTAGGTATATCAAAGTTATTATTTATAAGTTTTAAATTGGAGCACTCACATAAAATATTATAAAACCAATCCTGCTCCCTTACACAATCACACATAGAAATAAACTCTGATTCCATAGTTGATATAGTGACACCTTTTTGTTTATTTGTGCGCCACGAAACGGCAGCACGGTCCAACAATACCAACTGACCCCCCATAGAAACGTAATCGTCTCTATTAGAAGCGAAGTCGGCGTCAGAGTAAGAAATTATTTTAATATCTGTGCAATTGAGATAGAGTTTATAATGACTGGTATATTTAATGTAACCTAAAAGTTTAAGTAAGCCTTGCCAATGTTAAAAACCAGGATTTTGTTGGAATTGAGAAAATATATTTGTGGCATATGCAATATCAGGTCTTGTACGGTTTGCTAAAAAAGAAATACAACCTAAAAGATTCCTGTAAGGTAAATGAGATGCTTCTTCAACATCAGACTGAACAACTGGACAATCACTCTTAGAAAATTGTACACCTTTAACTATAGGCAAGGAAGAGACAGGTATCCGATGGTTTTGAAACCTCTCATTAACTTCGGCAATATATTGACCTTGATGGATCAAAACCCCAGTATCCGTGTACTCGAATTCCACACCTAAAAGCTTACGAGTGGTACCCAAAATTTTTAAGTCAAATTTAGACTGTAAAAGGTCTAAAATGTTATTTGCCTGCGATTCAGTCCTGGAAAAAATAACTATGTCATCTACATAAACCAATAAAACGGAAAAATCAGAATATGAATATGCACAATTACAATTTTCAAATTTATTAAAACCAAGTTCCAACAATACTTTATTTAACTCATAAAACCATAACCTACCAGATTGATGCAGCCCGTACAATGCTCTGTCCAATTTACACACCCAATCTTCTTTGCCTTTTTCAGCAAATCCAGTTGGTTGATTCATGTAAATCTCCTCGTTTAGAGGAGCGTATAAGTAAGCGCATTTTAGGTCACATTGTACGTTAAACCACCCGCAGTATGAGACCAGCAAAGAAAAGAAAAACCTTACAACAGAAAAATTTATGACAGGTGAGAATGTTTCATCATACGATTCTCCCTGGACCTGGTTGAAACCTTGCGCGACCAACCTTGCCTTATACCTAACTAAGGTACCAGACTCGTCACGCTTGACTGTATAAACCCAGCGGTTTCCTAACACAGATTTATTCACAGGAAGTTTCACAAGATGCCAAACACCTCTAGTAGTCATACAATTCAATTCTTCAAGCATAGCCTCATGCCACTTATCAAACTGTTTAGATTTTTGAGCCTGTTTATACGTTCGCGGGACCACCACATCTAGTCAGCTAGTTGTGCTGGACGCGGAAGGTATAACGCTAGGATTAACAACACCAGAAAAAGTATTAAATTTAGAAAAATCAAAATCATTAGAATTAAAAATTAAACCATTATCATTACAAAATTTCTCGACTTCCTTTGGAGTGCGTTGACATGACCTCTTGCCTTCACCGTCAGGGTAATAGTAAATGTCGATCTTCTTTCCCTTAGGCCTAGGCACAACCTTTCTGTACCAGACCGGATTAGTCTTCCAGCTGGTAGACGAAGCTTGAGGAGAAACTGGAGTGATAGGAGAAGCAGGAGTGGCAGGGAGGACGGTTGGAACAACATCTTCAGTCTCGCTGGGCAAGACACCAGAGGGTCCAGGCTCCGGATCAGTATGACACCGGTCAACGGTCCATGGCTGCTCCTCTGGGACAAGCACCAACTCAAAAGAAGAGTCGCCCATCACCGCTCCACTGCGTGACACATCACTGCTCTCAACAAAAGAAACATTTATCGTCTCAACAACCTTCTTGTCCTCTTCCAACCAGATCCTGTATCCACGGGTACGTAAGGCATATCCAACAAGGACACCACGTTTGGACTTAGCATCTAACTTGTTCTTGCGCCTGACCTTAGGAACCCCGACATAAGCTAAAGTGCCAAATGGCCTTAAATGTCTTACTGAAGGCTTATTACCAGAATAGAGTTCAATAGGTGTTTTAGAATTTTTACCATGACAAATCCTGTTCCATGTATATGTAAAATGCATACATGCTTCAGGCCAAAAATCGTCAGACAAGCCACTAGATTTAAGCATTGCCCGAACACAATTCATTATTGTCTGGTTAAATCTTTCACAAACCCCATTTTCCTCTGGTGTATAGGCATTAGTCAACTCATGTTTTACTCCATTTTCTCTACAAAAAGCCTTAAACAGTTCATTCTCAAACTCTCTGCCATTATCCGTTCTCAAAGCTTTCAACTTGGTCCCTAGAAATCTTTCTGCTCGTAGAACGTGTCTTTTAAAGACTTCGAAACACATAGATTTCTCCTGGAGAGGATAAACAGAAGTTTTACCTGAAAAATCGTCTATAATAGACACAAAAAAACGTTCACCCTTCTTTCCAGAAATTTTAACAGGACCCCAAGTATCAAGGAAAATTCTATCTAATGGCATTTTAGATGAAGAAGAACTAAGAGGCTTGAAAGAGACACGATTTTGCTTACTCAAATGACAGGGATCACAAAAAAAATTATTAACAGATTTTAAATGAGGAAGACCTTTAACTGCAGAATTACGAATAGTATTATAAATTAAATCAGAACTAATGTGATCAAAACGCTAGTGCCATGTATCTATATCCTTAAAATTGGCAGTTTTAATTACTGGTGAAGCTGAAATTTCAGCATTAAAATTTAGATCAACATTAGTTTTGGAATTCTGCCCCCCATTCATTTTAACATTATGATTATTTCTTATGATTTTTGGAAAAGTATAATAAATCCCGTCATAGAGCTTAGCAGAAAAAAGAAACTTGCCATATTTATCGACCACATTTAGTTTACCAGCCTTTCCAGTAAATTTAGCACCACCCTGGTCGAATCTAGAACCGCTTAACAAATTTTTTCTTAAATTTGGTGAGAAAAGGACATTCCAAAGTTTTATAATAGTACCATTAAAATCTAATTCAACTTCCCCCTTTCCAGTAATGGGGAAAGTAACCCCGTCAACAGCCACGTGCAACTCATCACCAGAAATTTCGGTGAAATTACAAAAAGCAGATCTATTTTTGCAGAAGTGGTGAGAGGCGGCGGTGTCAAAAGCCCAGCTGCCTTCTCTATTAAAACCACTTAAATTAGCTTCAGCAATATAATTCTGAGCTTTAAAACCTTTATTTTTACGGGGGGGAGTTTTATCACGTTTTGGCTGTTGAACGGAGTCACCTTTTTTTACAAAATTACCTTTAAATGTATTATCTCTAGCAGATTTATCATTACTTAACTTTACCCGACAATCTTTACTAATATGACCCTTTTTTCCACATCGCCAGCAAGTAAAAACAGGCCTTTTCTTAAATTTGACACTCTGGGCTTCAATATTACAATCAACCCTAGATTTGTCAATATTCCTGAGCTGGAGACGAGTCTCCTCAGCACACAATTCAGTTACGATATTTTTAAAAATAAAGTCTTTATCAGGCCACCTTAAAATTTGCTGGACGATTTGGTCAAACTTATCGGGCAAAAAACGTAAAATCTGAAAACACAGATACTCGTCATTTATAGGTTTACCAATAGATTTTAATTGATCAGCTATTTTTGAAATTTTTGCGGCATAAATTACCATAGATTCGCCAGGGTAAAAAAAACAGGACATTAATTCAGAATATAACTTCATATGGTGACTTCTACTGTCTGGTTGGAAATTGACTTTAAGGATTTTCCAAGCTTTAGCGGGATCATCACATTCGCTAATTAAACTACGATATTCTGGTTCGATATTTAAATAGATTAAGGACATAGCAGCATTCTGCCTTCTCTTAAAATCTTTTATAGATTCAACAGTGACAGTATCACTTTTTACAGGTTGCTCTTCGATACCAGTTACGATATCGTAGGCATTTTTTTCCATTAAAAGGAACTTGATGTCGCATTTCCAACCAGAGTAATTATGAGAATTAAGTTTAACTATTTGAGGTACTAAATTATACGCCATGATTAACCAATTTAAATATATCACAAAAGAAACAAATTGAATCCACTGAGTCTACAAAAAACTAGTCAAAAAGAACTTTATTTAAACTGGGCCCATAACCCAGATGTTCGACATTTTAAGGTCTATCTTAAATAAACTTATATTAAGCAGAAAAAAACTGCAATAGAATTATTTTAGAAAATTTCAATTTGACTAGTATGTAAAAGTTTCAGACTCAGTTAAGACAAAAATATTTTTAAACGAAAATTAATTTATTCATGGAAATATAATAGATTAGGAAAAAACAATTATAACAATGATTAGGAAACAATTTAATATAAATATATGTATAACAAAATTTTCAAATTCAATATAACAAAATTAATTCTCAACATCAATTCAAAATCATATTACCTCTCCAATCACATATTTGGGTTACTTGATAATACATGGAAGAAAAACGAAGTCTTTTGGTATCACACTCAAGTTCTTTTACATGGTCTACGCATGACCAATGTGGAAGATGGAACAAACAACATCACTTCACACCAGTACAAGCATTTTTACCAGAAGAACGATCAGACACATATGCTGTAACACCGAAACCATATTGAAGAAAAACAGATGAATCATTAGTTGAAAATCAAAATTCTGCACAAGAATTTCCGAAGATCGCGGTCGCCAAATGACCAGCGAATGCCATTGAAAAATAAAGTTCAGCTAAACTATACCACACTTCATGGTCGCCAAATGACCAATGAATAGAGCGTGTAAATTACTTGAAGATCGCGGTCGCCAAATGACCAGCGAATGCCATTGAAAAATAAAGTCAGCTAAACTATACCACACTTCATGGTCGCCAAATGACCAATGAATAGAACGTGTAAATTACTTGGTTTGAGCTTAATTTTAGTAGAAGATCAAAGTCAATTCGTGGTCGCCGCATGACCAACGATTTCGATAAATCGTTAAAGTTAAAAAAAAACAAACTTAGCATAAAAAGTCCTCAAATAAACTAATCATTTAAACTTCTGAAGAAACTATTGCATATCAAAAAACCTCAAACTTAAACAATTGTAAACAAATATTAACATTATAAAACTATCAAACTTAACAGCAACAATTTAACATTCGATTTACTTAAATATTTAAATATGAGTTCATCGTACAGAACATAACTATTCCAAAAGAACAGCCGCCCGCAGCTATTCAAACCGGGACTCCAAGCCAAGGCTAGCAGGAGCACACTAGAACTGAACTCAGCTGAAACTGAAGTATCTCCCAAACATCACGGCCTTATATTCTATCTAAACAAACCGATCTGCATAACAACGTTGACCGCCGCGCCACGACATCCGGTGGTGAAAATTGAAACATAATAAAAAATGACAATTTCCAAGAAGTGGCAACAGCTCAAACAAGAAAGATTATGCAGACGAGAAATGGCAACGCCGATATAGTAAACAAAGTAACGATGTTTGAAAAGAATAGATGCAAAGTAAATTTTAAATATCAAAAGGATTTAATAAATAAAGGTAAGTTTAAATATATATTTTTAAGATAAAAAAAAATAAGTAAATTCAAATGTTCCTTAATTTTAATATGAGGACATTGATATGGATATCAGCTGGAACTGTACCACGTGATTCCACACCTGTACGTTTTTCATCAGAATAGATTCCAGTTCAGTTAGTGTTTATGCTTTGTAATGTAGAGTGAGATTAATTCTCGCTCCCCTTTTTTTTATTTTACTTTTACTTTCTTTTTCCATTAAATGTACGTTTTAAACCCAAAGAACATGTCAAGATTAATTTCTTCGTTATATTAATAATACAATTACTTTTCAGAGAAGATATTAACAATTGTAATATAGAATAAAAATATTTAGAAGAAGCTACAAGCTAATGGGACAGCCGACTCCTCAGAACAGAAATGGTAAGCTCATCATTTTCATTACTTCTGTTTTGAACAAATGAATAATTGATTTTATTTTATTTGATTAGCGCAGAAAGCGCCACCGAGTGCATAAAATTAAATATTAATAAAATAAATTTCATCGATATTACTTGATTAAATTCAAAAAGTTAGAAACAAAGACACAATACAGAAATTTAACACAAAAATCCACATTACTGAAAATACATTCATAATTTTCATCACTTGGTATTTGCTATACTCTTATTTCTTTCATGCATTCATTTCTTTGCAAGTATTATGTGCTAGTAATAATGACCTTCACTGCGCTGCTGTCGAATAATGTTGGCAGATTCCTTCACTAACCGCATAAAAGTTTCAGTAACATACAATTGAATATAATACAATAACAGACAATAACAGACAATAACAGACAATTGAATTAGATAATATCGATACATAGACACTATTGCAAAAAAAGTTCCAAAGCTTTTAGTTTGCTTTCATATTATTTTAAAAACGTAGAAATGTCGGCGATTGTGATAAAATACAGAAATATAACAGTTATGTTTCAGTCACCTAAAATACGCAGAATATAAAAAAGGATGAATGTTAAAAAAAATTATTAGAAAAAATTTCTGAAATGTGTTACAATGATGAAAGGTTCTAAAGTTTTTGCAACATAACTGAAACATTTTATGCTGTGTGAGTTTATATCTTTTCTTTTTCTACCCATCCTGTATAATGCGTGTTCCTACTGGTTGCTATTTATATTGGAACTGGTTTTCATATAAGTCACGAAAGTTTCTCAGACATAAGTCGTGATGAAAATTAATCAGACAAAATATTTCAATTTGTACAAAATATTTAATTCAAAATTTTATATAATCCCATTGAAAAGTCCATCCTTACATTCTAACATGCATGTTGTCAATCCTACAGATTACTATAAAGATACAGCGGTGATCAAAATTATAAAGACAAGGGAAAAATCGCCAAATCTTGGCTAAAATTCGGCGGAAAATTATGCAAATTTTATAGCAGGGAACCAAATGATAAATGAAGCAATTTTCATTAGTTTTTATAGAAATATATGGGAAATTGGTATTCATAAAAGTTATTTTGGATTTACACAGTCCTGTGACATGGACAACTGCATTTTTGTGTTTTAAAAATCGAATTTTCATGATTTTTGTTCTTCACTCGGCACTCTCAGACGACATAAATGCTTAGAGAGCAATTGGGAGCATTGTATTCCATTTTTAGAGTCATGCCACTGAAACTAAACTTTCAGAGTTGGAGAAACGGAAAATGGTTCTTTTAAAATTTTCATTGCACGTTTTCACCTTGTTGTTCCATGCTCCAAAAAGGAATTAACATCAGTTATCTTTGAAAAGGGTATGCAGACAATCAATGCAATGTCGGAAAATAACCTTGTCCACGCATATACTGATGGCTCAGCTGACGAAACTTTTGAAAAAGGCGGTGCGGGCGTACACTTTGTACTGCCCAACGGCAGAACTACGAACCATTCACTGGGCACTGGTTCCATTGCCTCAAATTTCACCAGTGAACTTAAAGCAATATACAATGCATTGCATGAATACATCTTACTCAACAACACTGACAAAGCTAACGGGCTAGTCATCTTTTGTGACTCCAAAGCTGCTTTAGAAGCATTAAATAAAGGTCAATCAAGGCTAACCCACAATATCCAACACCAATTAGAAAAAATTGACAAACTACACAAGATATGTATTCTACAGTGGATCCCCGCGCATGTCGGCATCCCTGGAAACGAAGAGGCAGATCAACTTGCCAAGAAAGGGAGAAATCTCAATAATGAAAATATCGCCAAGGTCACTCTTGACGATGTTAATGCGATGGCAAGGTTCCGTTTGAGAGAAAACACCATTAAAAAAGACTCGCAGATTTGTGAAATAAACGCTAACAGAGATCTTACCAAAACTATCACACGCCTTAGAACTGATCATTATCGAGGTATGAAGATCCTGAGAGATGGCAATAGAACCTACCGTCTCTGCAGCAACTGTGATGATGTTCGACTAACACCAAAACATATTTTTGACTGCCCAGCCATTTTAAGATCCCTGGCTCAGCTTGGGGAATTCTCCCCCTTTGACATCGAGAATCTGTACTCCGATAACATCAAGGAGTTGGCCGGCTGTGTTTTGCACACTCATGGTTTTCTATAGTTCTCCCCATGGACACGATACCAACCAACCAACCACCATTGCACGTTAAATTGCGACAAAACTAAATAGCTAGAGAACGATCATTTATAATTTTCTTAAAAATATTGTCAAATATGGACAACAAAGACGTACAAGTAGGCCATTTTATGTTTCGATGCGTAAGAGAAGAATGATAATAAGGAGAGATTGCTCATAAAAAACAATTATCGACGGGAATTAAACGGGAAGCAGTGTTCGAAATGTTCGATGTGTTTTACAAAAAGAAATAAAGGTTCCTTATGGAAAACACTTATCACGACCGCCTCTTACAAAAGTTCATAAGAGACTGAGGAGGGAGTTTGCCAAAAAATGCATTACGGCAAAAGCGGAATGATGAATCTGGTCCATCCAAATAAAAGTTTTTCTCATCAAAAAAGGTAACATAATAACAGTTTTTTTTCCCATAGTAAGGAATTTTTGGCAACCTCCAACCCCCCCCCCCCTCCCCCTCAGTCTCTCAGTCTCCTATGAACTTTTGTAAGAGGTGGTGGTGACAAGTGTTATCCATAAAGAACTTTTATTTCTTTTTGTAAAACACGTCGGACAGTTCGAGCACTTCATTATAAGTTTAATTCCCGTTTAATTTCCGTCGGTAATTGTTTTTTATTAGGAATCTCGCCTTATTACCATTCTTCTCTGACGCATAGAAACATAAAGTGGCTTATTTGTACGTTTTTGTTGCCCATATTTGACAATATTTTTAAGAAAATTTTAAATGACCATTCTCTTGCTATCCGCGATTGTAATGATCGATAGATGGCGCTTTCTCAACACTGCAGTTGTTAGTAAACATTATAGCCACGTGTGTTCCATTAGTGTTCTTTTTGTTATTCTACTTAATATTCCGCCATTACATCATGGAAAATTGATTGCTTTTGGAAAAAAAATATTTCAGTTTCTTCAAAGTTCGATCGGAAGTAGATTTTAACTGAAGCTGAACAAATATTAGTTTCAAATCATCTGATTAATTCTTTACTTCCATTAGCCGAAGCAACTGAAATTTTAAATTTGTCATTTGGAAATAAATGGAAGCTCAATTCTGGATTTCTTGATCCTTTGGAGTTAGATTGTAGCACACAACAGTATGTGTTATCTTTTTTACCGTATTTATTCATTTTTATTCTATAAATATATGTGAAACTAAATATCGTGAAGCAATGGCGGCTGTATGGAATTCGAATTAAACCATGTTTATTGTAATTTCACCTTAGCCCACCAGAGGGCGAGCATTTCATTACAATCGCGGATTTAGTTCTGTCGCAAATTCACGTGCAATAAATTATGAAAATTTTAAAAGAACCCCTTTCTGTTTCTCAAACTCCGAAAGTTTAATTCCAGTGGCATGACTCCAAAAATGGAATACAACGCTCCCAATTGTTCTCTTAAGCATTTATGTCGTCCGAGTGGCGAACAAAAGTCATGAAAATTGCGATTAGAACACAAAAATACAGTTGTCCTTATAATTTTGTCCATGTCACACGGCTGTCTAAATCCAAAATAAATTTTATAAATAACAATTTGCCATATATTTCCATAAAAACTAATGAAAATTGCTTCATTTATCATTGGTTCCCTGCTTTAAAATTTCCATAATTATCCAGCGAATGGTAGCCAAGATTTGGCGATTTTCCCCTTGTCCTTATAATTTTGACCACCACTGTAGGATACTTCCGTATATTCAATGGTAACCAAAATGCGAATCGAAATCACAATATGTAATTTTTATTTGTACTTCAATATGAATATGTTTGGCAAAGTATATATTTAAACATTATAAAAATTATTATCATTATTATTGTTATTATTTTTATTTATTTTTTAAGAATAGCTCTGAATGTTTTGAATATGATTTTGTGAATTTAAAAATAAGAAAAAGGGGAAAAAAAGAACAACTTAAAGTCGGTAACAAAAGTGTTCGAACACTAGCAAAAATTCCTATGTAAAAAAAGTACACTTCATACGGTTTTGATAAATAAATCGTTGTCGAATCCTGTTCTTAGTGTGGGAACATGGAGGACATTGCGCGGCCACGACGGATTTTACGTGCACTAGCCACCATTAATGTACACGACAGTCTTTGGCCGGCTCGAGTATCTAACCCGCAGTCTTTCAATTACGAGTTAGGTGCTCTACCGACCGGGCTACCGCGGCCCAACCATGCGCATGGGTGTAGCGCATTTCTGCATGAAGATTGTTTTATCTCTTCTTGGCAACAGGAATCTATTGTCCAGGGCATCTAAATAAACAGGTAAAATTGCATTAACAGTTTACCTGGACCCTCCGTGGCCGAGTGGTTATGTCACTACACTGTTAATAGCCTTCAAACGTAGGAGAGTGGGTTCGATTCCTATGCTGGCCCTGGGTGTTTTTCCAGTTATTCGTATTGTAATTCTGTTATGTGCTATCTGTCTTTATCTGATGAAGATTTACAAGCGGGCTCCCCGAGTCAAGCATACAAATCTCATGTATATGTGCTACCAATAAACGGCAATAAACAGTTTTGCATTTGAGAAACAATATGCAATCTTGTTACACCTCTTTCACAAATACAGTCAACAACAACAGCCATGACTTTGGCAGAGAATTTTGGAACATATGTTTAGTGTACTTCATTTTTGTTTACAGTTATGAAGTATGTATTTTTTCTTTGACTTTTTGTATTTAGTTTTAGCCAAGTTTTATCAAATAAATAAGATGTGGCATCTTTTCTGTTCTCATTGCCCATAGCACAGCAGTAGTGCGACATAAAACCTAACCAAACAACCAAACAACCTCTTCTGTTCTCCTCTTGGTCTAAAAGTCAAATACCCTTAATTTTTCATTACTTCATCAAATTTAATCCTGTTTTTTATACTTTTTGCTGATAATAATGGGTGAATCGTACTTTTGTAGGCTTGTTTTACCTGAGTTAACAGATTTAATATATCTGTTGATTGCAGTATGACTAATTTTTTTGCCTAATACAAAATGTCTGATATACAAGTATCTGAGGAACTTTTGATACATGGCTTATACATTTACAAGGCGAACTAAAAGCTCTTGGGTCCAGTTTTTCTTAATAGATTTCTGAAAATCCATAGTAAATTTGAAGGAAACCTAGCTTGTGTGTAGAAACAACATGCCTTCAAAAGGGTATGACGACTGTAAAAAAGGACAGAATAGACCTCCTCGAGCTGGGATGGTTGATGGTGGACGCTTCGCGTCATTCCTATTTCCTTTGAAAGTCACTTATAAAAACGTATAAAAATCTTAAATTTTTTACAGTTTAAAAAATTTGAAAAGCATTTATGAATTCATTTCGTCTGTTTTTCGACGCTCTTATTTCTGGAAATATTTTTGAGATGTCTGAAACTCGTGTATGATGTTCCGTTTCATTATAGCCTATTTTCTATTGAAAATAGTTTAAATAGGTACAAAAATTTACGAAATAATTCAGATACATCACGGGTTACTAGAGGTAAATCTTTAAAAGCCTATTTTAATACATTTATGCTGAGCTAAAATGACGAAATTAACGTACATTATTCAGATGCAGAAGAGCATTGTTTTTATAGAGAAAAACGTGATTAGTATTAATGATTGATTCATACGTACACGGAAAATCATTCAACAACAATACCGCTTAAAAGAGAAAACGGCTTCAAGTGTATTTTAACATGCGCTATGTATTTTTTAATACTTTCTTACAAGTTGAATTGAGTTGAGCTGAGTCGGCTTAACGTAGCACATCTATGCTGTGGTCAGTTGGTGACGGTCAGGAATTCATCCCTAGAGGTAGTCCGAGTCCGAAGGCATGCTATCACAATTCTAATCATCTACGGAGCGAATAGATCCTTCGCTTCGGTAATTTCCTGACGGTATTATTTTCGGAACATGGAGAACATTGCGGCCACGGCCGAATTTTAGATGCACCAGCCAACTTTCTTATAAAATTAAAAAGTTGCAGGTAAAACGATGTAACGAGTAAATACAACTCGTTGGTTGATTGGTTGGGTTTAACATCGTGCTAGTACTGCGCAATGGGTAATTGGCGACGGTCTGGGACACCCTCCCCCCCTAAGGATGATCCGTAAGTACATTTGGAAAATGTTTTATATATATGCTCACTGCATGATTTTTTTTTTTTTTTTAATGAGCTTATTCGCTATAAATGTCTGTAATTTATGCCCTAAAATTCTTAATTTTTCTCTTTCAGCGACGATAATCACCATAGACAACAATACCTTCATACAGTTTTAGTAAATTCGAAGTTGTTGATTATTTTTAGTTACCCTGTTCCGTAAACTAGTTGTTACAAAACTGTTACTTTTCAAAATTTTCCAGTTCAAATTATCGCAGACTCTTCGAGATTCCATTACGATATCAAGCATGAACAAGATAGAGTAACCAGTTTGACAAATGATCTCAGTAAATAACCTCCAGGTATAACTGTGATGGGGCCATTCATTTTAGAAAGAAATTTACGACGTATTTAGGGAATATTAGAGTAGTTTATAGCCCTTTTAAAAGCAACTTGCTGGCGACGTGATGGTATATGGTTATGGGTACAGTTAAACAGGAACATGCCATGCATTTAGAGAACAACAACAAAAAGAAGTAATAAAATAGGCAAAAGATACAAAATCTACCATATGATTCCATGCACAACAGGTGTCTGCTAGTTTTTGATATGTTTTTCTCTTCTTGGATTAATAGTAACGGCAGACGACTTGAATACAAATTTATCGATCCAGTGGAAGGTTAAGGCATGTAGGTCGAAAAATCATCAAAAAATAGACGTTTAGGCGTCAACAGGTAGAAAAATGGGCTTGTACCTACCCAAAACGCGTACTTCCTCTTGAAAAAGAATTCCAGACGGGATTCCATGTTCAAATGAACCCAATGGACTTTTTCTCGCTCGTGAAAACTTGTTACAAGACGTCTGTGCCATTGATAAGCAAGAGCACTTTATTTAGAAATGAATTTTGTAAAAACAAGAAAGAAAAAATATGCGTTTTGCATAGAGTAATAAACATATTCCAACTGGACCTTTTAACGTTTAATAAACTCTATTTGCTTGAAAACACTTTAAATTAAATTTCGTTTTAAAAATATTTTTAAAGTTTTATTTTTAGGAAGAAACCATAAAAAAATTGTTTCTGTGCAGCTCTGTACATTGTTTAATAATTGCATACGCATCTTATAGTGTGCTAACAATTTAGTGTACTATAGAAATAATTTAGTATACTAGAAATATTAATAACACAATCGAAGATGCGCTTCGAACTACTTCCATCTATACATCCCATGTTGTATCTAAATATTTTTGTATGTAAACCAGTCATTCTTATTCCACAGGAAGCATGCTTTTATACGTCTTAACAATAATATTATAATCTCGTAATGTTTATTGCAGTATAAATATGACCATACTTATACCCGAAATGTTTCGCGAGTTTCTGTGTACAAATCAGCACAGCTATTTATACATTCTTTAACAGAAATGATATTTTAATGAAGACCCATGAGACCATAAATTAAGGCAATCAATGTCCCCACGTTTGGTAATTTTTTCTTTTCTTTTTTTTCCTCCTTTATGAACTGTTTTTTCTCAGTAAAGCTTTTGCAGCAATTTATAATTTAAAATTGATGATTGTGCATTTTTTAAGTACTGCTTTTCTCCCCATTTCGTATTTTGAAATCGGAGGCACTGCGCTAATTTGTAATCACTTTTCCTTTAAAAATTTTTTAAATATGAGTAGTTTTCAAAAGAGCTCCTCAATATCTTTAAAACGAATGGTTGAGCTGTTGGTTAGAGATAATTTAAAACAAAATCCCCCCCCCCTTTTTTTTTTCATAAAAAAAGCATTTTTTAAGATGTCCTCTGTAGGGCATAAAATTCACTTTCTTCCTACATATTGTGTTATACTTCTCTGTGAGGAAAATTATCTGCATTCATCATGTAAAATAATTTTAATAAAAATTTCAATTATGTGAATTTATACAGAAAAATTTAGAAGAATGTTTTGTGATGGCCACAACACATTTGTTTTCTAACTACATGTTTTGTTTAAGAGAAGATTCATCTCACTTTATAGAAACGAATTTGATAAATGAATTTTATTCATAAATTGTATATTTATTGAAACAGTTATATTTAATATCAGTTGTTTCAGTTAATTAAAACAATTTTAAAAAATAAATATAACTTTTTCTAGGACTCATAATAACGAAGTGATCGGGCAAAAGTCCACGGGCGAAGTATTATGTAATTTTAAGGGTGTTTCATTAATAAAAGGACCATTTCAATTTGGTTTTTAATTTTTTTCTTTGCTAAATAAATGGAAGTTCATTTACATCTATGGCTACAGGAAGTTTTCCTACGGGAAATTCAACGCTGTTATGGATGACGTTTCCCTATAAAAAAGAAATTTCTTTTTTTCAAAATGAGTTATTCTAGAATGTTTTACTAGAGAGAAATTATTTTTCTTTCTTTTCTTGAAACTTTTATCAAGATATTGTCACTAAGAGGAATACTCTCAGAAAATTTACTATATATTCATGAAGTTATTTAAATATGGCCATTTTCGTCCATTAAGCAATAGAAAATTACTCTATAAAGAAAGGTAATTTACTATCACTTACTCGTATTTCTATAAATTTCCAGCAGTAGTGTTACCAACTGTAGGGATTTGTTCCTGTAGCAGGTAGGCACGGATTTTAAATTCATAGAGCCTTTTTGGAATACTTTTGTACTCTTTATAGGATTTTTCCGCTGATTATGTTGAATTTTCCACTTTTTTCATAATATTTTTACTAAATTAAGGACTTTTATCATCAGCATAAGGGCATTTTGAGCTGTCAGTAGGGACACGGCACAATATGAGCAGGCTACACTATTCAGCAGCCCTTTCAAAATAAATCTGTCCCAACAGCGAACACAAAGTTTCGCTTTCAAAATTAGTAGATAGGAGGTAAAGATTGCGCTCATCATCCTAGCCGTTTGAAGTTTTACCAATTCTTTTTTTTTTTTTTTTCGAAACTAAATGAAAGGAGAGTTTCGGGGTTTAAATCAACTCTTCCGAAATTTTGCAGATTGATCAAAAGGTTTTGAGTTATACTTCATGTAGTAAAGTTTAAACCTCCTCCGATTTTTTTCCCCGGGTTATGGCCTTGCGTGAATACAAGCTAGGACCATTTAGAGGCCTGTCCAGCCCAAAACTCTCGGCAGGCCGCACTGGAAATCTATTTTACACATGCGGTTCGCATTTTATAAATGCATATGAACCTTATATATATAGTAATTCTTTTTCCGGTGGACTCGTGAAGATTTAAAACAGAAAACATATAGGTTAAATATACACAGTGCGTCAAATAAGTTTTAAGACTCGTCCTAGAGCGAAGGTTGTAAAGACACTGTGAATGTAAATGCGCATGCGCCATAACGTCCATCGTCTGCTGGCACACTGCCAAAAAGTTGTGCGCATTTCGTTAAATAGCTGAGAGAAGGCGAGTGCTCATTGCAGAAGGGAATTTTTTTCATGTTGATTTTTTAAGATGGAACAAAGAGCTGTAATTAAATTTAATGCAAAACTTGGTAAAAGTGCTTTGGAAACATACAGTCGGTAATAAAAGTGTCCGAACACTAGCAAAATTTCCTATGTAAAAAAAGTACACTTCATACGGTTCTGTTAAATAAATCCTTATCGAATCCTGTTCTTAGTCAGTGTAAGAACGTGATTCGATAACGATTTATTTAACAAAACCGTGTAAAGTGTACTTTTTTTATATAGGAAATTTTGCTAGTGTTCGGACACTTTTGTTACCGACTGTACCAACTCATCAAACAAGTTTACTATGACTGTTGTTTAACCCGTTAGTTGTCGCTAGTTGGTCGATTCGCCTCCCATCTCTTCAGTGCCGTGACATTTTTATTCAATAGCCACCAAAAATTTTTAAAAGTGGAATTTGGTATACATAATCGACGATTATTCGAGTCGATTCGCCTTTTATGTATATCAAATGCCACTTCTAAAAATTTTTGGCGGCTATTGAATAAAAAAGTCGCGACACTGAAGGAATGGGCGGCGAATCGACCAACTAGCGACTACTAACGGGTGTGACATAGACATACCGATCTGCGCATGAGCAGTAAATCGAAGACCCAGCGGGTGTGATGTAAACAGTGATGCCAGATTGGGGATTTTGTCCCCATTTTGGGGATTTTTGAGGCTTCTGGGGACAATTTTGGGGACCAAATGTTTGTGGGGACTTTTTTGGGGAATTCTAAAATTTTTGGGGACAAATCTGGGGAGTTCTGCAACTTTCTGTCAATGTTGGCAACGTAATGATTTATCCATACGACCAAGTATTTTCAATAGCTTTATTGTTATTTGGGGATTTTTTTTCAAAAATTGCTTTCATTTGGGGAAAAATCTGAGCTTAAATGCACTTAAATCTGCTTGATATTTTTTCTGAAAAAAAATTTATTTTCCCTTTTTAGTAGAAATCCAGTTGGGGATTTTTTAGAAAGAAACCCCTGATTTGGGGAAATTTGAAGATCTGTTTGGGGAAATAATTTTCGACCATCTGGCATCACTGGATGTAAATGAGAGAGAGTCGGCCACGAGATGCCGAAGTGAGCAGTGTATTGTACCAGCTGGTGAGCTGGAAAGAGATAATAACATCTGTTGATTTTTTTCGTGATGCTTCGAGAATTCGTTGATATGATTATTAGTTTCCCTATAAATTTTATCTTTGTGTGATTTTCGTGTTTTATGTGTTCCTGTGCCAAGTGTGTAAATAAACGTGTTGTGTTTGCAAAGAGTTTCTGATGTTAACCTGGTCTGCACACTTACACGGGTTAAATAGATCAAATGTTTTTGTGTGGCACAAGCGTTTTTCGGACGGAAGACATACGTTAGAAGATGATCAGTATAGTGGAAGACCAATTACATCTAGGACACCTAAAGTTATTGAGAAAGTACGAAATTTCTTAACAAACGATCGCTGTGCGACACTGAGAATGGTGGAAGACTCTTTAAACATCAACAAATAAACAATTTGAACCATCCTGCATGAAGATTTCGGCAAAACAAAAGTGTGTGCTAAATTTGTTCCACACAGTTTAACCCCTCAACAAAATACAATGAGAAGTGCATATTATAGAGACATTATTTCAGCCGCTGAAAACGATCTAAACTTATTGAAGTTCATTGTTACAGTTGATGAAACGCGGTGTTTCCAATATGATCTTGAAACAAAGCGACAAATGGAAGTCACAAAATTCACCGCAACCCAAAAAACAAGGAACGTCCCATCCAAAATAAAAACAATGCTCATTCCAGTCTTCGATAGTAATGGTATTATCCACAAAGAATTTGTTCTAACTGGACAAACAATTACAGGTGAATATTATTTAGCTGTTTTAAAGCGTTTGATGGCCGGAATTTGTCGCATTAGTCCAGACTATCGGACTGAAAGCAGTTGGTGTTTGTTACACGTCCCACCTCCTTTATTGTGCGTCGATTTATGGCAAAAAAGAATGTCTGTGTGTTGAATTACCCATTGTATTCACCCGATTTAGCACCGTGTGGCTCCTCTTTATTCCCAAAACTTAAAATAAAGTTAAAAGGCGACCATACAAGCAGCTTCGACGCGTGCTTTGCAGGTTATTCCACAAAGTGATTTACAACAGGCGTTTGATTCATGAATAAACCGCTGTAAAAAGTGCATTGAAGCCGGAGGATCCTATTTTGAATAAAAAACAAGAAAGAGGTATTAATTTCTTGTTTCCATTTCTTTTTACAGACCCAGTCTTAAAACTTATTTTACGCACTGTGTATTTTATACAGAAAATAACTACCAAACTGTCAAAAACTTACGAATATACATTCATAAGTATAATAGTAAGAATCAGTTATTGATATGATAATATTTTATTAGCATCAATGAGTGTCATATTTGTTTCTTCAGCTACCTTAATCGGTATTTTCATTAAAAAAGTCAAAAACAATTTGTTAATTTTAGATATTTTAACCGAAAATGGCAAATTAGAAATTTTCTGAATTTTGTCGCGGGTTGGCCAGCCCTAGTTTAGAAAGAACGCTCCAATGGAATGTATTCTGCTGACCTAGGTCTCTCGCATAGACAATCGGCCTGTACCCACTCACCATCGTCATCAAAATAAAGTGTCGAACCAGTTGGTGAAAAGTTCTACTCTCAAAGCTGGTGAACGATAAGTGCCGGTTTCGATCCCGAATCGCACAGGTCAGCCTAGCCGTTCAGAATTTTTAGTAGTTTTCTCCGAAAATCGCATGAATAAGAGCATGATCCTTTGGGTCACCTAGGCCCTGTCTCTACACTGTTAAAAAAATGTAACTTTGCTGCCAGAAATTCTCTGTAATAGTGCAGAAAATTGGTCTTATGTTCTACACCACCACACCATGAATATAAGTCCTGTACCGTACTTTGCGACTAAAACAGAGCGACAATAAATGATAAACGCAGAAGATTCCAAATCTTTATCTCAAAATGTTTACTGAAAAATACAAGCAAACAATCTTTTCCATAAAGTGCTAATGACTTTCAGTATTCGAAGTGTTTCATAACCTGTACGGATTGCGTGTTTCTTCTTTTCTTGGTCCTTAATAAGTAATGTCGTAACCTAATTTACGGTGACAACCCGAGTACTTTGATAAAGATGATCTAGAAGCTGACAAAATTTTCTACTTATACCACTTTCTCTGTAAGTTATATACCTGGCTAGGTAACATTTCACCCTTAAGCACATCTTTTGTTGTCGAAACAACTCTGATTTCTCCAGCTAAAACTATTCTAAGAGAGGTTAAAAAAAAATAATGGCAGAGTAAATTCTTAAAATAAATCTCGAAAAACATGCTTCTAGAAAAAAAAAAGAAAAGCCGAGAAGTTACATCTTTTTTTCATCGGGTCATATGATCTGCCTCTTTCTAAAAAAAAAAAAAAAAATGATTTCCTGTGACTTCATTTCCTTGTTAGTATTATTATTTATTTTAAAACTTAAAGTTAACAAAGAGTGGTCCAAATAATAACCTCTTTTTTTTCAAAAAATAATAATAATAAATAAATAAATAAATAAATAAAAGTATGAAATATCATAAGGCAGTAAAATATCGGCACAAGACTTTATAAATATGTAAGTAACGCCTTCGAAACCCTAAGAAAATGTGATTTGAGGTGACCCGATTTTAATTCCAGTTGGCTTCAGGAACAATATCGGTTGTGTTCATTAGAGACAAAAATAATCTGGCATTGCATTAACATTACTTTTTTTTTATTTGAGAAATTGTTCTATATTTCTGTGACAAGAGGGCTATCTCCTTCTAAAACCCGTTTCAGTATGGCACGTATATTCATAAAGGCACGTATATTCATTTAAGGTTGTTATTAAATTAAAAACAAAATTATTCAGCGAACTTTTACCCACAACACACTTAGAAACTTACTGATCTTTTTCAAAATTTTGAAAAAGCATCCCCACACGATCTTCTCAAAATACGAAACTTGAAATTTCTTCATCTATTTCTTTTCAAATTATGCTGATAACAGGCACACAGACCAACCGCTAAAAGCTTCATTTACGTACTCAGGGCATCTCAATACATATAATTATAGTAAAAACTCAATGTCGAAAATTGGATTCCAATGAATATATTGTCTACCATATCCGCATCCCGGAAAGAAAAAGGCCACAACTCAAAAAATGGCAATTTCGAGTTACAAAAAAAAAAAAAAAAAAAAAAAAAAAAGGCGTATGAAGTGCCTCAGCGTACATAAAAAGCATTACATCTCTATCTCGCAATGTATTCACCTGAGAGGCAGTTGTGTTACTTTTGTCTCAATGCTAGTAAATGCTTTATCGATCTTTAAGTTGATTTTTCTCGCTGTTAAAAGAAAGAAGAAGAAAAAAAAAACTACTTTTTTCGAGTAAAATGGTTCCAATTTAGTTGCAACCAATATTTCGGTGCACTGTTTCACAGTTTTAAATGGCACCATTTCAGAAGTGAAACGGTGTAACTCGGCACCAGAATATTGGTAGCACGGTAGCAGCTAAAAATGCTTATTTAGCACCATTCTTTGGGTGAAACGTTGAATTATTATTTTTAACAGTGCTCAGTTACTGCTTTTTTTAGTTGCTTTATTTTTCTTGTCGGGGTGCAATATGAGGAAGAGAAAGTAATTATCATTATTAAGCAATTTTTTTTTTTTTTTTTTATAGACAAGGTATAATTTGCTAAAATACTTTCATCAATTATATTTAACATAAAAGAATGCATTCGTTCAATTTTCAATAAAGCGGCATATTTACTGTAAATTGGATATGCATCCATACTATACTTAAATTTATCACAGTAAAGAAGCACATAACTTGAAGAATTTTCAAATATAGTCCCTAATAAATTCGAATTCTTTTGTGTGGTTTAAAAAAAAAAAAAAAAAAAAAATCCATTTTTTATAGCATACTTTATATGAAATATGCCTCTGTGTTTAAAAATATATATGTTTATTTATTTTTACAGTGCAGATTGAAGGCGTGAAAATGTACCAGCAAGATATTTTACCCATAGATGTAATGTATTTAAATACTTTGTATGTCCCTGTATATGAAATATTCAAGCACCTCAAAATGTACAAATGCATCAAAAACTCAGTTTCGAAAATTCGACCCAAAGACAAAATTTTCTTTATCATATACACTTGTGATATCGACAATCACATATTCTAAATTATGTACTACATTTCTGATAAATTTAATTCTTTCCCAATTCATTTTCTATCTTTATAAAAAGCGAGTTAATGTATGCGGTTTCATTCTTTATTCCAAAAGAGCAAGCCATTATATCTCTATTTCTTTTAATAAAAAAAAAAAATAAAATAAAAGCAAGAGATGAGGTTTAAATCGCTTAATTCTGTGGAGAACAATTCGTTTCATCTCAATTAAATAAAACAGAATAAAATGTTTCCTGATGTCATTTTTGAACATTGAACAGAGCACATCTGCTGCTTAAAAAT
This sequence comes from Salticus scenicus, assembly GCA_963930645.1. Lineage (NCBI taxonomy): Eukaryota > Metazoa > Arthropoda > Arachnida > Araneae > Salticidae > Salticus > Salticus scenicus. The sequence goes on from OZ005653.1 coordinate 8,115,710, forward strand.
AGAAATAATGTATTCTTTATCGACTAAAGTCTATGTGTAAGAATTTAACGATAAAATTTTTGTGGTCAAGAGTTAAAATTAGTTTGCCAGATTCTCACGAATTAATAACGGTTTTTGGCTAAGAAATTAATCGCCAATATATTTTAAAAAGTTACACTAAATTAGCTGTAACTGAAAAAGTTGGGTGTTGTCTTGGCATCATAATTCTGTGGTTTTGTGAAATGTATTCAGCCAACAATTTCATCACTTCTGCCTCTAATCTGATCCTGTAAAGACGTCTCTTGGATTACTTCTCTCCCCGTGTTCACCCCGTTCATTTTCATGTATTCATATATTGTATTAGAAAACGAACATCTTCTTGATTTTTTTCAAATGGATATTTCTGATGTATCTCATTAGTGTTGAATTATTTAATTACAAGCATTATTGTTACGAAGTTGAGTATAAATAAAATATTTTAATGTCAGCAACGAATCCTGGATTATTGTGAACAGTGCAATGTTCACGGCCAACCACCTCAACGACTGTGATCCTTTATCACTATTTTACCAGTGTATTGCTTCATAATAATATAAGAAATTTAAGCATCGTCAAAAGTGCTAATATCAGCAATTCGTTTCCACAAAAATAGTGCAACAAAGTGTATAGCACAATGCCTTAAAAACTTTCATTCGAATCTTGATTTTAGATTTATATAATGCCCTCCATTAAAGAGTTATTGAATACCAATCTTCGCTTCAAGTCACAATTTACATTACAAATAATTTTATAAGTACTGTGGCGATATTTATTTCAAGCATCTCTCCAAGGGAACAGTAAACATAGAATATTTACGGAGGTCTTTATTCTAGAGAAATTTCAACCTGTATTATTTTAAATAATTTGAAGGATTAAAATCGAAAATCTTTAAGTTTATTTTCTTATGGATTTTTATGATAGCTTGCTATTTAAAGATTATAATAGAAACCAGCCATCAATCCGCAAATATTCCTGTTTGACAAGAGACTCGAACATTATTTCTTCAAAACAGTATTTATTTAGGTATCTTTCCGGGACCCACTTCGACAAGTTGGGGTATTTAGAGTTCCACTTTGACTAAATAAGATACATTTTCTATGTTCTTTCATATGGATTATTTTACAAAACCATACTATAGTATTGTATACATCTTGCTATAGAATTCTTCATTAAATTTTCCATCTAATGTATGTTTTGGAACCTTGGGCCGAACTCCGGTCAAAACCAAAACATAAATGTTTTTAATTTCATTTACGCATGCATACTTTTCGATAAATTTAATAGCAATTCTTATTCGAATAACTTTATATGTTTATTTTAGAAAATAATAATAATAACAATTGAAAATACTGACATTTCCTAAAAAAAAAAAATCAAAGCAGTGTTTGAGGACTGCCCATATAAGTGAAAACTAAGTAACTTTTGAATTGTATCGTCGAGCTATTAGATTATTATTTTCGAATTATTTTTGGTTTGTAAAGAAGTGTTTATGATCTGTATTATATGATTCGACACAATATTTGTAGCTACCCAAATTAAATGAACTAAGCCTTATATTAGGTAAAAATATTGATTACTTATGAAATTATTTTAATTAGTAGCTGAGATACAAAAGAAAACCGATTCTGGTGACCCCAAAACGTGAAAGTCAGGTGAAATCTCCAGTTCCCCTTTCGATAATATGAAAGAACTTTAAAATATCTTTCGAATGATGTATTAAAAATAATTTAATCGTAATTAGAAATTGAAATATTGAAATTTTAAAATGTTACAGCGCCATCTGGCGGTAGAAATTTCTGTAAGTTACTGTTCGATTCCAATTCAACAAAGCTTTCATGATGTATTACTCATGAAATTATTTTAATTAGTAGCTGAGATACAAAAGAAAACCTATTCAGGACACCTCAAAACGTGTAAATCAGCTGAAATCTCGAATTCCACTTTCAATTCTCATGGAAAGCCTTCGCTGATGATGATACGAGTTTCATGATTTTTGTTCACCCAAAAGTGCTCAACGCGCCTAAAGAAGTTTTCACTTCAAATGGAAAACCTTCGCTGACGATGACGTGAGTTTCATGATTTTTGTTCACCCAAAAGTGCTCTCAACGCGCCTAAAGAAGTTTTCACTTAAAAAAAAATCAACTTAAATAAAATTATTTGATAATATTTCATTCACATTACAGTTGGGAAACAGGTTCCTTCGCACAGAATGTTGCCCCAGCATTTAAGAAAAAAAACATGTACTACCATTCATAAATATAATTTAAAAGGTTGGTATATGAAGCTCTTTTCGAACTTTGATTGTAAATAGGTTTGAAATGAAAGCAAGGCTACACTAATTTGAAAATGGCATGTTCAGGGCAACACAGTATAATTCGGATAAAGTTTCAGGTGAAATAAAAGTTTTCCACTACTAAAATTATGTCATCTAATGTGTGAAGAATAGACCTACAAGTTCTTCGAAACAATTTAGTGGTATTTTGCTATCATTGCATGTGATAATAGTGTGTCCAAGCTGAATGCTTGCCAAGGACGTGGGACACATTAGGATACTGTAAGAACATAGAGAATTCGCAAACTACTAGGGTGATGTAGACAACAGAATTTAATCTGTTATAGCATTTGTAAAAAAGAATTTACTGATAAACGATTTGCAAAACATGTTAATTTCAGCAGAGAATCTGTTTGATTAACCCCTCAAAAAGCCTCTTGAATTTAAGGCTTGCAAAATAAGAGAATTTTGGAGTCTCCAGAAAACATTTTCAAAAAAAAAAAAACAGGTGATAATGACCAATGGCTAGTTCCTGAAACATTTGTGAAATAGCTAAAAATAAATAATTAGAATATACGAAAAATGATTTTTAAAATAAAATAAAGAAATAGAACTTGTAAATCCTTTTTTATTGAGTATATATTAAGCCATTCTTTGGGATTCATATGTTGTCAGCAGATCAGATTATTACTCATACATAGGCCTCCAGTAACCTCCGAAGCATGGGGAAGCCATATTATTTCGAGACTCCCTTTCACTTGCAAGAAATTTTTCAAATTCGATAAACATATATTAAGAAACTTATTTATGCCATGTATTTTATTTCCAGACATTACTTAACAGAATTCAGATTTAAAATGTTTTTCCTCCTATGTATTACTGTACAAAAATATTGCAGACTATATTTACCAGCAAATCAAAATAATAAAATGCACAAAATGTTCAGCAGCAACCGTTTCGGCTTAAATTATTTGGCAAAAGTTTTCACCGAACACAAAAGGGCAGCAACATTTTCCGCTTTTACATTGTATTCATACTTACCCCCCCCCCCTTTTTTTTATTAGATGAAGGGTTGAGCTAAACGATTTCAAGTCGAAACAATTGTTGAGATTGAGTGCTTTTAATTTCAAAGTTCCTATTCATCATCTTCTCCACATCAGTGTGTAGCGTTTTTTTTATTACACATGTTTACCAATATCGAAAATCCCAGTCATTAGATGTGGAGTGAGTTTTTCCAAAATAGTGTGTATTCTCTAGTGAGTTAGGCAATTCTCTCACAGCCTCCCCCCCCCCCAAAAAAAAAAAGAATAATAATAAAGAAAAAATAAACAAAAATGAAATTCCTAAAGTGAAAATATGAAAAATTCATATTAGAAATTTCAGGCATTACTTTTTGGTCACTTTAGGGCCTCTCTTATATTTCTCAGAGGAAATTTCTTGCTTCCCGAGTCTTTTAGATAGTCAGACACTGCTCATACGTTATTGAAAAGTCAATCTCAATAATGATCTAGTCTAAAATAATAAAGTCAATATTTTCAGAGAGGTCTAAAAAATTAAATTATTTAAAGATTTTATAGATTTTAAAAACTTCAAAGTCCACCAGATACAGGTGTGCAGTCTTCCAAACTTTTCTCCTTACCCTCTCCCTCCCTTCTATTTTTACCAGTTTCACATCCATTATTCGAAATTCACGAAACAGATATACATCTTTTATAAAGTATACAATGAAACCACGGATTTTGTTAAGGAAGTACATTGAAAAAGAAAAAAAAAAAAAAAAAGAATGTTGAATTAAACAAGAAAAAAGAGAGAGAGAGAAAAGTGATCCAAAAATCACTGGCGCCCGCCTGGCTCACCCAAATAATCAAATACCCGTTCTAATCTCGTTCCCCGAGACCCGTGGTGACGAAATCTATGTAATCCGCGCAATCAGATCGTCAAGATGGAGCCCGCCTTGTTTACAAACTTTTTTTATATTTTTATTTGATAACATACCCTTTCTTTTTCAAAATCTCCCCCAAATATTTTTTATGAATGCATCAGCGATGTGTGTTACATGTGGCACAGTTTTTATCGACTCTATATAACACTCTCTTTCTAAACACGCAATCCATCATTGCACGAATTAGGCGCCATCGGAACCTCGGTGAAATAAGGAACACGTCTTCCTTTCTCTTTCTTACTTCACCCTCGTTTTATTTTATTTTATTTCATTTTTTATCGCAAAAAACATGAATGGGTGCGTAGAGTATCTCGTAGCGAAAATTCCTGGAAATCAGCCGTGCTTCTGTTATCTTGGATCCAGATATAGCGATCTAATTCGACTCGACGGAAGAATTTCATTTCTATTTCATATGATTTTGTAATTTTGATTTTCTTTTGAAAATAATAATAATAATAATTGTAATAAAATACAAAATAGATGTGTGTATTGTATATGTATATAGTGACACCCACAATTGAGGGTACATTGCATTTTAAGCAACAATTCGTATTGTTTCTAATATGAAGGCATTATTGTTGGTGCTAGGGTTAAAGCCAAATTACTACGCAATGGTCCTAAACCTGGATGATATACCCACCATGAGGTACGTTTCGGAGAAAACTGTGAAAGACGAGCGCAAACTGGGTTCGAACCTGTACCTCCCGTCTACCAGCTTTCACAGCTAGAACGCTCAGCCACTAGTAGGGCGTATCAACCAAAGGAAATAATCTGAACTTTTAGATGGAGATGTATAAAAATATTTAATGTTTATTTTATTTTTCTCATATAATAAACCGAAAACATTTTTGCATTTCATATAAATTTAAATTTATAAAATCAATCGTCTAAAACTAAGTTTCAAATTTTAAGCTTTCCCCACATAAAAATGTATAGATTGAAGCATTGATATTTGGTATCATATATGCTCTTTGCTTCATTGACTTCTTCCAATCTTCAAGTCATCGAATTCACAAGATATCTGAGGAACAAACATTTAAACCGTGTTTTCTCACCTTCGGATACACTTTTTTCAGACAACACAAAAACTAATAAATTAAAAGATAACCAAACTTAAAACCTAACTATCGTTTGTTTAGATAAAGTACTAGATACTAGGAAAATATGTAGACATATCTAGAAAGATACGTAGGTATGCTGTTTTTATGTTATGTTTAAAGAAAAATCACTAACTCATTTTTTTTTTTTTTTTTTAATTTTGGAGAAAACACGGTTTGAAAGTTTGCTCCTCATTTAGTAATTTCAATTGAAATTTTCTCCCACTCTTCATTCAATACATGTTTCATAAGTTTTTTTTTTTTTTTTTTTTTTTTCTTTTTTTAAACTGATAATCTGGTGCTTCTGGTTTTCTTTTTCGAGATTGGACCACAAATGCTCAGTAATATTATAATCAGGAGACTGTGGAGGTGATTTTATCTGATTTAAAATAATTATATCTGGTCCGGCCCATGTTGTCCTCTGCCGTGGTACTGATAACGTGGTAGTAATAAGTAATGTTATTCTGTAAATGGTTATTGTTGATTATAAGGTTGGATAAATCTGAGGTCGTCAACCTTTCCAACTTCAAGGTTCCGACTAAATTCATAATATTATGTACCGCTGATTACTAAATTTATAATTACACTGTGCAATAAATTTGAACTTTTTCTGTCTGTTATATGAAACACGGTGATTGTTTAAGAAAAAGGTGCTTGATTCATATATCAAAACCAAAGTGGTCCATCACGCATCGTTTGGTGTAGGAGACACACTTCCCACAATTATACAAATTAGTTACAGAGAAATGTAACAGAGACTTCATTATAGAAAATACAAACACTAAAAGCATTTCAACCTGTCACCAATAAAATCTGTATAGTTCAGATCTCCTAAAAATGTTGCTTTTTGAGAAAATGGTGTGTGGTGAAGCAATAATTAATTACAGATTCGCTATTTTCAGTCAAATATATACAAGAAACACATATTTTCATCTAAATGACATTTTTCATATTCTGCAGTGTTATAAAATTCCACGAAACATTAAAATTAAGAGATATAATATATTTGTAGAAATGAAAGAACACCCATTTTATAAATATGAAATAAACTCACTTAATGCAAAATATTATTGCAAATATTTTATTTTTTAAAAAATGGCTTAAATATGAATGAAAATCGCTTTAATATTAAAAATTTAGTAAGATTTTTCATTTTTTTTTTTTTTTTTTTTAAATTCAGTTTTCTCTCATTTTTTGTAGGGATCTAAAAATAAGGTAATGATAAGGACGTAAATTTAAGATTGTTTTCAAATAACATACCGGTTAAGCTCCCATTTCTTCCATGATTTGCTTAAAGTGGGAATGATACATAATTTGAATTATCTATATTAATAATTATGTATCCTATATTTATACAATGTTGGGAAAAAATGATTTAATTTTTTTGAAAAAAATATCCTTAAATGAAAGCTATTATGCAAATATGAATATTAATTCAGAAAATTCTGACCCCCCAAAAACATAGTCAGTAACGACAATAAAAATAATAATAATGGTCTTTTTTTTTTTTTTCCCTTTAACCACCAAAATTATCTCGCAGATCGCTAGTGACCCACGAAATACTAGTTCCGATCTTTGGGTTCAACGATATATGCTAATTGCCAATTGCAAGCGTGTATGTTATTCATATTGAAACCTATCAATCTTGATCAAACTTTTCCAGCAACAAACTTATATTAACTGCAGAATATAACATTTGGATCTCCTAAAATTATTCGTTTTTAAGTCACTCTAAGACACACAGACAAAGATCAAACGTCAAAAAACTTGACTACGGTAATCAGGAAGTCTCAAAACGTGTAAATATACAAAAAACAAGCGATGAATATTTAGCTTAAAAACATACATTATTTACCATATCTCCATGAGGAATTCATTTCAATTTCCGAACAGCTTTCCTGGAAATGGTAAAGTATTATTAGTAAAGCACATCCACTAACAACAAAAAAGAATGTTATCGCTTAAATATTTGCAGCCCTGTATATCTTTTGAAGATTATATATAGACCACATGGTGCACCTAAATATAATCCTACAGTAATAATACATGGCCCAACCTGAAATACACTTCCATCAATTTGCAACGATTGTCGCACTTTTATCTAGTTCTTTTGTGTGGCCCTGTAAACAAACAGTAGCTGATTTTCCTACCGTATTCTACATGAGACATGTTTTTACGCATATAAAAAATGTATATTCGTTTCATTTGTTTTAATGCAGTCTATAGATGTTAAACTCTACTTACCAGCACCTCCCCCCATAGAGGTGATGTATTTTAATTCTCTTGGGCGTCCCTGTACACGAACCATTAGCTTCATCTCAATGAAAAGCTTAGTGTAGCATCCCTGTATCATGCACATTCAGAATACCAAGTTTGAACTTTCTGCTACTATTTGTTCTTGAGCTATGCTGATAACACACACACACACAGAAACACAGACCATTCGCTGAAAACATGATTTTCGGATTCAGGGGACCTCAAAACGGGTAAATATAATAAAGACTCACGTTCGAAAATTTGACCCTAAAACAATACTTTCTCTACATTATGGGTAAGAGAAAGTAAAAAGTTGTTTTTCAGGATGCAAATCGTATGTTTATTTATTAACTTTAGACACAATGATGGGATAGTATATGTCTTCCAATAAATCAGTATTATTATTATCATTATCATTATCATTATTATTTTTCATTTACAAATTGTGAAAAAACAAGATGTGATTTCTGCTTTTCGTTCATAGTGCCAGATGGGTGAGAGCCAAGCAGGTTCATTCATTCACAGAGAACAGCTGTCTCGTTAGTCCTCACCTTTGTTTTGCGCCCACGCTGGCTCATAAATCGGTGACTCCGGAAAAAATCGATGATCCTCATCTTCCCTGAGGAGAACAAACGCAGGAAACTCACCGAAAATAAACCGAAATCTTCCGGTGTGCATCCTCACTCCACCCTTACACAAACACAATATTAAATGCGTGTCTTCCTTTCGCTTCTCGTTGACGGACACTTCCGAGCGTTTCCGTTTGACCTTTTCTTCATACGAAACACACCCGAAACCGAAGTCTACCAAAATGAGAAATAACGTTTTAAAAAAATTTAAATCTATGAAGCACGCAGAAACATTGCATCCTGTATCTGGATATGTTCAGTATTATAAATGTATGCACATTTGTAATAAATAAGAAACTTCGTAAAATAAACACCATAAATTGCAAAAAACTGTCAACAACTGTTTCGGAGCAAAATAATAACAGGGCCCTTCATCAGATCTAATTTTTAACATATTCAGAAAATTGTATCCTTTTTACAAGAATTTTCAATTAAGTTTTGTTAAAAAGACAATTTTGATTGATTAAATTCTTTTTTTTTTTTTTTTTTTTTTTTTTTCTTTGTTAAAAAAAGGAAAAAAAAAATCTTCAAAAAAGTTTATAAAAGCTTATTTATTTATTTTTTTTTTTTTTAATGTTATTTAATCGCCTTTTTAAAAGGTGAAAAATCATTTTTACCTTTTTAATAAGCAAAATAAATAAATAAAATAAATATGAATAAAATAAGTAAAAGGAGTTAGTAACACTGCTAAAAAAAATTACTCGCTTAATAAATTTATTAGGTAAAATAATTTTTTAATCGATAATGATTAAATAGTCTTGAAAAAAGGATACAGCTTTTTGAAAATCTTGAAAGTTGGATCTGTATTTCATTTTCCTGTGGAAGAAGGTTGCTTTTATCTCGACACGAAACAATTGTTGCGAATTTTTGCATATATGGTGTACTGTTTTTGAATATATGGTGTTTGCTTACAAAAACTAACACCCGTTTTTCTGCTAAGTATGCGTATATTAAAATATATGTGTGTGTGTAAGTAATATACATATATAATATGTATCTATGTAACATATATGTGTAATATGTGATTGTATGATATACGTGCATATAGTGTGTGTAATATTATTAATACACGTGAATAATGTATCAATTTAAAAATGTTACCAATGTCTCGATTGCTCTTACACTTTCACCTGAAACTACATCACGTGATGTGACGCAAAAGCACAACGGATAACACTAACACTCGATTTTGGGCCAATTGCAGGACCCTGTAATCGACCCCAACCAACACCCCCTACATACAGGGGATGTTGCCCCAACACCTTATTCTTTCATTCAGACATCTATTGCCTGTAAATCGAGTTTCTCCGCCCGAGTACTGATGCTCTGGAAAAGCATATTGTCGTACGGCTAGTGCATTTCCATGTTTACAAAAGGTGTTTTCATTACAGTGGATTCTTTGTTAGACGGCTGAAGCTGTAGGTGACCATGAGGCTTTTAACTGATGAACACCTCAGGACTCAAATCTGAAAATGCATATTAGATTATTTTAATGTGGAGAAATATGCTAAAACAAGCAAGGGTTCAATTTAGAAAATAAAACCGTGTTGAATTTACTGTAATACAAAATAAGTTTTATGTAGTAATTCTATATTTTTACGTAGCAATTGCAAAATAAGTTCAATAGTAATGCTATTTATTAAAAAAAAAAAAAAAAAAAAACAGTGAAAATGCTGTTTATTTCAACACATTTTAGAGTATTTTTCTTTCTGGAAAAGTCAAGATTTATTGTCTTTATGAAAACAAAAAATGTTTGCATGTTCCGTGTTATTATATACTGTCAGCATGAGGAATGGGAGTTAAAAAACCCAAACAAACAAATCCATCAACAGGAGAAATATTTCAAAATTTTAGAAATAATTTCAATGTGTTTTGTCAGAGTGCAATTGAACTTTACTCGGGAAAAATGATTATTTATTTATTTATTTTTAATGCTTAGAGAATTATCGAAACTGAAAAGTGTTACGCGCGCCAGTTTTTTCCAATTTGACAGCAAGTGGTCATAGAACGGAGTCCTGGATCGGATCGGCTATCTACGGCTAAGTGCGAGTCGGGTTTCCATTAACTTTTAAATCGCAGACAAATCCGCTGGTCTATCCGCAATTTTTTTCCCCTTTGAAACATTTTTTTTATGCTTTCTTTTATAATGTTGTCAATTGTCTAGTATACTAGGGACCGGAGGGGGGGGGGGGGGCAAATGGGGTCTTCCTAAGATCTTTCTTTTATGAATCTAACTTTTTGAATTCAGAAGTTGAATAACATTCTCTATTTATCAAGTCATGTAAAAGACTATATGACTTTTAATAAAAGTTTAATTACAATTATGTAAATATTAATACTTCATTAATAAGAACAACACGTTGAATAAACACCGTAAAATGCAATAAACTCGCAACAATTGTTTCGGGTCGAAAGAAAACACACAACCCTTCTTCAGACGAACAAAGTAGGCACGAGTGCTGCAATCAAAGCGGCACTCCGACTGCACTCCGAGCAAAAGGCCAGTTATTTATTGCAGCATGTTGAAGATCATAAATTCAGGAAAAATTTCGAAGTAAGAAAACGCAATTTAAAGATTTCAAATCCGTAATAAATATATAAAAAACTATAATATTTGTTGCCTGAATACATATTTTATTGAACAAAGCTAATACAATTCAATTTATTAATATTAAATGGAAATATTATGGTGCCTAGTCAAAGGTGCCAAGTCCTTTAAAGACACATTATAGAATGGTGAAGATGAACATATTTTCGAAAATTAAAACAAAACATTTTATTTATTTATTTGTTTGTTTGTTTTGTCAATAATTTTCTAAAAACTGTACTCACGAATATGAAATTTGTACGATGTATTTCTTATAAAATTAATTAGTAAAAATTGTGTTATTCTAACGATATTCATAGTTTCGAAATTAATAATAATTATTATTATTATTATTTTTTTTTTTTCAAAAATTATCTAATAGAAGCGAAAGAAAAAAAATGGATTAAAAAGAAGAATATCGGTTGTAATTTAACATTTGCAGGAATGTGTGCGTATCTTTGCCTAGTTATAATACAATATAAATACTACCTTTCATGCAGTTTTAATTTTTAAAATCAATTATTGTTTTTCTTTTTACATTCTCTTACCCGGTCGAGAAAGTATTGTTTTAGGGTCAAATTTTCGAACGTGAGTTTTTGTTATACTTACATGTTCTGAGGTCCCCTGAATATGAAAATCATGATTTTAGCGAATGGTCTCTGTGTTTCTGTTATCAGCATATCTCAAGAACAAATAGTAGCAGAAATTCCAAACTCGGTATTCTAAATGTATCATATAGGGATGCTACAGTAAGCTTTTCGTTGAGATGAAGCAAATTGATCGTGCACAGGGAGACTCAAAAATATTCAAATGCATTATGTCTATGGGGGAAATTGCATGTAAGTAGAGTTTAACATCTATAGACTGCACTAAACCAAATGAAACGAATATATATTTTTTGTAATAGAGATAGTCAACTGGGGAAAAAATTGTGTATGTAGGAGCCTCGCTCCCCCCCCTCGAGGGGAGTAAAATTTCATGATGGGTATCTTTCAAAAGAGCTCGTCAATACCTTTAAAACAAATGGCTGAACCATCGATCTGTGATAATTTAAAATAAAGTTATCAACTTTTTTTCCTTTTTAACAAAAAAAAAAAAAAAAAAAAAAAAAAACAATAATAATAATAATGTAATATTGAGAATAAATTCAACTTATTTTGGATATTTAATGTTATATATTTTCTCTAATATGGAAATCGTCTGCATTATCATAAAAGATAATTTGTTTAAATAATAATTTTAATAAATTATTTTTTAATAACGGAATTAAATTCTGTATAAATGTAGGTGCATTAATGAAACTAGGGGGTTGAGGGGGCGGTAGCCCCCCCCCCTCACACAGAACTAATTATCATATAAAACTCTTCCAAAGCCTAATTTGAATTGTTTAACATAGGTTTACATAACAGTTATCTTACCTCTTAATCTCCAACCTGTATTTATAGTATTAAATTTCAGGGTAAGAGAAAGTCGTGTGAGTGACACACAAGATTATTTATTTAAAATTTTAAGAAAACTGAAAACATTTAAGAAAATACTGGAATTTAAAATAATAATAATAATAATACCAATTTAAAATTTGTTCTAGATGTCTAAGTAATATAACATTTTATTAAGGATTTGAAAACGAATATGACATCCAGATTTCAAGTTCATTTCTTTTAGAGTTATTAAAGAAAAAAAAGAAAAGTAAGAAAAAGTGGCTATCCTTTATTATTTGGAAACTAAAGCAATCATGATTTTATATTCCACTGACATTTCAACGTTTTTTTAATTTAACCAGATAACAAAATTCGTGATTGGAATGAAAGTCAATTAAAATTTTTAAAAGAGGTATTACAATACTAAAAAGACTGTTCTATTTTAAAATCTTATCCTCATAAAACTATTTTCGCCAAAGAGAATGGTCTCATCCTGACATTTCAACCAGAACACAAAGACTTTAATGAAGACACTTTTTTTTTTTTTTTTTTTTTTTTTTTTAAATCCCACACGGATTCCAAACTATTGTGCTATACCTTATGCCGAAATTTAACATGTTGATTTATGAACCAATATTTACTTTCATAACTTACTTTTTACTTAAAGGAAAAGAAAAAGGAAAGAAATAAAAGGAGAAAAAGTCCGCTATGTTGTTTTGACTATACATAATCCTCAATTTAAACGTTTTTAAATAGTTAAGAAAATTAAAAAAATTTTTAACGGGAGAAACATTTTAAAGTTTATCGCCTTTCTAATAAATAAATATAAAGAGACGAATTTTAAAAATAAAGTAAGATCGGTACTATACCATTAGACATAGAATTTCTAAGGATGAAAATCGAATTTTGGAAAACTGTTTTCTTTGATGTTAAAATAACATATAATTTTTTTTTTTTTTTTTTTTTTTTTTTTTTAATTGCAGATCATAATCATAAATTGACAGATACGTTTAATTTACATTTAGCTATCTAGTAAAAACTGCAAAATAATTATGTTGTACCACTCTTTTTGATATCTTTTAACTAATTTTTAGCTATCTCCTCATTAATGAACCTTTTATTTTATTTTATAGGATTAAATTTGCATCTCAAGTGATTGTCATGACGAAATCTTTATATTATACTTACCAGAAGCAATAAAATTTTCTTAATAAAAATACCTTAACTCATTCGCGACTGCTGACGAGAATTCACGTCTTTTCAGATTCTGTTCCTGGTTACCGCTGACGTGAATTCACGTCCTTTAAAGAATTTCTATGAAACAATAATTTAGTATTATTTCATTAGTATTATTAGGGTATTAATTCTTCGATAATGTTATAGGTTCGTTCTAATATTATATGACTAATCGTCATTTCAAGATTCAGATAATTACAAGAGTAACATTTTAAAGCATTCTATCTAATTTTTATCGATGTTTAAACATCAAAAGTTTGCGGCAACTAGCTTGAGTTTACTTCAATATTCTCTGGCAATCAGTTTAAAAAAAAGGAAAATAATGCCGGTCGCGAAAGTGTTACGATTAATGTTCTCTCCCTTGATATGATAGAAAATTAAATACGCCTTCCTTGGCTGAAAAGTTTCAAAAGAGGAATTCTATCTTTTTGCTTATCTGTGTGTCAATATATTGTGTATATCAGTGGCGTATTCTCTGGGTATGCTAGACATGCGCCGCATACCCACTAAAAACTATCTAAACTATAAACAGAATTTGTTTAAAAATAAATTATTTCAATTAATTTTGTTATTACTTGCTTCCATTTCGCATAAATATGGGCTATGACCCCATAGAAGACCTCCACGGACGGTATTTTACTTATAGGCCTAGGACCCAAGTGCAGTCAAACAAACTTAAATCTTACAATCAACAACCAACCAACCAAGAAATTGGAAAATTCCACGCTTAAATTTGATGAGTAGTTTTTTTTTCATAGTTGGCTTCAGAGCATACCCAGACCAGATTCAAATGTCACGCTACGCCACTGGTGTATATGTATGTACATCGTCAAATCTCTCCATGAAAACAGAAAACCTAATTATACTTTGTGAATTTAGAGTAAAAAATTAAATATTGGGTGAGTGCGAAAGTTCTACCCGTGGATATGCAAATTTGCAATGAAATTGACGTCACACATGACATTGTAATGAAGCAAATCGTCGGCCAATCAAACGTGTGGATGTCTCACATATAAATAAATTCATCGTATCTCACAAAGTTAATGATCTCAAAAATAAAATAAAATAAAATATCAGAGGGTTGGATGGTTAGGTTTTACGTCGCACTAGTGCTGCCCAGATGGACAATTGGCGACGGTCTGGGACACACCCCTAGAGGTGGTCCGGAGACATGCCATCACAATTTTGATCCCCCACGGAAGGGATGGCTCTCCCGCTTCGGTAACCCCCAGATGTATGATTTTTGATGGGAACATGGAGGACATTGCGGCCACGACAGATTTTAGGTGCACCAGCCACCATTAGTGTACACGACGGTCTTTAGCCGGCTCGAGTACCGAACTCAATGTTCCAATTACGAGGCCGGTGCTCTGCCAACTGGGCTACTGCGGCCAAAATATCAGAGGGTGCAACACGGAAAGCGAGAAGTACATATAAGAATGTTTGTTATACGAGTTCGATAAAACGAGTACGGCAGCCGTCGCATGTCGCAATATTTGTCAAGTTTATGGGGAGGAGGCAATAGACGAAAGCACATGTCGTCGATGGTTTCGTACATTTAGGGAAGGAGACAAAAGGTGCCAAGATCAGGCTAGGAGTGGACGGCCACCACACGTTGGAGACGACGATATTGACCAAGCCATAAGGAACAACCCGAACCCAACCGTGCAAGAATTAGCGGAGACCTTCAACGTACACTGGACAACGGTCGAGAGACGGCTGGTCAAGTTGGGTTTTACGAGAATGTTGGGTCGTTGAGTTCCACATAACCTGACAGCTAATCAACGGGATGACCGAATCGCCACTTGTTTTTCCTTGCTTTCCCGGTACAAAAACAACCCATTCTTGACACGAATTGTGACAGGAGATGAGAAGTGGATTATGTATCATAACGTAAAGCTTCGTAGGACGAATGTGTGTCGCCCTTCTGATCCCCCTGCATCGACTAAGAAAGCTGAACTTCATCCCAAGAAGGTGTTATTGAGTGTGTGGTGGGATGTGCAGAGAATAATTTACTGCGAGGTCCTGCCACTGAACCAAACCATCGATGCTGCCTTCTACTGTCTACAGTTAGACAGGATGCATTCAAATTTGCTAGCAAAGCGGCCAGGTCTCATCCATTGTCGCGGTGTTATCCTTCATTACGATAACGCCAGGCCTCATGCTGCTTTTATCACTCGCCAAAAGTTACTGAACTTTGGTTGGGAGGTTTTACCTCACCCTCCCTATTCTCCTGACTTGGCACCAACTGACTATTACCTATTTCGTACGTTGAACAATTCCTTTAGTCAGTAAATGTTTTATGATCTCGATGCTGTGTAAACTGCCATCCAAGACATTTTTGACTCAAAACCGTCGGAATTTTACCAGCGTGGGATTCATCTCCTACCAGAAAGATGGCAACAGGTCATAGATAGCAATGGGATTATGCACTGTAATAGGTACTGCTCATTTTGCGTTTATTTGCTCTTCTTTATGGGTAATAAAAACGAGTAGAACTTTTCACTCACCTAATAGATCTTGGTTTTGAAGACGAATCATTCATTAATCAGCTTCAATTATTTATCTACGAACTACGTTTTTATGCAAAATTTGAATACGGCGATTTTCCCTTGTTATATTTTTTTTTTTTTTATTCATACAAATTATTCCAGTTGTAAAAAATTTCAAATTTTTTGACTGATTTAATAAACGTTTGAGATTTCCTGAACATAATTTGATCATTTTTGCAAAATGTCTGTGTGTGTGTGACCAAAAATTTTGTGTCAAGAAGATATTTTGTGACGTAAATTATCACATATTACAAAAATTTTTTTACTCATGAAATATCAAGGAAGTGTCCTCTGTGAGGCCCTGTCTAAGGCGCCCTAGCCCATATTCATGCACATTTCGAAGAAAACCACGGAAAATCAGAAGACCTGAACCGACGAACACGACATGGAATGGAATATGCCACCTTTACCAGTTTAGAGAACAGAACCTCTCGATCACTGGTGGAGGTCATTCTATATTCTATATAAACAATTAATTCGTTTAATGAGATGGATTTCTATATGAATATTTATTTTCTTTACCCATATAGGTATACATAATACATATCTAATCGGAGCCTCGTGTAAAACATAGCGTATCAGAATTATTTTGTACGAACTAAATAATCTCTGCGCAATATATTTTACGGAAAACATTTTAATAATGTATGCTAAATCCAATATGCCCCTATTGTATGGAAATAATTTTCTGCGCCTCTGTACACTAAAATATACACCAAAAACAATACAGATAATTTTACCTAATTCATAAGTATTTATAGATAGTCCGATGATTTATTTATCGCTATTGCAGCAGGCATAGACATATACATAATTATGCACCAAAATTTTTTGGATTGTAAACAAAAAGACTTCTGCTAATGTTTCACCCATTTAAAAAAAAAAAAAATAAATAATAAAAAAAAAAAAAAAGAATAACTTCTAGGATATTGTGTTTTTAGAGCTGCCAATATCACAACAGAGCAGATCCACTAAGCAAAATAAAAACAAATAGTACATGCTGATGCACTTCGGAACATCTCAACAATTAAGCTGTATCGCTGGAAAGGTTTATATTTTATTTTTTCTAAATTTCTTCTTCGTTGTTTTTACCAAGTCCAGTTTTATTTGTTTTGTCAATAAAATAAATAAATAAATAAAATAATATAAAATAAAATAAATAATAATAATAGAGTCGA
Organism: Salticus scenicus; assembly: GCA_963930645.1. Classification (NCBI taxonomy): domain Eukaryota; kingdom Metazoa; phylum Arthropoda; class Arachnida; order Araneae; family Salticidae; genus Salticus; species Salticus scenicus. The sequence continues at coordinate 8,132,898 of OZ005653.1, forward strand.
TAAATGTTGGAACCATGCTTCATCACATTGTTCTCCACGCTGTTTATTTTCTGTTCGACCCCGTAGTTGTGTCATTTTTGTTCTTCTATTTCTTCTTATTGTGTTTTATTTTTTCTTTCTTTCTTTCTTTCTTTCTTACTGACCGCGTAAATCATAACCGCTCAGGTGTAGAGAAGGATTTGACAGATGGCAGTGAAATAAAAAAGTATTCAAATTTCGGACTACTTGATTGCGCAACAGATTTTTGTCATTTTTCGCTCAGATGTAAGAATCGTTTGTATTGTTTAAAGAACAGGAATCGAACGTTTAAGATTCACGTGCAGATATACACATGCTATGTTTAAGGTGAAAAATCCAGTCGTTATTAATAATAACCACGCCTTTTGGTATACGTGTTACGGCATTATTTGTGACTTTTAGTAGTAAATATTAAAAATTACCAAAACTGATGGGTAATTTATAATATTTACCGACAATATTAATTATTGTTATTAAGTATAATTTGGGGAGATTCCAAGGTCAACACAAAAAATGTTTTATAATAATGATTGCTATCATGTATCAGATATATATATATATAATACATATTAACAGTATACTGTAACGCAAAGTGCATTACGCGAAAAAACATTGGAAATAAATTGTATTACATATACATCACTATTATTGTTTTAACAAATTATTTATTTTGTAGAAGGAGCTACTGTGACATTCGGCGTTTTAAAGGAATTAATTTTTTTTTTTTTACATTTGTAGCGACTAGAATTGCAGTAGCTTCAACAATTCCAATATTCAAATCCTTTGGCCATCTAAATGGAAATCGTTATGAACACATTCTCTTAGACACATTCTTCATTTTCCAGAACTTAATTGACTGAAGTATAAGTTTCCTCACAAACATTAAAATCAATTCCTCATATACAACTGGCTAACTTTTTATACTATCTATAAGTTTTCATTTTCGATAGCAGTGATGTCAGTAATACTATTCCATTTATCAACCATATTCCTATCTACCTCTGATAATGTTTTCAATTAAGATTACTTCTACGTGTACAGATGCAAGTTTAAATTTCGTATATTATACATATACAGTAACCGCCGCTTAATAAAATCACTGGTTAATAAAATCAGCCGCTTAATCTGATCAAATCGCCAGGACCGGAATCAAATCAATACAAACAACTTTTAAAGCCGACGCTTAATAAAATCAGCATCGCCGGTTAATAAACTCAAAAGTATCTTCTCAGCAGTCAAAACTACAATTTATGCATACAATATATATATATATATATAGAAAGATTTACTTTTTTTTTTTGGAAAAAGAAATTAAAGCACAACAAACCCTGAGTTATCGCTCATTGCTGAAGATTTTACACTTGCAGCACAGTTACAAATTAAACACTCCCCATAACTTATCACCGTAACAATTTCAAAGAACGTATTCTTTAAAGAGGAGAAATAAAATAGAAATTGATTTGAAATGACTTTTTTTATTCTTATTATTAGAAGGCAATTTCTAGTTCTTATTTTGAAATTACTGTCATTCACGAGGTTTAAACGGAAAGATTTTAAATTTATAAGAAAATCTTGAACTTTTGATAAAGTAATGATGATTTTCCTCTAGCGAAAGTGCACGGGAACTTAGAATGCGTTTACTTATATCGAAGAAACAATTAGTTAATTAATATTGTTTACTAATTCCATTATTCGTTACCTTTTGAAGTGTCTTTCGAAATTCAGGGAAGTAATACATTTTTTTTAAGGGCAGGAACGTTCGCCGGATATAAAAATCAGCCGCTTAATAAAATCACTTTGGTTCAGAACGAATGTGATTTTAATAAGCGGCGGGAACTGTATATATATATATTTTTTTCTCTGCTCATTTGGAACCTGTTTACAGAGCATCAAGCTTCTTGAATATATATATATATATATATATATATATATATATTTATTTAACTTCTTCTATCTTAAAAAGAATATTTCTTGTTTTCTTTGCAATTTCCTATTTCATCATCCATGGAACTTTTGTTTTTTTTCTTCCATCATCGATTTTTGCTCCTTCAGAATATGTTGTTCTCCTTCATTTTGGCCAACACTGTCATTTCCGTTTTTGACTGAACCTTCAACTGTTATTACATCCAAGCCCTCGCTCAAATCCCCTAGTTCTACAACAATATTGTCATCATTAGTTGCGCCTGTACATGTACATTCATCCTCTTTAGTTATTGCTGCCTGAAGCTGGACATCATTTTTAGACTGAATTAACACAACACGATCTTCGTCACTTGTATTTACAACAAAGTATGGGTTGCCAATTAACCCCTTGGGTGCGGATTTATTTGAGAAAATATTTGTATGTGAAACGGATATAATTTTTGGTTGCTTGGAGTAGTATGTAAAAGCAGTACATTTTACGTAAGAATTTAATTATTTCTAAAATATTGGTGACATATGTAGTATTAAGATGTCTTCAAGTAATTAGAATTGCAAAACAAAATTAAAAAACAAAAAAAGTGAATGACGTGTCTCAGACGTCAAATGTACCCAAGGGGTTAAGTTCTGAAACCTATCGACGCTTTACAGCAAAAGCTTAATAATAGGCTGACCAGATCAGAGTACCTTTATAATATAGAAGCGTTAAAAATTGCTCCAATTATCCAATTACGGATGTATTTTTTCATTCCTAAAAAAGACTAAAAATAAAACATTATTAATTAATAATTTATTTTCTACAATTTTTTAAAACTTAGAAGAACTCCTTCAAAACAAAGGCTGTCCCCACAAAATGGAGACATTTGGTCAGCTTACTTCATATGGATTCCTTGGCGGGCACTGAAAAAGAACCCTTGTGACAAAAGATTAAAAAATGAAATGAGTTTCTCAAGTAAAACATACTTTTATAAGCAACTATATCAAACTTTTAACTTTGATCTTTTGTTGTGCCAGTGGAGAGTTCATAATAAGCAGGTGAAATAAATCAATGTTATAATTTTGGCCACAATATAGACTCGGATCTATTCCAGAGTGATTTACCTTACTTTTTATATACTGAGAAAAATTTATTTCTTTCAAGCCCAGAAAAGGATATCTTTGCAAAGTCTCAATTTATTCTTTCAAGAGAGCCTTGTAATTGACTACGTCTTTGCTAATAATTTTTAAATATTCCACTAATTTCTTCAGTAGTTTTATTAGCACGTACTTTCTCTAGCTTCTTTTGTTTTTAACTCTCTTAATTATATTCCGTTTAATAGTCTTGATAAATCATTATAAAATCTCCGTCCGGTTGAGAGTGTAAAACAATGAGATCAACTTAACACCTCGAATTTAATTTTTTCTTTTAATTAGTTTAACAACGAGACTTTTTCTTAAAACGCTGGGATGTTTATCAATCCAAAAATTCCTTATTCAAATCTTAGACCTGTCACTTTTCGCTATTGTAAAAGTGAGTTTGGACGATTCATCAAATATATGTAGCTAACAAATTTCAACAGTTTTTTATATTTTGTCTTAGCCTCGGTCATTTTTTACTGATTCTGATGCCTAAGCGCTCAAATACATCAAGTGGAATTATCTTTTTAATATGCGGAGGATTTTTCTGCATGTAGCCTTCTCCTGAGCTGTTTAATATTTGCCAAAAACGTGCAAATGGTATGCAAAAACTTTCACGCCAATTTTCTTTTCGTCAAATATCTTCATCAACGAAGGAAACATGCTGGTCACGAAGCTGTTTGTGAACTAAAGATTTCTACCCACGAAGGAGGTGTACCTGCTAATATGCACAATAATTTCTAATAGATTGCCTGAGCGTTAAGAGCCGGTTATTTACTATTTGACCTCACGGCACTTCATGAGGTATTTCTTTTTCTCTCTCTTTTTCTAAAACACAGCATTATGTGAATGGTTAAATAATATCTGTTCTTAATACATTGCAAAACGCATACAAAAGTATTCTGACAAAATCTATAAATCTAAACATTTACTTTCTTCTTTCTTGGTTCAGTTGTTTATTTACAAATTATGAAATTGTGACCAAATGTTCCATAATGGAATTTCGATGTTAGTGAAAAATATTTGTTACAATAACCAATGCTTACTTTTCTTGTATTTTGATCGTTTAATCTTTACAATTTTCATACATTAATTTTACATTGCTAAAGAACGGTGCTGAATTCAGATATTTACTAGCAAGAAAAATAGATCGCCAAAGATTTCAAATTTCCTGATTATTGGTACATTGGAAGGAAAATTCCTAATCCTTCAGTATAGTCAATAGTGTTCCATTTGCGCCATACAAACAAAATTTTCACATTAACTCTTTTATGATTTCATTATTGTCAAGAAAATAGTTATAAGATTTTTTTGTTTGACAATATTGTATGAAAATAAATGTAGCCTCTAGAAAACTTTAAAAAAAAAAAAAAAAAAAAAAAAAAAAACTTACTGTCTTTTTCTACCCAAAATCTGATTTTAACTCTTAAAAAAAAAAAAAAAAAAAAAAAAAAAAAAGAGAGAGAGAGAGAGAGAAAGAAAGAAAGAAAAGAGAGAGTGAGGGGGTCAGGAAATTATCTGATATCACTCGAAGAATCCGCCTCTCCATATATGATTTAATGAATATCAGTATCATTTACTGAATATTAGTAACAATTCCATAAAAAGTAAAGTGCATTTACGATTCATTATCAGTATTGCAAAATAAGCAATACTTCAATATAAGCATAATACAATTTCAATATTTATTATTTATTTATTTTTTAATTAATTAATTAATTATTTTTTTAATGAAATGTGTGATTATTATTATTTTATTATTATTATTATTATTATTATTATTATTATTTTGGTTGGTGGGGGAGGGTGTGAGAAAGTTGCACACATATTGTTTTAATGTATCTAATTATTTCAAAATGATTAAATAACCTAATTATAAATAAAAATAAATAGTCTTTTAAATAATAAAATTTAATATAAATGTAATTCCCACTTAAGATATTTTATTTAATCCAAAATAACTAAAATATTCGTTTAAAATATCTAAAATTTATTAATATAAAAAAGGACCCACCAGAAATGTAATTTTTATATATATCTTCCTTTTTGAAAGCAGAGAGAGAACTGCGAATCATTGATATTCTGTTTTACATAATCTGCTAAATAGAATGTCATTTATCAAGTTGTTTTCTTGGATACCAATATAAATCGTTCCAATATACTATCCAGGTCCATATTGCTGTAAGATATGGCCGCTAAAGTAAAACAGACTAATTGATGCTGTATAATATAATTTTATTTTGGAGAGTCTTTATAAAGCAATTCAACATTTCTTTTAAAGTGAGAATGCCAAAAGGTGGAGGTGAGAGAGAGGGTTCAAGGATAAGTATTTACTTAACAACGATCTAGGAGCGAATTATGTCAGTTCTCGTGACTCCTTTCACAAGCAGACTGTCAAAATACGCTACAAATTAGAAAAATATCGCCAATTTTATAACCAAACACAATCCTTTGTCTCCCGAATAATTTAATACAAAAATTTTGAACCTAGATGGTCCGTTATAAATATCTATGCCAATCACTTATGTCAAATTTTATAGCCAGAAAATCGTCTACGTAAGGGAGACGCAAAGACTGTATTATTGCAACATCCTGTCACATGAGAAATATAAATTACCATTTAATGATATTTCAACAGACATTATTGCTCAATTTAGCTATAATAATTATTAGACTTACGCAATTGAAAGGAATGAAATGTAATTTATGAATACACAACGGTTAATAGATGAAAATAATATTTTTTGTATTTTATTTAATTAAATGATTTAGTATTGGGAAATTAGAATTTCGAGAGACGTTATTTGATAAGAAGGCATTTAGACTCGTAGAAATAAATTATTAGTTTTAAAGAATACGTTTCTGTTCTCAATGGATTTATTTAATAGATTAACAGATAAAATATTATTGGAATTACAATATTTATTTATAGAGAGACAAATGTGTCCAAATATAAAAGATAATTTAGAATTTCATTATCTATTTTAATAGAAATTTTATTTATTGAAAACATAGTTTTTAATTATTAAATTTTTTTGAGAATGTAATTAAAACTAATATATGTGAAGATACTCCTTCACATATTTCTCCCCAGCGGTGAGGGGGAGGGGAAATAAATCGTCAAAATGGACGAAAATTACAGAAACATAAAACGCTCTCTCTCACCTATGAAACAGTATAATACAATTCTAAAAAGACAAAAATATAATCTTTCATTGAACAGACAAACAAACTATGTGGTATATAACAATAACTTTGAAAAATTTCAATAATATGGATAGTTATAGAACCTCTTACAAGACATATAAAAACTAAAGTGACACCATAATATAAACTGTGTAAAATATCAAAAATTCTTATTCATAAAAGAATTTTTGAGAAAAAGGAAAAGAAAATCAGTAGCTATAAATATGGCAATCAATAGATTTTGTCTATTTGTTAATTTTCAAAAAAATATTTAATACAGCATTAATATGAAAAAAAAAATCTCAAATAATTTTATAGTTTATAAAAGAACTATTATCCTACACGTGAAAATCCTAGACTGACTAACAACAGGATTCGACAAGGATTTATTTAACAAAACCGTATGAAAAGTGTACTTTTTTTACATAGGAATTTTTGCTAGTGTTCGGACACTTTTGTTACTTCTGCGACTGTACTCTTGCAACACACAGATGATTTCAAGACGTCTCCTAAAACTCATCTGTGGTGCAAAACATAACAAATAAGCATAATTTTAATTGAAATTTTTAAATAAAAAAAAATATTTGATTTAAGCTGAAAGAAATATTTTTAAAAGAGTATTACTTATTAAACAAGTTATTTGTTAACAAAAATATTTTCTAAAACGTACAGAATATGTACGGATATTTCACTTGTTACCTGTTTCTTTATTTTTATTTGAAACCTAAATAGGCTCTAAGAAATATCAGAATTTACTGCAAGTTGACAAAAATATATTTATTTATATATTTACATTTATTTGAGAATGTAATTAAAACTAATATATGTGAAGATACTCCTTCACATCATTATATTCCTTTTTTCTTTTTTCATCTTATTTGTGGCAGTTAGATATTTTTCTCAGCCTTGATGTCGCGTCGGTAACGGCCGTTGTTTGGCTCACTCAGGGAATGCCAACTTATAGGGTTATATTTTTAACCGTCTTTTCATTTTCAAATTCGCGGATAAGTTTTTCATTAAAACTAAGAAACTTTTATTTGGCGCACTTGGCTGATATGTTCGCAGCGCTACCATATCTGGTGATAAACAAGTCGAAAATGAATGGTGCCCGCTTCGTCATTCTGACTTGAATCTATGACCATGAAAGATGTAAATTTTTAAGCCGAAAATTTGTTTTATCTCCTCCACCCTTTTTTTTTTTTTTTTTTTTTTTATTTTAGCGAATTCGTATAATAGGCACGGACCTGGCATGTCCTCTGCTGTTTATTCTTTTTTCAATAAAATTTTATCTTTTCAAAGGAGTATGTTTCAGGCTATTTTTCAATGCCTACTGTTTTCGATATTATTTAAAAGGACTGGGAATTCCACTACAAGTATTAGTGCCGAAAATAACTCTAGAATTCGCTGCAGTGGAGGAGAGGAATGCAACTTTTAAACAGAAAATAATTTTTCAAATATATCAAAAATGCCTAGCCCCTGTTACAGCAGGAGATGCATGACAAGACTGATTGTACAATCAAAAATTCTTTGGTGCAATGACGACTCCCATTATCAAGTGCGTTGCGGATGCTCAACTTCTTCGATGAACAAATGGGATTTTTTTTTTCTTCTTCGACTCTGCTTATCAGAAAAGAGAAAAAATAAAGAGGTATGTTCGCTTACCTCCTTTCCCGGTGCTCGGATTGGGAGTTAACGTTGTCATTATATTTGGAAGCAGCTTTCCTGACCGTCGCAAGCTCTCCTGAACACCGGAAGCTTTCCTGACCACCTCTGCGTGCCTGGAATGAGAAAGTCCCTCTGGTTTTCTTTCCCCATGTTTAGCCCCAGTCCTGTTGTCTTGGTACGGTTCTATGATCGAGATCGAGGACTCTGACTGCACATCTCCTGACCGTTAAGCGCAGTTTCCACTGCGGTTGGTTGGAGGTTATTTCGAGCGGCGCTATTCAGAATCCTTTGAAGTGGTCAAGCGGTTGGACGTGGTTGGTTGTCAGGGAAGAAGTCCCTGGCCCTAACCCCCTGCTGAGATAATTGAGGAGTCAGAGGCAGATATCTTTGTCAATTTTGCATGCTTTCCTTTGAAGTAACTGCGCAATTTGATTAAAAAAAAAAAAAAAAAAAAAAAAAAAAGGTTACAACTGATGACAAGACATTTGACTCTTTGTGTCGGAAGCGTGATTAATGGTTTTTTGAACCTCGAAGCTTCAACCCTAGTGGAAACCAGCCTTAAAGCTGCCTTCAAACTCTGGCAACTTAGAAAGCTGCAAGTGCGGCTCTATTGATATTCATTTGATGTGGTTTAGGAGAGCGACGCTCGCTGGAATCGAAGCTCACAAACCTCCTAGTGCGATAATTGCATAAGAAGGGCGCCTCTTTTGTAAAAGAGCAATAAAAAGTAATGTCCTTCATTATGTGTGCAAAATTTCAAGGGTCACTTTCGGACAATGGATAATTTATTACTTTTGAAGCTCTGTATCTTGGCAGAGTTTGAAGGCAGCTTTAGAATTTTTAGAGTTTTCTCTGAATGGAAAGGATTTGCTATGTACTGCGTCCACTGATTCTGTCTCCAGCCGCTCCTAGTGTTTTCGACATACACCCGCTTTGAAGTGGACGTATTAGAACCTTCACCGGACCGGATCGCTGTCAGACTGAGATAATGGTTACGGACCTGACTTGTCCTCTGCTGTTTACTCATTTTTCAATAAAATGTTACCTTTTTAAAGGAGTATGTTTCATTCTATTTTTCAATGCCTACTGTTTTTGATACTATTTAAGGGGACTAGGAATTCTCCTTTACAGAGGGGGCGAATAGCCAATGATGAAATGCAATGACATTTCGCATTTCATCATTAGCTATTCCACCGGACAGTAGAGACCTATTGATCGAAATCAAAATCCTCATATTATTAACTTAGCAGTGGAAAAAATTATTTTCTAAAATTGAAATTATAATGCAAATATCAAAGATTAAAATATCTTTTGTTGAAAAGAAAAAAAAAAAAAAAAAAAAAACGTAAGAAAAACTCTCATTATGTACATTTATACGAAATTTTGTCCTCTACTGCCATGTTAAAAAATTAGAAAAAATACGATCACAGCGCCACCTGTTGAGCGATTGATCCCCAAATCTAATCAGCACCAGTTTATGTCAGGGGCCAACTAAATACCAAGTTTGGTTAAATTTCGTTAAAAAAAAAAAAAAAAACTTTTTTTTTCTAAGTTTGCTTTCGTTAAAAGTAAAAAAAATCGATAACTTTGTTTTAAATTATCACAGATTTATAGTTCAACCATTCGTTTTAAAAGTATTGACGATACCTTTCGAAAGATACCCATCTTGAAAATTTACTCCCCTCGAGGGGAGACTTCCCGCCCAGGGGGAGGGGGGTGGCGAGGCTCCTACACATACAAAAAAAATTTCCCAGTTGACTATCTCTATTATAAATAATTCTTGTAAATTTCATAATGATTACTAAAAAATAATTCTCTTTATGCCCATTTATACAAAATTTTGTCCTATACCCCCATGTTAAAAATTTAGAAAAAGCAAATTTAAATTATCACATATTTATAGTTCAACCATTCGTTTTAAAGGTATTGACGAGACCTTTCGAAAGATACCCATCTTGAAAATTTACCCCCCCCCCCCCGGGGGTACTTCCTCCCAGGGAGGGGAAGCGATGCCCCCATATGCACAAATTTTTTTTCCTAATTAACTACTACTATTATCAATAATTCATATTAATTTTACAATCACAGGTTAAGAAAAACTCTCATTATGTACATTTCTACGAAATTTTGTCCTCTACTGCCATGTTAAAAATTTAGATAAAATGCTATCACAGCGCCACCTGTTGAGCTATTGATCCCCAAACATAGTCAGCACCAGTTTATGTCGAGGACCAACTAAATACCAAGTTTGGTTAAATTTCGTTAAAAAAAAAAAATACGTTTTTTTTTTCTAAGTTTGCTTTCGTTAAAAGTAAAAAAAATCGATAACTTTGTTTTTTTAAATTATCACAGATTTATAGTTCAACCATTAGTTTTAAAAGTATTGACGATACCTTTCGAAAGATACCCATCTTGAAAATTTACTCCCTTCGAGGGGAGACTTCCCGCCCAGGGGGTGGGGGGTGGCGAGGCTCCTACACATACAAAAAAATTTCCCCAGTTGACTATCTCTATTATAAATAATACTTGTAAATTTCATAATGATTACTAAAAAATAATTCTCTTTATGCCCATTTATACAAAATTGTGTCCTATACCCCCACGTTAAAAATTTAGAAAAAGCAGGATGGCAACGCAACCTCTAAGACAATTTTTATCAAAAGTTGATAAGCACTAATTTATGTCAAGGTGCAATTACATACCAATTTGTATGAAATTCTGTGCAGTAGTTCCTGAGATACAGTTGCCACAAAATTTTGTCACACACACACAGACAGACAGACAGACATTTTCTAAAAATGGTCAAATCGTGTTCTACAGCTCTCAAAACGTGTAAATCCATCAAAAACCCGACGTCGAAATTTTTTACGAATCCAATACTTTCTTCTATTGAATATAGAAGAAAGTTAAAACATGAATTTTTTTAGTAAGTGATTTTTCTAAAAAATAATATTAGGTAGGTAGAGTAGGTACTATCACGCAGATGTTCTGGTGGGAAAGGATAGTCACTTTTATATTTTACTCGTAATTTGAGACTTTTTCAATTCTATTAAGTGAAATAATTTAAATATGTCATTTTTTACTTTCTTCTATATGTAATATAGAGAAAGTATTGGATTCGCGAAAATTTTCGAAGTCCATTTTTTGATGGATTTACATGTTTTGGGATATGGAGAACACGAATTAATAGTTTTTAAAAAATGTCTGTCTGTCTGTCTGTCTGTCTGTCTGTCTGTCTGTCTGTCTGTCTGTCTGTCTGTCTGTATCATTTTTTTGTGGACGCTGTATCTCACGAACCAATGAATGAAACTTAACCAAACTTGGTATTTAGTTGCACCCTGACATAAACTGGTGCTGATTAGATTTTGGGATCAATCGCTCAATAGGTGGCGTTGTGATCGCATTTTATGCAAATTTTTAACATGGCAGCATAGGACAAAATTCCGTATAAATGGGCATAAAGAGAGTTATTTTACACTTGTGATTGTAAAATTAATAGGATTTATTGATAATAGTAGTAGTTAGCTAGGAAAAAAATTTTGTGCATGGGGGGGCATCGGTTCCCCCCCTGGGGGGGAAAATCCCCCCCCGGGGAAGTAAATTTTCAAGATGGGTATCTTTCGAAAGGTCTCGTTGATAATAGTAATAGTTAACTTGGAAAAAATTTTTGTGCATGTGGGGGCATCGGTTGCCCCCCCACCGGGGGGGGAAGTTCCCACCCGGGGGGGCAAAATTTCAAGATGGGTATCTTTCGAAAGATCTCGTCAATACCTTTAAAACGAATGGTTGAACAATAAATCTGTGATAATTTAAACCAAAGTTATCGATTTTCTTAACTTTTAACAAAAAAAAACTTAGAAAAATATCGCAATTTTTTTTTTTTTTTTTTTTAACGAAATTTAACCAAACTTGGTATTTAGTTGGTCCCTGACATAAACTGGTGCTGATTATGTTTGGGGATCAATAGCTCAACAGGTGGCGCTGTGATAGCATTTTATCTAAATTTTTAACATGGCAGCATAGGACAAAAATTCGTATAAATGTGCATAATTAGAGTTGTTTTAAACTTGTGATTGTAAAATTAATATGAATTATTGATAATAGTAGTATGTAACTAGGAAAAAAATTTTTTGCATGGGGGGGCATCGCTTCCCCCCCCTAGGGGGGAAATACCCCCCCAGGGGGGGTAAATTTTCACATTGGATATCTTTCGAAAGATCAGGTTGATAATAGTAGTAGTTAACTAGGAAAAAATTTTTGTGCATGTGGGGGCATCGGTTGCCCCCCCACCGGGGGGGGAAGTTCCCACCCGGGGGGGCAAAATTTCAAGATGGGTGTCTTTCGAAAGATCTCGTCAATACCTTTAAAACGAATGGTTGAACGATAAATCTGTGATAATTTAAACCAAAGTTATCGATTTTTTTTACTTTTAACAAAAAAAAACTTAGAAAAATATCGCAATTTTTTTTTTTTTTTTTTTTTTTTTTTTTTTTTTAACGAAATTTAACCAAACTTGGTATTTAGTTGGTCCTCGACATAAACTGGTGCTGACTATGTTTGGGGATCAATAGCTCAACAGGTGGCGCTGTGATAGCATTTTATCTAAATTTTTAACATGGCAGCATAGGACAAAAATTCGTATAAATGTGCGTAATTAGAGTTGTTTTAAACTTGTGATTGTAAAATTAATATGAATTATTGATAATAGTAGTATGTAGCTATGAAAAAAATTTTATGGATGGGGGGGCATCGCTTCCCCCCCCTGGGGGGGAATTACCCCCCCGGGGGGGATAAATTTTCAAGATGGGTATCTTTCGAAAGGTCTCGTCAATACCTTTAAAACGAATGGTTGAACTATAAATCTGTGATAATTTAAAACAAAGTTATCGATTTCTTTCACTTTTAACAAAAAAAAAAAAAAAAAAAAAAAATTAGAAAAAAAAAAAAAAAAACGTACTTTTTTTTTTTTTTTTTTTAATATTGTTACTGATTGAATATGTATAGGTAAATATAGAAGAAAGTCTTGTGGTGGCCACAACATACTAGTTAATAAATTATCCATGAAAATATTTTAATTGTTATCTATATATTAATAAGCAAGCATAAAATTTGTTGTCCCTTTTTAACATATTAATTATGGGAGTAGAGGGTTGAAAATGGTATCATTCGAAAGGTATAGTTAGCCGGAAGGTGCGAATACAAATATTATTTTCTTACGATGTCAAGAAGGTATTTAAAAGTACATTTATTTTTTATGCATTTTTCCCTTTTATACACGTATTCCTTTACATTAAAAAATACCTAAAAGAAGAAAGTTGTTGAATCTGGCAATTTCATAAAGCTCCACTCCGTGTAAAGCTCAAATAAAACCATAGACACAGTAATTTGTATAATGTAGCATCACTATAATACGCAAGCGAAGTGATGACGTCACTGCCTGTCCATGGAGCCATTAAAAATATTTTCTATGTTAATTGTCCATTGGATTTTTTGTAAAAAATTATTAAAAAATAACGGAAATTAACTGCCGATTTTAATTCCGATATTTGGGTATAGTTCTATATAAGTTACTGTCTACATGTGTTTGATTGAGTTATTTTTTCTGTAAAATTGATAAAATTTTAATTTAAAATCACAAAACTCCAGAAAAAACTAGTATGTTGTGGCCACCACAAGACTTTCTTCTATATTTTCCTATACATATTCTACATATTCAATCAGTAGCAATATTAAAAAAAAAAAAAAAAAAAAAAAACGATTTTTTTTTCTAAGGTTTTTTTTTTTTTTTGTAAAAATTAATACATATTCAATCACTAACAATATTAAAAAGAAAAAAAAAAAAAATGCGAATTTTTTTTCTAAGTTTTTTTTTTTTTTTTTTTTGTTAAAAGTAAAAAAAATCGATAACTTTGTTTTAAATTATCACAGATTTATGGTTCAACCATTCGTTTTAAAGGTATTGGCGAGATCTTTCGAATTATACCCATCTTCAAAATTTAACCCCCCCGGGAGGGTACTTCCCCCCCAGGGGGGGAAGCGATGCCTCCCCATGCACAATTTTTTTTCCCTAGTTAACTACTATTATTATCAATAATTCATATTAATTTTACAATCACAAGTTTAAAATAACTCTCATTATGCCCATTTATACGGAATTTTGTCCTATGCTGCCATGTTAAAAATTTGCATAAAATGCGATCACAGCGCCACCTGTTGAGCTATTGATCCCCAAATCTAATGGGCACCAGTTCATGTCAGGGTGCAACTAAATACCAAGTTTGGTTAAATTTCATTCATTGGTTCGTGAGATACAACGTCCACAAAAAAATGATACAGACACACAGACAGACAGACAGACAGACAGACAGACATTTTTAAAAACTATCAATTCGTGTTTAGGACATCCTAAAACGTGTAGATCCGTCAAAAAACGGAGGTCGAAAATTTTCGCGAATCCAATACTTTCTCTATATTACATATAGAAGAAAGTAAACTAGTATGTTGTGGCCACCACAAGACTTTCTTCTATATTTTCCTATACATATTCAATCAGTAACAATATTTAAAAAAAAAAAAAAAAAAAAAAAAAATTTTTTTTTTTTTTTTTTTTTTTGTGAAAACTAATACATATTCAATCACTAACAATAATTTAAAAAAAAAAAAAAAAAATCGAAGGTTTTTTTTTTTTGTTTTTTTTTGTTTTGTTAAAAGTAAAAAAAATCGATAACTTTGTTTTAAATTATCACAGATTTATGGTTCAACCATTCGTTTTAAAGGTATTGACGAGATCTTTCGAATGATACCCATCTTCAAAATTTAACCCCCCCGGGGCGGTACTTCCCCCCCAGGGGGGGAACCGATGCCCCCCCATGCACAAATTTTTTTTCCTAGTTAACTACTACTATCATCAATAATTCAAATTAATTTTACAATCACAAGTTTAAAATAACTCTCATTATGCCCATTTATACGGAATTTTGTCCTATGCTGCCATGTTAAAAATTTGCATAAAATGCGATTACAGCGCCACCTGTTGAGCTATTGATCCCCAAATCTAATGGGCACCAGTTCATGTCAGGGTGCAACTAAATACCAAGTTTGGTTAAATTTCATTCATATGTTCGTGAGATACAGCGTCCACAAAAAAATGATACAGACACACAGACAGACAGACAGACACACAGACAGACAGACACACAGACAGACAGACACACAGACAGACATTTTCTAAAAACTATCAATTCGTGTTCAGGACATCCCAAAACGTGTAGATCCGTCAAAAAACGGAGGTCGAAAATTTTCGCGAATCCAATACTTTCTCTATATTACATATAGAAGAAAGTAAAAATGGCAAACTTCCAGTTTCGAATGTAAACATAAACATTTCATTTCAAAGGGTGTTATTTAAACAATAAATATTCAACTAATATACTAAATAAAAGGAAAATGGATTTGTTACTAACTGCTGCATGTATAAGTAGACGATACGGAAAAAATTCCGATTTCCGTTTTTTGCTGAATTTACATGTTTTGAGCTTTCTTTACGTTTCAATTGACTGAAATTGGCTACTTATTTTTTAAAAAAGTGTCTGTATTGCTAGCTTTTGTGGGTAGAAGAAGCAAGTAGAAGATACATAAAAACTTCCGATTTCCGGTTTTCGATGAATTTACACGTTTTGAGATTTCCTTGCATTTTAATTAAGTGAAATTGACTACTTATTTTTATTTTTTTAAAAGTGGATTTATTATTCTTTCCTCTGCATATATAAGTAGAAAATATAAGATTCAGAAATGTTTTAGATTTTCGGTTTTCGATAAAGTTACACGTTTTGAAATTTCCCGAACTCAATTCGACCATTTTTGAAAAATATCTTTTTTTTTTTTTTTTTTTTTTTTTTTTTTGTTCAAACACTGTACTTTATGAACCAATCGAATTAATTTAATAGAATTTGATACTTGGTTGGACCTTGGTCTGACATGGTACCTATTAGCGTCTGGGCTGTATCACACAACAAGGGGCGTTTTCACGTTGCGATTTTCTCATTTCAGGAAAGGCTAACATCTACAGAGAGATATAGTTATATTAAGTAAAACTCTGCTGATTCAGTTAGAGTGAATATTGGCAAACAATTGCCGCAGCTGTGTTGCAATTGCATTCCGTTTAGGACAAGGCAATAACTTTGCTTTGCCTCGCTTTGCAAAAAAAATGGTCGAGTTTCGACCACTGGGCGATACTAGTTTAATTAAATATGCTATCTACATTTACGTTAAAATAATGTTTAAAATAATGAAATAAATTAGAAAAATTGCGTTATTTTAAAATTTTTAATCATGAAATTTTAAATAATCTCAGTATAAAAATTTTAGATTTAACATAATTGATGTGCAGAAATGGTAAGGTGTATTTCATTTGCAAATAACTTGTAGCAAAGAAAGCGAATTTTTAACTGGGCAATCTTAAACAATTTGTGCATAGCTAATTTTTTCTTTTCAGTTCTTTTCTTTCTTTCTTTCTTTTCTCCCCCCCCCCCCCCCCGGTTTTTCGATTTAAAACTCTTCTTTCACATATTTACATGAACCTAAATGTAAAACAAAGAGTTTTTCTGGTTTTTCATGTTCATAGTTTTTTCTTTTAAATACCAGTTTATAGAAAGAAATGCTTTTCAAAACACCAAAGTCTGTGATTTTGATATACTTATTTTATATTTTGCAAAAGTTTAAACTTCTACACAAAAATTTAATAGAATTAATACATATTAAGATATGACCGCGATAGTTTTCAGGCAAAAAAAAAAATAAATAAATAAAATAACGATTATAATATAAAACTACAATTTGTTTCGCGAGTACTGCAGTATATATTATCATACAAATGAGACTAGCCCTGAAACATGGTGGCATGATCGGGAGAAGCGCTTGTCGATGATATCGAAGATAGTGGGTCTGATTCCATGGGCTAGAAATAATATTTTTTATTATTATTATTATTTTGTTTATGCTCTAGGGAATTCTGATATTTATTTCTAACACAAAAACAGAATTTCATGTCACCTTTATTTATTTATTAAAAAGCTTTAAAATTTTGTTTATTTATTAAAAAGCCGTAGCGGTGTTTTTAAAGCTAAAAAAAAAACGGTGTCTTATAAGACGTTTGCAATGTCTTAATTTCAGATGCAAAAGAGTGTCTTAAAAATAAGACTTTTTTTTTTTCCCCGCTTGTGACCATCCGCTCAGACAATTTTTAAACTGAATTTAAGAAGTTTGCGTTTGCAGTGTCCATTTATTTTTATATTTATTTTAAATTATTTTACTTTTATTGTTTAAATGCTTCAGTGACGTAAAAAAAAAAAAAAAAAAAGTTTTTTCGACGAACATTTTTTGAATAATATATATACTAAAAAAAAAAAAAAAAACATTCTCTGTAATTTAAAAATGCATTCCTTTTAAAACTTTTGAAATTTAACAATAAAAATAAAAAAGGGATAACACTACAACAGGATCCTAAGTGGGAGTATTAAAATGAATATTTTGCTTCACTCGGCTTAAACAATGGCCGTTTTTTGTTGAATTGTTACTTTCCGATTAGAAACGAATATTCATATCATATTTTAGATTCTTTTTCGCGAAAATAATAAAAATTCCCACCGATTCACTCTACGAACCTATCCTGTCGAAAAGTTGGAACGGGTTCAATCCAGTCGAAAATGTATCGATCTACTTTGGTTTCATTTCTTTAAAAAAAGAAGAAAGAAAGAAAAACCTGAATTTAAATTTAAAAAAGAGCAGTTTAAAATGAATTTTCTTTTCCACTGAAGAGATTTTCCTCCATTCTTCTTGTGATAGAGAGAATTTTTTGAATTACTGAGCAAGACATTACAAGCCCATATCAACAATTCCTAGACCTTCCCGTTTTCCAGTATATTTTTCTGACTAAGTTTCCTTTATTTTCTAACTGGTGTCAGTTTTTTTTTTTTTTTTTTTTTTTTTTTTTTTTTTTTACATTTGAGATGGTTCAAGTTTTTTTCTTTCTTTCGTTTTCTTTTAAATTTCTCTCTCTCTCTCTTTTTTTTTAATAATCTTTTTTAATTACTTTCCTGTTCCTTTTTCTTTTCATTTTTTTACTTTCTTCTATATGTAATATAGAGAAAGTATTGGATTCGCGAAAATTTTCGAAGTCCATTTTTTGATGGATTTACATGTTTTGGGATATGGAGAACACGAATTAATAGTTTTTAAAAAATGTCTGTCTGTCTGTCTGTCTGTATCATTTTTTTGTGGACGCTGTATCTCACGAACCAATGAATGAAACTTAACCAAACTTGGTATTTAGTTGCACCCTGACATAAACTGGTGCTGATTAGATTTTGGGATCAATCGCTCAATAGGTGGCGTTGTGATCGCATTTTATGCAAATTTTTAACATGGCAGCATAGGACAAAATTCCGTATAAATGGGCATAAAGAGAGTTATTTTACACTTGTGATTGTAAAATTAATATGAATTATCGATAATAGTAGTAGTTAGCTAGGAAAAAAATTTTGTGCATGGGGGGGCATCGGTTCCCCCCCCGGGGGGGAAAATCCCCCCCCCGGGGAAGTAAATTTTCAAGATGGGTATCTTTAGAAAGGTCTCGTTGATAATAGTAATAGTTAACTTGGAAAAAATTTTTGTGTATGTGGGGGCATCGGTTGCCCCCCCACCGGGGGGGGGAAGTTCCCACCCGGGGGGGCAAAGTTTCAAGATGGGTATCTTTCGAAAGATCTCGTCAATACCTTTAAAACGAATGGTTGAACGATAAATCTGTGATAATTTAAACCAAAGTTATCGATTTTTTTAACTTTTAACAAAAAAAAACTTAGAAAAATATCGCAATTTTTTTTTTTTTTTTTTTAACGAAATTTAACCAAACTTGGTATTTAGTTGGTCCCCGACATAAACTGGTGCTGATTATGTTTGGGGATCAATAGCTCAACAGGTGGCGCTGTGATAGCATTTTATCTAAATTTTTAACATGGCAGCATAGGACAAAAATTCGTATAAATGTGCATAATTAGAGTTGTTTTAAACTTGTGATTGTAAAATTAATACGAATTATTGATAAATAGTAGTATTCAACTAGGAAAAAAAATTTTTGCATGGGGGGCATCGCTTCCCCAAAAATTTTTGTGCATGTGAGGGCATCGGTTGCCCCCCCCCCCACCGGGGGGGGGAAGTTACCACCCGGGGGGGCAAAGTTTCAAGATGGGTATCTTTCGAAAGATCTCGTCAATACCTTTAAAACGAATGGTTGAACGATAAATCTGTGATAATTTAAACCAAAGTTATCGATTTTTTTAACTTTTAACAAAAAAAAACTTAGAAAAATATCGCAATTTTTTTTTTTTTTTTTTTTTTTTTTAACGAAATTTAACCAAACTTGGTATTTAGTTGGTCCCCGACATAAACTGGTGCTGATTATGTTTGGGGATCAATAGCTCAACAGGTGGCGCTGTGATAGCATTTTATCTAAATTTTTAACATGGCAGCATAGGACAAAAATTCGTATAAATGTGCATAATGAGAGTTGTTTTAAACTTGTGATTGTAAAATTAATATGAATTATTGATAATAGTAGTATGTAACTAGGAAAAAAATTTTCTGCATGGGGGGGCATCGCTTCCCCCCCTGGGGGGGGAAGTACCCCCCGGGGGGGATAAATTTTCAAGATGGGTATCTTTCGAAAGGTCTCGTCAATACCTTTAAAACGAATGGTTGAACTATAAATCTGTGATAATTTAAAACAAAGTTATCGATTTTTTTCACTTTTAACAAAAAAAAAAAAAAAACTTAGAAAAAAAAAATCGTACTTTTTTTTTTTTTTTTTTTTTTTTTTTTTTAAATATTGTTACTGATTGAATATGTATAGGTAAATATAGAAGAAAGTCTTGTGGTGGCCACAACATACTAGTTAATTCTTAACTGCGGTGTTTCTATTCTGAACTCTCTTGGCAACCGAAAGGCTTTTGGTGTCTGTGTGTATTCTGTATACACCGCGAGCAAGAGTCTCCCTCCCGATTTACATTAAATTAAGTACAAATATCTATGAGTTAGATGGAATTAGCTGCATATATTTTGTGTACAGGGACGCATAAAAGACCACCGATATTCTACGGCTTATGCGGACGGCATTTCTTGCAAGTACGTTTTAACAGAAAATTTTAATATCGTTACATTATATTATTAAGATGTATGTTATTTAAGAAAGTGGTGCGCATATATATATATAATTAAGTTCATGGGACCACACAAAAGTGTTTCGACTCGATATGTGTCATGCGTATTAACTGCTAGAAGTGTATTTTCAGTAGTATTACACTCAGATAGGATAAAGAAAGCAAATATTCATCGGAGATCATACAGAAAAATATCTCATTATGGAACGAGTTAAACTTATATACAAAGAATATACGCTATTGTATAAGAATTAAAGTAAAAGCGAAAATTCAGAATAAAAGTGAAATGATATAAACTTTCCATACATTATAAATTACTATTTCTCTCATTTTTTTCTTTTTCTTTCTTTTTTTTTTTTTTTACCGGCGTGGGGTTAGAAAATTTTACTAATAACAGACATTAAAGATGCCGAAGATAGGTATAAAAAGGTTGACTACCCCTGTTTGAAATGATAAAAAGTATTTTTTTTTTTTTTTTTTTTTTTGAGATGAAAAGGCTTATTTATTTATTTATTTATTTATTTTATGGGAATAATAATAAAAAATAATGTTCAATTTCAAAATGCTCCACGTTAATTCTAAATTATTTTAACGTTCCATTTTTATTTTTATTTATTATTATTATTATTATTATTTTTTTTTAATGTGGGTTTTTTATATGGAACTGAACACATCTGTGTATAGAATATTTTATTTCGTAATTACAGCATCAGTTACAAACAAAAAAATCTGTTAGGGCTAGATTCACCAAAATCTATACAATTCGTGCGACAGTAATCACTCTGACATGTGTATAAATTTTCAGCTCAATCGAATAAGGCGTTTAAACGCTACTTTACTTTAAAATATTTGGGGCCATAGACCAGAATGATAAAGAATTTTTCTTTGTGTCCCTGTAAAAAAAAAACTATGAGTGTGAGATTCACCAGACTCTATGCATTTCGTGCGACGGTGATTTATAACATGTGTACAATTTTTTAGTTCAGACAAATAAAGCGTTTCGACGCTATCGCACTTTGAAAAGTTTGGCCCCATAGGCCATAATGATAAAGAATTTTTCTTTGTGTCCCTGTAAAAATACTATAAAGTATTAGATTCGCCAAAATCAATAGGGTTCGCGCTAGGGTGACATACAACATACGTACCAAATTTTAGCTTATTTGAACAAAGCGTTTAGGCACTATCGTGTTTACTCACACACATATACAATTCGCCGTAAAAATAGCAAAAGTGAACCCAGAGCATCTCAAAACATACAGATACAGCAAAATCTCATTGTCGAATTTTTATTGTGATTACAATACTTTCCTTGCATAGTATGCTCGTAAAGTGATAAAAAAATTTAAATGTTGAACCCTCCATGAATTTTTGTCGTGTGACTGAATTTAAGAGTTCGTAATAAGGGTAATAATTTATTGATTTCAAAACGGATGCCCAGTTTTGTAACATATACTAATGTACTAATTAACATTTTGTACTAATTTTTGTACTAATTAACTTTTTGTACTAATTAACATTCACACAAATTTTACGAGGATTGGATGAAAACAAATGAGCAAGGAGTAACTAATTATTTCCGAAATAATCTTTATTTTTAAAATTATGTAAAAAATAGTAATAAAAATGTTTAAGGAATGTGGGATGATATTAATTTAAAAATATTGCATAGCTTAGTACATTCTTTAATAGCTATCTAGATTATTTTAATTGCATCGATTCTGATAATTTTCATCATACCTTCTCCCCTCAATCTAATGATCCAATTGCGTGTAAATCTCGAAAGGCATAATTTTTTAATGTTTTCAACAATTTATAGCAATAATAATAAGTGATAAACTTTTTATATAAAAACATCAAAAAATATTTCAAAAAACGCAACAAATGTTTCGGGTCGAAATAATATCATAAGTCGAAAAATCATTCAGTCTAATCATAAGTCGAAAAGTCATTCGGGCGAAAAAATAAATAAATAAATACACACAGAAAAATAAATTGGTCACAGTGACCTGCCAAAATGCTCAGCTGACAATACAGAATTGACTAACCAAAATAACTGACTAGCCAAAAAGTGTACTTGCTGAACTAGTCTCCAAAACTGAAAAGTGTACTTGCTGAACTAGTCACCGAAACTGAAAAGTGTACTTGCTGAACTAGTCTTCAAAACTGAAAAGTGTACTTGCTGAACTAGTCACCAAAACTGAAAAGTGTACTTGCTGAACTAGTCACCAAAACTGAAAAGTGTACTTGCTGAACTAGTCTCCAAAACTGAAAAGTGTACTTGCTAAACTAGTCACCAAAACACTACTCCAGACTAGGAAGGTTAATATTATTAGACAAAGAAGGCTAGTCGATAATCATAATTATCTGACCAGGAAGGTTAGTCAACGACCGCAGTTGCCAGACAAGGCAAGTTAGTCAGAATCTGCACTTGATTAAGACGGTTAGTCAGCAGCCAACAGGTATTTTACGAAGCAAGCTAGTCAATTTTCAATGAATATCTGAAGAGGCAGGATAGTCAAGACTATTTACCTGACTAATCTGTCTGGTAATATTTGAAAAGGAAAACTAGTCTCTATTTGACTAAGCTGCCTCATAATATTTGTGGAGGAATTTTAGCCCGAAAAAAAAATATTTGACTAGCCTGTCTCATAATATTTGAGAGAGATTAATCAAAAAAATTTATTTGATTAAAATCCCTCATATTTTATGAGGAAGTGGCCTCATACTTGTTTGCAGGGGCTTTTGTAAAAGCATTGTTGTTAGTCTTAACCTCTTTACTTTTGTAATTGTTTAATCCCCCCTCCCCTTTTAAATGTTCAACCTTAAAAAAATATTTAAAAACTTTTCTGAAAAATATTACTTGTTCATCAGCTGGATTAAAATACTCATAGCTGCCAACTTTTTCAATTTATTCCAGAATGTTGTTAACATTCGCCCTTTTCTTCATACCATATTCTTAATAGAATAATTTTCTTTAGCATGTAATTACAATTAAATATGAAGATAATTACTCCTCAAAGAATATGGTTTGAAGATAGGGCTAACAACATTCCGGAATCAATTAAAAAAGTTAGCAGCTATGAATACTGGAAATTTAACAAACTACTGAAACAAAGAATTTGCTAGTTTAATCATTCTTCCCTACCTTTATTCATCATTAACGCACGCATTTATCCAACACTTTTTTATCAAGGCATTCCAAGAGGATTGTGGCGCCACATGATTTAGTCCACTTTTTATGCACATCCTCATATATGGATTTAGAAATATATATATATATTTTCTCATCGGTGCTTTAATTTTATACGCTGTGGTTACAAAAAATAAATGTAAACTTTTTTTTTTTTTTTTTTTTAAGTTCCTTTTTTTAATATTTAAGCCACCTGAATATATGCATATATTTTTTTAAATAATGGATTTTTTCCACCTGATTAAAATTACAGATAAGTACGACGATACAATGTGCTTTAACAATTGATACAGGCAATATAAACAATATGCACGGTATAGACGATACAATGTACTAAACTATAAATAACATCGAACTCAAATTTCAGGTTATTTAAAGTTTTAAAATCATAAATATTAATGATATACTTTTTTTTTTTTTAAGGTGAGGGTGGACATAAAATTTGCACAAAAAACACTTTAACATATATAATAAGAATTTTTATTTTTAATCATCTCTGTAAATTTTATGCCCAGAGAAATTTTAATATATAACAATAATTTATAAGTATTTGATCAGCCAAAATAACTCTTACTTACCTGATAACATTACTTTCAACATTCTTCAAATCATGAATTTAAGTGGCTTATTTAAATAAGATTTCTCCTTCATTAAAACTATGTAATTGAAATAATACATAAAAGACAAAAATCAAGATAAAAATAATTTTATTGAAAATTATAAATGTTTCATATACATGAAGAAGATTGCTCCATAATTTACATAAAAATTAATCATAATAATAATATAAAAGCACAAATATAATTAGGTAATAAAACGTAATTTTTTTATGCCTAATAGCTCTCCATGATGGCAAGCCACTGAAAATTGCAAGAATGGCACCATCTTTAACAATTGGTTTATTTCTTGGAACTTCATATAACTTTCCTTCTTTTTCATCAAAATATGTTATTGTTTGTATAATTCCATCAGGTTTAAAATAGGGCTCACAAACCTTTAAAAAAAAAAGAAAAAAAAAAGACATCAGGACATTACTAAGAAATACGTTATATAAGGTGTAAATTTCACCTCATTGCATAGGTTGCATTCAATTAAGAAGTTGCATATATCATAGATGGCTTCATTGGAAATCAAATAAATCAATGAGGAGACGAAATATTCTATCAAAACCTTTCTTAATCTATGCATAAATTATTATATTTATATATATATATATATATATATATATATATATATATATATATACGTGTGTGTGTGTGTGTGCGAAAACAGGGCAGTTTGGAATCGCCTAGCAGAGGCCTTCGTCCTGCAGTGGGTTGATAGAGGCTGAAATTGGTAATGATGATATATATATATTCTCATATAACACCATACCTTATAATTCGTATGATTACTTTAGAAAAGCAAGCACGAGATTTTTTAAAAAATCGATCTGGTTTTATCAATTTTTTTTTATTGAATTATTACTTTTTTTAATGAATATATCCCTGTTAGAACACTATTGTTAAGCATATTTGAAAGTTGACAGCCATATTATAAATGCTATTGCTGCATAGCAGCGCCACCTTTCGAGCGATTGACACCAAAAGTTGATAGGCACTAATTTAGGTCAAGGTGCATCTACATATAAATTTATATTTAATTCTGAACAGTAGTTCCGTAGATACAGTTGCCACAAAATTTTTGTCACACATACATACACACACAGACGGACAGACAAGACATTTTCTAAAAATGGTCAAATCGTGGTCTAGTCTAACCTCTCAAAACTTGTCGAAAACCGGAAGTCGAAAATTTTTACAAATCCAATACTTCCTTCCATTGAACATACAAGAAAAAAAAAAAAAAAAAAAGATGTAATTACTAATTGTATTGCGTTAAAAATCTGAAGGAAAAAAAAAGAGACTAATAATAATGTTTAAACACTTATGTGAGTTGTGAACTTCAAGATTGCAAAAATGTGCTTCAAGGTCAGTGATAGTAGTTCATTGTTTAATGCTTATATTCTGAACAAAAAAAAAAAAAAAAAAAGTATCTTTATTTATTGCATTTGTTCGACGATGTGTTTATTTTATATTGTTTTTTACTTTCTTCTGTATTCAATAGAAGAAAGTATTTCAATCGTAAAAATTTTCAACTTCCGCTTTTCAATGGATTTACACGTTTTGAGGGCTCCAGAACACGATTTGACCATTCTTAGAAAAATATGTGTCTGTGTCTGTGTGTGTGTGACAAAAATTTTGTGGCAACGTATCTCAGGAACTACTGCAGATAACTGCATATA
The DNA here is from genome assembly GCA_963930645.1 of Salticus scenicus. Lineage (NCBI taxonomy): Eukaryota > Metazoa > Arthropoda > Arachnida > Araneae > Salticidae > Salticus > Salticus scenicus. The sequence goes on from OZ005653.1 coordinate 8,158,489, forward strand.
AATTTATATGCAGATGTACCTTGGCCTAAGTTAGTGCCTATCAACTTTTGGTGTTATTTGCTCAACAAGTGGCCCTGCTAGACCGCGATTTTCGCAATTTCAGGAAAGGCTATATCTCAGAAACTACTAAACGAATTTGCATAAATTTATATGCAGATAAACTTTAACGTAAGTTAGTGCCCACCAATATTTATTTGTCAACTTCTCAACAGTTGGTGCAGCTATACATCGACTTTCGCGTTTTCAGGGAAGGCTGTATCTAAGGTTCTGTTGTGTATAATCAAACAAAACTTGACACGTATCAACGTAGTCATTATATGACATTACGCAGATTCAATTTGGATACATATCAGCCAATAAGTGGCGCTGGTATACTGCAATTTTCTCTGAGAACAGGATATGGCTATATCTCAACTTCTGTGTCATATAACTGTACAAAACCTGATATATGAGGTAATCATTATGAAGAAGCATTTTTTAAGACTTTATTTATAGAGAATTAAGCTGTCTTTCTTTTCTTATTATTAGTGTTAGTTTTTTCTAAAATGAAATTATCTGCATTCATTATGGTATATAATTTTAATAAATAATAGTTTTAAGAAAATATTTTTACTGGGCGAATGAATTTTCCTATAGGAAAATATAGAAGAAAGTTTTGCGGTGGTCACAACATAGTAGCTTTAAATGAAATCACGACAAGTATTTCCTCTATATTTGCTTTGAAAATTTCGTTCACATAAAAGCGAGGATTGAATTTTATTAAAAATAAAGGTATTTAAAAAAAAAAAAAAAAAAAAAAAAAAAGTATGTTGTGGCCACCACAAGACTTTCTTTTTATATTTTCTAATACAAATTCGCTCAGTACAAATAATTTATTAAAGCTCTTATTTATTTAAATTACCTACCATATTGAATGCAGACGATTTTCATCTTTGAGAAAAATTGCATTGAAAGTACAAAGAAAGACAGCTTTATTCTCTATAAATAATATATTAAAAAATGCGTTTTCGTAATGGTTATCTCACATATCAAATTTTGTACTATACACCATAGAAGTTGAAATATAGCTTTTCCGTTCTCGGGGAAAATTGCAGTACAGCAGCGCCACTATTGGCCGATATGCATCCAAATTGAATTAGCATAATGTCTGAGAATGGTCTTTTCACATATTATTTATTATTATTATTGTACGCAATAGAACTTGAGAAATCTCTTTTCCTTAAATTATGGAAATCGCTATATAGCACCATCACCTATTGAATTATTGATACCAAAAGTGGATGGACAATAATTTATCTCGAGGTAGATCCACATATAAATTTATGTGTAGTAGTTCCTGAGATATAGCCTTCCCTTGAATTGTGAAAATCACTGTATAGCAGCGCCATCTTTTGAGAAATTGACATAAAAAGCTGATAAGGACTAGGTTATGTCAAGGTGCATCTGCATATAAATTTATATGCAATTCTCTGCAGTAGTTCATGAGACGTAGCATTCCCTTAAATTGTTGAAATCGCTAGAGACCCTGTATAATATAGTTTCCTAATATATGGTCTCTAGAAATCGCTGTATAGCAGTACCATTTCTTGATGGATGGGCACCAAAAGTTGATAGGCACTAATTTATGTCAAGGTGCATTTACATATAAATTTATATGCAATTACGTGCAGTAGTTCCAGAGTTGCAGTCGCCACAAAATTTTCGTCTCTCTCACACACACAGAGGCATATCTAATATTTTCTAAAAATAGTCAAATCGGGTTCTGGAACTTTCAATGCGTGCAAATTCATCGGAAAACGGAAGTCGAAAATTTTTATGAATCTAGTACTTTCTTCTATTGAATATAGAATAAAGTAAAAAAAAAAAAAAAAATGTAAATTGCGAAATCTTTTCAATTTCCAGGATGTAAATACGAGGTTATACTGTATTTATTTAATTTATATATTAATAACAGTAAAAAAAGATTTATAATACTTTTCTAATTTTCATACAATTTCTACAAAAGATACATATTAGTTTCGTTGAAGAAAAGAAAACAGATCCATACAAATACGGATCTATTTTTCTGGATACGAATAGGGAGCTCCGATACATGTCTAGCATGTGTATAATGTTTAAATTAGTTACAGAGTTATAAATATGCCTACAAATTTAGATTTATAATTGTAAAAAGTATTTTAAAAGGTGAGCAGTACGATAGCTGTGAATTGCAGTCGTAGATCGAATGTGCGCTATCGAAGATAAACAAACACAGAGAGAAAAAACACACACACACACAGAGAGAGAGAGAGAGAGAGAGAAAAGGCTGATGGTCGTCTGTCTGTTGTTTCAGAAAGAAAATGAAAAAAGGTTTATCAATTATTCGTACCACAGAACTGGCGTTGCAAAATAATCCTTACAAAACTTTGAATAAACACCATAAAATAAAAAAAATTTGCAACAATGGTTTCGGGTCGAAAGTGCACACGACCCTTCGTCAGGCGACCAAAGTAGGCACGAGTACAGCAGTCAAAGCCGTGCATTACCACTTTGATTGCTGCACTCGTGCCTACTTTGGGTGCCTGACGAAGGGTCGTGTGCTCTTTCGACCCGAAACAATTGTTGCGAGATATTTTATTTTTATGGTGTCAATTAAAAGTTTTGTAAGTATTATAATATTCATGCCCACTTAAATAAAGTATTTTAAATTACTTGTTGTAAATTATTAAAAAAAGTTTTACTGTTAAATTGGAAATGTTTGCCATTTATACCATTAATGATAAACTTTATATACCTTTTCCGTGTCTTGATACTATTGTGGGGAAAAATTTTACGTATTAATGAATTTAAAAAATTTTCTGGGGGAACTATATTTGACAATTTATAAGTAAATCATTCATAATTACCAGTTGCAAATTACTAACATATATTTAACCCACTATATCTAAAATTAGTATATGCTGTAGCCATTACAAAATTTTCTTCTATTATTATTTAATATAATAGCACCATATATCAGTTACAATGCACAAAGTAATTAACACAGCTTCTCACAAATAAAGATTTTACAAACTAATTTAACAAATAGATGCTGAGATACTATAACTATCTGGAAATTTACAAAGAGTAATAGTAGCGCGGCACGTCATCTGATGTACACCCAAATTGATTCGGCATAGTTTTTAAAAAGCTAGTTTGGCATAGTTTTTGGATGTATGACATACACCTTACATATCAAATTCGGTGCACATACATATCATAGAAGCTGAGATATGGCTCTCCTATAAATAGAGAAAATTGCACCATGCCAATGTCACCTGTCGGCCGATATGCGTCCAAATTAAATCAGCATAATAGTTCATAATGGCTGTTGCACATATCAAGTTTAGTGCAATTATATATCACAGAAGCTCAGTTGCAGCATTTTCTTAAATGTGAAAAGTTGCAACATTGTGGCATACAGCCCCCCTTCCAATTAATTAAAGTTGGCCAGACCTTAATCTCTACACAGAGCAGGTGTGCTGATACTTACAATAGTTTGGCTCCAGACTGTCTCGAACTGTGACACTAAAGTACAAAGAAGCTGCCCTGATGGTACGCCCTGATGGTCGTGAGAACATTGGAGTTTCCGAGGAATTTCTTCGGCCCGACGGAAAGGCGCCCGCCCGCTCAGCGAATGAGAGAGGAGCGCGGGTTGCCATCGAGAGAACGAGTTTTCCCAGGAAGAGAGCTGGAAGCAGAGAGTCGGGGATTCGTATCTTGTCTTCGGCCAGTGAAGGTCGGAGGGTCTTCTCTTGTCCCGTTTACCAGGAGAGGTAACGAGACTTAGTGATTTTTTTTGTGTTCCTCTAGGAGCAGAGAACACAGGTCAACTCATTTTCTGTCACCGGCGAAAGTGTGCAGGTCAGCTAGCAAAAGACTTTTTACTGTAAATTATAATAGGACTGGACTATATCTGTTCTGTACCTGGAACGGTGCAAGTACCCAAGCAGCACCGAAACGTTCTCTGAACGTTCAAAAATTGTTCTACAAACACGTTCTAAGAACGTTCACTTTGAACGTGTTATAGACGTCTATTTGTCCATCTTGAAGCCGTACAATAGTACGGTTCAGAGAACGTTCAATGAACGTGTAACTATCACCATCGGTGTTATAGAAACGTTCTGAGAACGTTCTACGTATACGGTCTCAGAACGTTCTAAACGTCTTTAGAACGTTTTCAAAACGTTATACACATTTTCAGAACGTTCTAGAAAACGTACTGTAAACGTTCTAAAATAGTGTAGAAAAAAAAAAAAAAACTGTGACGTCATTATAAAAAAAAAACACCACAGTACGGGCGTTTAAAAGTAAAAAGTACATATTATTACTTACAAACTTTGAATAAACACCATAAAATGCAATAAACTCGCAACAATTGTTTCGGGTCGAAAATACACACGACCCTTCATCAGGCGAATAAAGTAAGCACGAGTGCTGCAGTCAAAGCGGCAACGCAATTGGTGCGTTGCCGCTTTGACTGCAGCACTCGTGCTTACTTTATTCCCCTGATGAAGAGTCGTTTGTTTTTTCGACCCGAAACAATTGTTGCGAGTTTATTTCATTTTATGGTGTTTATTCAAAGTCTGTAAGTAATAATTTTTACAACGCCAGTTTTGTGGTGCTTTTTTATTAAAAATTACATAGCTGATGATGCAACACATGAACAGGATTATAAACTACTTTTTTTTTTATTATTCATATAATGTTTGAGAAATTTTAACATACTTACTATTCCTTTAATTTCAACATAATATGCATCAAAAATTCGATATTATATGAGAGTTTTCCGAAAATAGTGCCATTACGTCTCTTTATCCCTTAAAAAATTTCTTAAATTTTTTCATTTTTTTTTTTTTTTTTTTTTTTTTTTTATTTCTTTTTTTCCCCTGATTTGAAGATAATGAAGTTATAGTATTAATTACAAAACTTTGAATAAACACCATAAAATGCAAGAACTCGAAACAATTGTTTCGGGTTAAAAGAAGACACAACCCTTCATCAGGCGAACAATGTAAGCGCGAGAGCTGCAAACAAGCACGTTGAGTGTGTTGAATGCGTTGCCGGTTTTTTTTTTTTTTTTTCTTTTGTAGCAGCTGCGAGTTCTTGCCTTTTATGGTGTTTATTAAAGTTTCGTTATTAATACTATAACGCCATTATCTTCAGATTAGGGGAAAAAAAGAATTTTTTTTTTTTTTTTTAAATGCAAAAATTTAAGGAAATTTTTAAGGGATATAGTGTTGACTTTCACGTTATGACAATTTTTGGGAATTACTGTCGTAGAATATGGAATTTCTCATGCATATACGTCTAAATTAAGTATGTTCAAATTTCTCCAACATTATTTGAATTTAAAAAAAAGTAATTCATATCCCTGTTGCTGTGTTGTATCATTCTTCATCTGCTATGTACAACTAAACTCTTGAATTATTTTGCTTGTTTTAATCCTTGGGATTCCGGATGCATCATCCTGTGAGTAATGTTTGTTTTTTATAGTTGTTTTCTGTTTGATTCTCTGTGTTCTTGAATTAATAGTTTATTCCAGGGGTGCAGAAAATGTTCAAACCTCGGAAATTTCCCCCAAACACAGTATAAATTTCCCTCAATAATGCAAAAATCTACTTTGCTATTCAAAGTCATTTGTTCTATGTAATAAATCTTTAAGAGAATAAACATACAGTGTAACATAAAAATGTCGCTGTTAGTGTATAAGCACTTCAAAGTAGCAAATTGTTATTTTTGATTTACATTTTTATTTTCTCTTAAAAAAATATTCAAAATTTCACCCGAACCTCGTTCGGACGTTCGGACATGTTCTGCACCCCTGGTTTATTCCACTTTATTCTTCATTTTTAACTTCAATTAATTTCTTGTACGATTGGGTGTCCGCTGGTATAGCTGCTAACGAACGAAATCGTACATTGGTGCTCAACGGTGAAAAAGGTCACCCCTGACGAGTTTTTTTTTTTTTTTTTTTTCTTCTTTTTCACCGTTCTGAGCTTTTCCTTAAAAAAAAAAATGCTGTTTTTTTTTTTTTTTTTTTTCCTTCTCGTTGCTTGTTTGTATCTTTTGATTTGAGTTTCATGTCGTTTTTACGCACCGGCAAAATTATTAAAATTGCAACGAATAATCTAGGAATAAATGTATGATTAGATTGAAGTTAAATAAAATAAAAATAAATAAACAAAAATAAATGTTTCAATAAATCACAATCAGTCTCCACATGTTATTTAAATTTGTTGTAATTTCCTTCTCATTGTTCTATGTGGTTTCAGTGATCTTATATCGGTTGCCTGGTTTTAACTACGATTAAAAATTCATTTATACATACATATATATATATATATTAATTTTTTTTAATACAGGGTACAAAGATAATCACGAGAATGTCTTTATCTCCGCAACTATTGGTCGCAAACATATAGTTTCAGTTACAAAATTTTTTTTATAAAAATATGAGCGGTATGACAAGTTTAAATTTAAAATATCTATTTTTTCAAAATTACAAAAACTAAATTTTTATACAGTTCCAGATCCCTATAGTGATATTTAAAAAAATTGACACTCATCCTAACAAAAAGTTTCATTTATATTCTCCCAAAATGGAACAAGATGTTTAAAGTTTAGATTTTCTAACATATTTAGGCCTTCAATAAGGGATCGGTTTAAATATCCTATTTGGAATTTGTTTGCTTTTTCCCGGGCTTTATTAAAGAATTTTTCATTGTCTTTTTAATAAATCCCGAGAAAATGCGAAATAATCCTAAATTTTGAAACTAACTATCTCAGACAATTTTGGGCGCACAAAAGTGAAACTTTTCGTGTTATATTTTTTAAGTTGAAAGTCAACTTTTACTATTAGCGTCCTGAAAACCGTATAAAAATTACCAATTTTTGTGATTTTGAATAAATTGATTTTTTTAATTTAAACATGTCATATAATGAATGCTTACATTTTTTTAAAAAATACATTTTGTAATTGGAGAACGTCTGAGACCAATTGTTGTGCAAATAAAGGCCTGCTCTCGACTTTGCACCCTGTATATTCTAAACATTTCTGGGTACTACTTTGTAAGTCCATGGATAGTTTAAAAATATATTTGAATGCTGAAGTTCATAGAAAGTTTTAATATTCCAACATAAAAAATATTTTCGAAAATTAATGTACCAATACACCGCTAAAATTATATGCAATTGAGTTTAGAATATATTGTTAATTTATAATAATAAGAAATTGAAACGAAAATTTAAAAATTAGTTAGAAGGAAGAAATTTTAAAAATTTCCAAATACTTAAATATAATTTTTTTAATCAAAATATTTAACATACTTCATACTTTTTAAATTTCAGTGCATGTGTGTATTCATATTTTCAGTTTACAGCAGCAGTTTACAAAAATTATGTTTACAGATATTTAAACTTATTCCACATGGCAATGTAATTGGTAATCATTAAATGTTTAAATTTCTTTAAAATGAGTCAGCGCAATTTTTACTCATTTTATGTAATTATGCTATCATGGCATATTAAATAATAAACAAATGTAATTATTATTATTTTTTTTAATAAAAAATATAGTAAGTATATTATTTATAATTAATATATCATTTCTTAGTATATTATTTATTTACTTATTAAATATATTATTTATTGTTTTGATAACGTTTTCCCTTTTCCGTTTTTATATTATGTTAGACATAAGTAAAAGGAAAGAAAGCCGTCCTCACCCAATCTCTGTCTATGATTATGCTAAAAACATAATTTTTACTTATTGGACGCCATTATTTTCTGGTTCAGAAGGTTAGTATAAAAAAAAAAGAAAGAAAGAAAAATTAAAGAAAGAAAACATATAGAAATAGCTTTTGTATAAATACTTTATAAATAAAACTATTGTTCTTTCGTATATATATATATATATATATATATAATTATATTTCACAACAATTTTATCGTGTTGTATCCATTAATATAAATAGTTTTTATTCCAGAGAATGCTTGAATTCCAAACTTTAAAAGTCAATTTTTAGCCATTTTCATGATATACAGACGAGTGGCAAAATAATGTGTAATTTTCCGATTTAGCCTTTTTGTCAAATACATAGAGAAATCTTGATAAAGTGCATAGAACTTCATGGGTATAAAAAACATGTTATTCCACATATATTTATGTAAAGATTTTGTCCAGAAAGAAAATAAGGAATCTTAACGGGGGGGGGGGGGTGTAAATTTTTATTTATAAAAATTTGCACTTGAAATGCGTTGTAGCTGTAGCATTTATTCTTATGTGGCTTCTTTAATTTATGTGTATTCATAATTTTGTCAGTATCACGCGCATTCATTGAGAATATATTTTTTTTTTTTTTTTTATGTTTATTGAAAATTTGCGAAACATTTTTTGCTTATATAACATAAAGGGTTTTCAGATCAATTTAATGCCATTTCTAGAAAATTTGACATAGTGCATTAGACATAACATAATACAAATATAATATAAAAATATTAATATAAGATGAAATATGAGTATTTTTTCTAAATAAGTTTTAACTTTGCATCCACAAATGGTGACAAAGTTTTTTTTTTTTTTTTTTTTTTTTTACAAAATTTATTATCTAAATACATAAATACTCTGAAAAAATAACCAAAGCAATATCAGGGAAATTTAGAAACATATCATCGATAGAATTAGTTAAATTTAAAGCAATATGAAAGAGAAGCGAACGATAAGTGGTTTTATAAAGATTTCAATTTAATTAACTTACAGTGTATTCCCAAGGACTTATTAAAAATAAAAATATGCATTACATACTTATACTTTTGCTTGTCTTTCATAGTGCTTAAATTTCAACTAATTCTGTTGACGATATCTTTTTGATTTTTCACAATGTTTGCATGAGTTCTATACATTTCACTAAATAATACCCAAAAAATTTTTTTCGTTAAATCTTGTGCATGCGCAGATAAATATCTTTTAGTAAAAATGCTCATTTTTTTGCATAAATTTAATGTTCTTAATCTCAGATTACAGAATGTTGTGTCTAATGTACTATGTCAAGTTTTCTAAAAATGACTTATAATAAATTAAAAACCGTGCTTATTATAAATAAAAAACACTTGAAAGTCTTTAATTTCGTTAAAGAAATTTTCTGTGATGGTGAATTATAAATGATAATTAAAAAGAGCGCCATAAAAACATGCTAAAACTACAATAAATTTCAAGCATTATTAATTACAAGATGGTGCCAAATATGTAAAAATATAATTTTATTAGTGGTTCTTTTCTTATCTTTGGGGTATTTTTTTTAAACATATGTGATATAACATGTTATTTACACCCACAAAGTATCCATCAAATGTTTCTCAAAATTTCCGACAAAATGTTTAAATTCGAAAGTATCGCTTTTTTTCTTATTTGGTCCCCCATCATCTGTATACGTATATAAAGATGCACAATAATTATTCTGTGGATTACATATGTGCTTACACTTGTGTGTATTCAGACTAGCTTTATCTGAATTACTATTTGATTATTAATCATAAAATTGACAGATTCATTAATTACATACAGTACAATATACTCTTAATAAATATACGGCATTGTAGTTCTTAGATACTGTACAACGTATGTCTACTATGTACATATTTAATATTTATGAGTTTTGTACGTTATACACCAAAAATGATAAATTCGGAACAACAGTTTAAATTTTTCAAAAATATATATCTTAATAATGCGAAATGCATACGAAAATAAAACTTTAAAAGATTAAATTAAAACAATATTGTGCATTGTGATTTTACATAATGCCCAATGTTACATAATGTTTTTACGCAACCAGATACCAAAAAAAAAAAAAATAAAATAAAAATAAAAAGGATTATATTAACCAGAGTATTGTTTGTAACATTAATGTTCAGGTTCACTTAATTATATTTTTGTAGATCTCTATATAATTCAGATGAAAGAAAAATATAACGCTACGCAGACTTATACATTTTTATTTATTTAAATTCGTTTAACCCTTTCAAAGGCTTTGGAATACATTATATCAAACCTAATTTTAATTCCCAACTGTAAAAACTTGTCCAAGAATTTTTTTTACAAAGTTTTACTTTAATAATATAGAAGAAAAACTCCATTTTTCTTTTTAATCACTTATATTTGTTTGTACGTACTGGTGGCAGATAATTTTAAATGATCAAAATTATCTTGTCCCTCAAAGGGTTAAGTGAGAATAACTTTTACACATTTAACATAAATATATTTGGTTACAAGAAGAAATATTTTTAGAAATTTCTTTATTAGCTATATATTGAAGAATGTTAAATATTGAATATAGCAGACATATTTTCGTAATCAATTAATTAAAGAGGTATAATAAAAACGCTTTAAAGATTAAATTGAAATACATGTATGCAAACATTCAGATGCATTAAACTTGTCTATCAGAGTTGACTTAAGCAAATTATTACAGTAAAATTCACGTCTGAAAAAGATGCATTAAATCTGAAAATGGAATATGAGAAAAATAAAGGGAAAAAAATATGAAACTCTATTCCATATTTTGTGTTGTGATTTTATTCCAAACTTTATAACAATACTCTGTACTTTGAGAGTTTAAATTTGTAAATTTTTTACTTTTTTTTTCTGATACAATATATATATATATATATATAGTCGAATCTAATTAACGTAAACCGCTTATCGTGAATAGTTACCACAATCCCCGCTAAAACAAAGGTCAGTTTCTCAGTTACTGACAATATAAACTACTGATAACATGAACAATTTTTTTTTATTCCCCATGAGATTCCCGTAAACGAGGTTCGACTGATATATATATATATATATATATTATATATAATGTATGTTGCTTGGTAAAAAATCAGTAAGTAAGCTAAAAAAAAAAAAAAAAATTCATCTAAATATCTCATGATAAAATGAGTATTTATCAACAACAGGTGGATCTGTTATTATTTAAGAACTACAATGTTAAAGTCAACTGTACCTCTTTAGATTTTGAAGCATGTATTTTATAGCCCCTGCTCTTTACATTATATTACCATTTGATTTCGATGAATATAATAAAACGAAAAAGTACATTTTCCTTTAAAAAGAAATGAATGAATAAAAAAAAACAAATTAATTTTAATTAAATTTTAATTTTAATAAGTTTAATCTTTTCAGCTATATACTACCATTGTTTCCAATAAATACTACAAATAAATAAATAAATAAATAATAAAGATTTCTCTTTTAAAGAAATTATTTAAAATAAACAAAAGTAAAAAGCTGTTATACTATGAAATTTATACATTATGCATAAACATAACGGTTATAAATAAGATTTTATTTAAATTTTAATGCACTTTTTTTTTCTTCTACTTCATTACCATTTGATATGAAGGTGACAAATAGGTTATAAATTGAAAATAAAAGAAACGCAATAGCTGTTTCAGGTCAAATTATCAGTCCGACTCTTCTTCAAGTGAAAAAAGAAAGCACCGAAATATTATTAAAGCAACTACGCATTCGTAAATTTTAAGTGAATTTCGGAGTAGTGCTGCTATCTATTAGTATTTTACAAGAAAGATATCTTACGAACTGCTATATAGTAAAACGCAACTCACAAATTATCTTAATTTCAAACTCTCTCTCTCTATATATATATGTATATTTTGTCAAAAATATAAAAACATGAAACTTAATACAATATTTTAAATATCTAAATGTAAAATAAACTTTTTTACTTTAAAAAATATACGAATTTAAAATGAATGTTGGATAAGAAATTAATAATCTCAAGAAATTCTGCCATAAAACGGAAATTTTAGAAACTGTTGTTATAAAAATTTCTTGTAAAATTTCTGTTTTTATTTCTTAATAAATTTCTGTTTTTAAACATGTTCTCTTAATATTAACCGTAACTGACTGTAAACATTTACAACATTAAATTAAATTAGCATTTTTATAAGCAGGCTTTTACTCACATGTCTTGAGAAAATCGATGTTATTGAATTTAAGAAAACTAATACATAATCTCTTTTTTAGCATTTATTACATGGATATTGAAACTGAAATATAATTTTCTGTCTGACCAGTAGAATCACACGTACATGGTCATAAACGGTTATAAAAATTAAAAGAATAAAATTCATAATATAAAAAAAAAAAAAAAAATTATCTACGTTATTTAATTTTTGAAAATTCTCCTTGATTTTGCACTAATATTGTTTATTAGTATAATCTGAATACATTTGTGCTTTACTTTGTGGATCGATTGATGAGTTAATTTTTATTTTTGTAATATTTTTAACTGTGGAATTTTCATGCAATTATTTTTTTTCTAATTCAAAAATTATATATATATATATATATATATATATATATATATATATATATATTTATAAATAAATCCACAAAATAAATGTACAGATGCATTTAGAGTATATTTATAAACTATAATAATATAAGATCGAAGTAAAAACTTAAGACTAAAGCATTTTAAACAATTTAAAAAAAGATTAAAATTTGTAATTTTAATTTTTTAAACTTTGGTAGTATTCAGGAAATTTTAATATATTTAATATTCATACATTTCAATGCATATACTGACACTGTGAAACATACGCTGTGAAACCGGTGTAAACTCCACATTTTTTAAATATGAATATTTTTGCTTAATTTTACCACATTTAGTTACATCTTTCATTATAAAAGTGAAAAACCTCTAATTATTGCATTAAAATCCCATAAATGGCCTTACATTGTTTTTTCAGAAAACTAAAACTTCTAAATAATTATAAAAATGAAACTTCTAAGTTATTTTTCTTATAATTTATAAATTCTTACTACTCTGATTTGTTTTAAACGCTAAAAATAGGTAATGCTTACAAAATCTTAAATTGTTTTCCTACATATAAATTTGCAAAAAGTTCGTTATTTCAAAATCTATTTAGAAGGAAACAATTCACTTTACATTGAACGACCCATTATATGCAATACAAACAATTGTAAGACAATAATTTCAAAGAAAGATTTTCAACGTCCACCATACCCTTATTAAGACTGACAAAATGACACAAGCACACATACCTTAAAATTAGATTTATAAGAAATTAATATATGTTTTTTTCTCTTGATGAGAAATTTAAATTATGTTTATTTTTTACACAAAAATCCCGCTTATTTATAACAGAAAAAATATTTGATGTCATAATACTATTATGTGACAAGTTTTGCTTGTAAAATTTATTCATTGGTAATACTAATATTCAAATGCTGTTAGAAAACAAATTAGTAGTTAGATTTACATTAACAGCATTTTTCAATTTCTCGAGATAAAAAAAAAAAAAAAAAACTTAAAAATAACAAGTCAAACTTTTTAGCATCTGATTAATAATTATATACAAACTTTTATTATAAGTATGAATAAAGTATTAATAATGTATCAAAATATATGTATGTAAGATATATAAAGTAAATTCACTCTTACGTCTCTCTTTGATAATTAGAAAGTCATCAACATGAGAAAATTGATATGAAATCATTTGGTTTTCGCGGCTGAAAATTATGGAACTGGCAACCCTTGTTGGTAATTTGGCGGTCTAGTCAAATTTGGCAGCTTTCTATTTTGAGATAAAACAACACAAGTAGTCCTTTTCATTTTGTGGCATAGTCATTATTTAATTATTAGGGGTTAAAAAAACTATTTTTGTTTTATGTAGTTACTTTAATGAAAAATGCAGAACTCAACAATTGTATTAAAAAAATGTTATTTAAATATTATGTTACAGAGTTTGTATTTAACAATATTTTGTTAAATAGTTTATTTTTATGATGAGGCAAGATATAAAAATTCGTGGTGTATTTAAAATGTTGCATGCTTGTTTTATTGAATTACATAAAATGCCACTTCAAGGAAAGCTTATCTAACTAAACAGGATGATAATTACAAAATCAAGCTAGTACGTCGTGGCCATTACAAAACTGTATTTTATATTTTCTTAAACAAATCCACGTTGTTCAATTAAAAGTAGTTATTTCTGCATTTTACATTTATGAAAAAAATGAGAGAAAGGAAAAAAACCAATAATGGAAAAAAATATTATTTATTTATTTGTTTATATATATATATATATATATATATATATATATATATATATATATATATAAATTCAATTATTTCAAATTATTACAGAAGCTTGATTCAACTATTCATTTTAAAAATTGTGAGCTATTTCAAAAAATATTAAAATCATTTTGCCGGCACGAAAGAGCGGTTGTGAATGATGCTACTCCATATACTGTCGGCAGAAATATTATTGAAGCTCTAGTAAATCAAAATATTTGCACCTAAACTGTTTTGTTGAGTAAATATTTATCGAGTCATAATCTTAGTCTTAAGCTGTTTATAAAAAAGTAGATTGATGATAAAAATTAGTGATCAAACTAATATCTATATAATATTTCTCTAACGTGGACCAATTTCAATTAATATTTTTTGAAATGATACGACAGTGGTAAAATTAATAAAATACGTGAGGATAAAAAATAGTATTTAAAAATGAACAATATTTAAGCACGCGGATTCAGTTCAATGATCTAATAAAGAAAACATGACGATATTTGTTTGAGGACATTATTTTATGAGAAATGTATTTTTGAAAGTTATTTCTGCAAAATCTTTGCAAGAGTCAGTATAAACCTAGCAATATTTCAAAGATATAAACAGAACATGATATATTATCATAAATTGGCTACAAAACGCAATCATAAAAAAATATTATCAATTTAAGTCTAGGATTTTTTTTTTTTTTTTTTTTTTACAAAAAATTACGCTAAAATAAATAAAATGCCATTGCATACATTAAAATTTAAAAGGCGTCACAGGGGTCCTTTACTAAAACCGTACTGCCTGCGGAAGTATGAAAACTGAGTCATAAACCATGAATTTTATTTTGAAGCTTTTCTTTGAATAATTCTGGTTTCACTATTGCACAATATTTATTTGTATCTAATAATAATTTGGCTTCTGGTAAATTAAAATTTTAATTAAGGGGTGAAATTGATATAATATTTATAAGTTTCAAATTTTAAAGGTAAATAAGAAAAGAAATAAAGTGCGAAAATGCCGCACGGGTTTGCTAGTATATATGAAACGTGGATGTGTGCTTCAGTAATTTTTCTGCCGAATGTACAAAAAGTTTTTTTGAATAATTATCAGTATTGTGTATATATATATATATATATATATATATATAATCATTTCACAACCATTAGTTAAAAATAATCTGTGTATTTTTATACTAAACGTTATTCTAGATGACTGCACGGATCGAAATTTTATCCTTTAAACCTTTAATTTAATCCTTTGCTGGTCCTATTGAATTTCCCTCTCCTTTTTTGAATGTTGCCAAATTTCAGGATTTTTTTTGTTCAATATCCACCAATAAATTTCTACTGCATCGGTTGTCTAATCACTTCGAAGTTTATTCGTCCATTATGTATATCAAATATCACTCCTCAAAATTATTGGTGTTCGTTAAATAAAAGAGTCCCTCAATTTGGCAATACTATGTATAGCGGTTTAGAGCACTAGGGCCGGCAAAGGGTTAATATAGGAGAAAATAAATAAATTAATAAATAAATAAAACATTTTTTTTAGCTGTTTTTAATTATTTCAACCTCAAGATTGGATCAAGCGTATGATTACCGTTTATTATTATTATTATTATTTTACTTACATCTGTCAAGAAGAAAGTATTGGATTCGTGAAAATTTCCGACTTTCGATTTTCGATAAATTCACACAGTTTGTGATTTTTGGAATATGATTCGACTATTGTTAGAAAATGTCTTTGTATGTGTGTCAGAAAGAACATTTTGGACTCTGTTTCTCACGAGCCAGTGGACAGCATTTAACCAAACTTAATATTTGGCTAGACTTAAATTACTGCTAATTAGATTTTAATATGTGGCTTTCATAACATGTTGCTTCTATATTGCAATTCTACTGGACAGGCTCCATCTAATCATCTATAGTTATAAATACACTAAGCTTGTACATGTGATGGAAATCATGTAAATCTGTACTGATTTTATTTGGGTACAAAAAGCTAACAGACGACAATTTAATTTCGTTTCTGATAAGGTAAAACCTTGCTTCTCAGAGTAGGTAGTTCTTCTAAGGTATATATATTTCGTATGTTATTTATTGTTATTTAAATCCACCAAAATTGGTATATGATATTTATATTATTAAAATGTATGCTGATTCAATTCGGATGTAATCTATCCACAATGTGGCGTTGCTGTTAGTGTCTGGGATTTCCAGTTGCCTATACAGCAGCACCTATTGGTGAAAATTGTACGAAATTATATGTATAGAAAGTTAATTGTGAGAAGCTAAGTTTCTTGAAATTTTGTGCGAATAAATCGTTGGTGACGCTATTATATAGAATGGAATAAAAAAAACTTTTAAAGCCGTCACAGTATAACTAGTTTTTTTTTTTTTTTTTTTTTTTTTTACTAATGCGCAAGATATTTATATTTTTATTGAAATATTACAGAAATTGCTACATTTTTACTATATTTAGTAATAAACAAAAAAGAAAAATCATGCAGACCACTTAGTTTATAAAACACCTGCACCCTACACCTAAACATACACTTTTGTACGTTTAAAATTTTAGTGAGTCCCCATATCAAACCGCTTACGGTATACACATACTTTCAATAAAAAATGAGCACGGTTACGATGTAACTGAGGAATTATAAAATATATTTTTGAAATTAGAGAACGAATAGACAGACAATGGTGTTGACAAACTTAAATTTTAAGCATATTTTTAACTCGTTGGAAAGTTGAAAACGTTTAACAAAATTTAAAACACACTTCGATCAATTTTCGCTTATTATCCTCTAATATATCTAAATATTTCTATATGGCCTTATGAATCATAAGCTAACAATAAAATATTTTATAGGAAACATGTTTTATGTGCATACGAACAGTATTTCATAATTTTATTACGTTTCGTGTAGCATATCTAAGTATGCTTTAAATAAACATTAGCAGGCTTTGCCCGCTTTGCTGCATAGTATATTTAAATAAATTCTCAAAATTCCATGTCATTATTAACAAAATCTCAAAAGAAAAAAAAAATCGCTGAAATCAATCGAAACTTAAGTTGATGTTCCAGCTGCGTTTGGTAATGGTTCTTCCGCTCGCAACATGATTAGTCTGGGTTTCCATTGCTTTCGGCAGCGTCTTACCCACTTTTTACTCTCCCTCTTCGGCGGGTAAGTTAGAAGTTTCGCGAAATACCACCGAAGTGCCTATTACATACACTCAATCAATACCCACCAACCAAAATTCGCCATTCCAAGATAATTTGAAGCAAAATTTTGGATTTTATAATGTGTGAAATTTGAAGGTATCGCTATTTTTTTTAATAACGACCGTCATCATGAATGTAGACCATCAATTAAATCTCTTCTTTCATTTGACAGACACATCACTTCTCAACCCAAATAAATAAATAGATAAAAATAAAATAAAAATTACTACTTAATTATGCATTATCAGTATTTAAAAAAGACTGTTTTTATTTAAATATTAATAATAATTTCGTGGGACACTCACATGGCTGTCTCTTACTCTTACCTAGCATTTGAATACTATAAATGCAGATTGCAGATTAAAGTGTAAGATAACAAATACTATATATAAATCTACGTTTTAAAAATTTCAAACTAGTTTTAGGAACAGATATTATTTGACGAATAACTCTCTCAATGAGGAGGGGGGGGGGACCCCGTTTAAATATATTGCATAATGCCTACTATAAAAAATTCTTGCCTATTATTAAATTTAAAAGTTCATTCCAAATTTTTCAGTCAACTTTCTTTCTCACCACTCTTTCAAGCTTATTAATCTTGAACAAACATTTTTAGCAACCTCAAAATAAACTTCAAAATACAAAATTTGAATTATCTGCAAATATTTGTTTTAAAATTAGCTGATAACAGGCATACACAAAGATTAACCATTAAAAATTTGATTTTAGTATTCAGGGAACCTCAAAACGTGTAATTATAGGAAAAAAAAAGCGTTAAAATTTCCACTTAAAAAATTTCTTTGTTTACTCTGTAGGTTTGAAGTATTAATTATCATTCCTAGGTAGCCCTGTAGATGAATGGGGAATGATTTTCATGCCATATTTTACACTAAACATACTTTTATGCATATAAAAAAATATATGTTAACTTATTTTTGTTTAGTACAGGCTACAGATATTAAACTGTAAATAGCAAAAAAATTTCGCTCACATACCTAATGTATTTGAATTATCTTGGACGTCCCTGTACACGAAGCATTTGCTTGGTCTCAAGGAAAAGCTAAGTGCAGCATCCCCTTACATGATTCAAATGTAGAATACTAAGTTTTCATATTCTGGAATTATTTGTTTTTGAAATGTGCTGATAACTGGCATACACGTACAGGCATACACAAAGACACACACACACACACAGATCAAATACAAAAACCTGATTTTTGGATTCAGGGGACCTCAAAATGTGCAAAAATATTGCAAAAAATCAGTTTCAAAATTTGACCCAAAAACAATACTTTCGGGTCAAATTTTGGATTTTTCTTATCCATATCTGTGGATGAGAGAAAGAAAAGAAAGAAAAATATAAGCAATAATTAAAGAGAGGAAAAAAATAGCCAAATTAGCGATAAAACTGCCAAACCGTTTGACTTCCTGTAATAGCAGATGCTTGCTTATCGTTAAGTTAAAGCGCGAAAATTTTTGTCACATTCTTCAATTATGTTGATGCTATGCAGACCGAACCTTGTGCAGTTTGCTGATCAAGCAGTAGATTATTTATTCAATAACATCCTTGATTAGCAGATTTTCATGACAGAAGACAATCATTTTTATGCTATGTAGAAGATCTTAGAAAATTTATTTTTCTAAGGGTTTATTATTATTATGACAAATGAAAAAAAAAAAACGGTAAATTTGTTTTAAATCATCAGAAAACGATGGTTCAATTATTCGTTTTAAAGGTGATATCGAATTCTTTTGAAAGATAATCATTGTGAAAATTTTTATCCACCCCTCCCCCATCCCCGTATACTTATTCCTAGGGGAAAAAACAATGTCCTATGAATAATAATAATAAAAAAAAAAAACTGTTTGACTATTACTCGTTATACAGCCAAATTGAATCAATAATGTATATCAAATGTATGTCACACAGAAGGTTTGGTGAGTATATATATTACAGAAGCTGATAGATAGCCTTTCAGTGAATGGAAAATATTGGAACGTGGCAGTGCCACCTGTCGTCCAATATGCACCCAAAGGCAATCTGTAGAGTTTTACGTAATATTAATTTCACGTACCAAATTTACAACATTTATAAATCACAGAAGTTGAGATTTTTCGTTTCCGTTATGAGATTACATTGCAACATAGCACCTGTTGGCCGATGTGCATCCAAAATGGACCAGTAAAGCTTTACATAAAATCGATTTCACTTATAACTTCAGTGTATCACAAAATTTAAGTGTTAAATCACAAGAGTTAAAATATTGCCTTTCCGTTAAAATGATTAAATTGCAGATTACAACGCCACCTGTTGGACAATGTATACATCCAAATTGTATTAGCAGAGGTTATCATGATATATACCAATATATTAAGTTTAATGCATTTGTACACTATAGAAGCTGAGATATAGCCGTCCCATAAATGGAGGGTTTCATTACATAGCACCGCAATCTATCGGACGATATATCCTAAATGAAATTTAAATAACCTCCAATTTAGGGCAAGATCTAATTATGTAACAAGTTTGGTTGAATTCCATACATTGATTCATGAAATACAAAATTCACAAAATTTTTCCATGAGTTTAAAATTTTGTAATTTTTTTTCACCTCACCGCTACTGATTCTTGAAAAGCATTCTTTACTGACGTGCTAACAAAACGTTAAACTGAAAATGTAAAAAATGCTCTATTCTCTATCAAGCTAAAAATTATAAATTTCGAATAACTTACGAAGTTTTTAAATTAGAATGTTACAAATCTCTCAATAGGATTCTTATCAATATCATAAGCGATATTTTAAAACTGGTCCTATCTCTCTGCAATCATTTGTTCTTGAGATATCGTGTACATGGACTAACGGGCTATCACGCTAATAGGTGCCGATACCATACCAACCTTTTGACTTCCGGATTCCTCACGCCAGAAAACGTGTAAAAAAATCAAAAACTGAAGTCAAAAATTTTCATGATTAACCTAGTTTCTCAACCAATAGTACTAAAAAGTCATTTTGTCATATTCGTTATAATTACACTGTTACAGAACGTGTTATGACGGTGTTACACTTGAACGTTCTATATAGAACTAGAATTGTACGTTTTATAGATGGTACAAATCAAACATTTTCAGAACGTTCTAAATAATACCATTTCTGAACGTGTTTTAGAACGTTCTTTTGACACGAAACACGGTGTTTGAACTATTGAAACCGTTATTAGACGTTCACAGAACGTTCCTGTGCTACTTGGGTATTGTTTTCCAACATCAATATTGAAACTAACGGTTGTACATAGAATATTTTTTTTAAATTTTAATTAAATTAATTTTCTTATCAACCTCTGCTGTGACGGGATTTTCTTCTTCGCTACCAGAACCCTCGCCCGAAATTCCAAAACGCCACAGCTATACTAACTTGGTGGCAGCGGTGGGATGATTGTTGGAGAATACTACACTGCCTGAAGAAGTACGGACTACGGACGATAGAAAAGTGATAGACTCAAGGGAAGGGTAAACGCAGCGGAGTACGTCGAATCATCAAATCAACGGAGGATACATCTACGTCGCATCGACGAGAATCTCTAAGACAGAGAGGAGAGCCCTCAGCCGGAACCCATCCCGAATTCCATACGGAGTGCCGATCCGAGAGCCATCATAAGTGCCAGAAGGAAGGACGGAACTCGAGCAAACGACAACAAAACAGGGGTGAGTCAAACTTTTCTAGTGAGGCTGTAAAATTTTTTGTTATTTAAGGTATTAAATGATAAATGTATAAAGTTAAAAGTTATTTAGAAATTTATTAAGGGAGAGTAAACCTTAAATTAACATTGTTTTTGGAAAAATTAAAAATGTGGCATATCACAAATATTAGAAACTCTAAGTAAAAACAGGGAGGAATTTAAATTATAGGTAAATTTAATTTAAATATAACTCATATTTGTTTAGTTTGGAAAAATATTAATTGATTTGCACATATTTGATTATCTTGTTTTAAATGAGAAAGATTATATTTGAAAACAGATATTATTTGAGAAAACAAAAAGTGTGTTAAAATATCTTGAGAAAGATAACACAGTAATTTCATATTGTTTTGTGTAATTTATGAAAATTAAAAGTGAATCAAATAAGTTACGGAAAGAGGTTTCTTTCCTGGAAAGTGTTGTGATTTCAAATATTTCAAATTTAATGTGTAGAATTGAATATTAAGTTTTAATTATTGGAATCGTGTTGTATTGGAATTTTATACACCCCAAAAATTTGCAAAATTGAATTATAGGTTTTATTAGTGTAATTTTGTATATGTATTTTTTGGAATTGGGTAAAATTGTAAGAATTGTGTAAAATTGTTAGGAATTGTGTAAAAGTGTTAGGTATTATGTAGAAAATTTTTTTTGGGAATTGTGTAAGATTAAATTGTGAATTTAGAATTAGGTAAACATGTCAGATTTAGGGCAGTATAGGAAAGCGGAACTGCAAGAGCTCGCAGTCGAATTCGGAGTGATTGTTGAAACTTCGGATAGGATAAGTGATATCATAGGGAAAATTCAAAAGTCTCCAGATTACGATAAAGACCTAGCCCTAGCTCAAATTAAGTTAATACGGGAGGATCTCTTAGAAAGAAAGGCGGAAAAGATTGCGGAAAGGGAGGCTGAAGAGAAAAAAATCGCTGAAAGAGAAGCGGAAAGGAAACATGAATTAGAGTTAGAAAAACTTAAAATAGCCCAAAATTCAGAAACAGTAAGTCTAGCTTCGACTCGTAGCGAACGCTCCAGCCGACAATCACTAAAATCGGTTATGCAAAAATTTGAACCGGAGAAATCGGACATGGCATTATTTCTTGCGTTATTCCAAAGACAAGCTAGGAAGTTAGAAATAGATGACGAGGATCTAGTGACTAATTTATTAGCTTTATTGCCCGTAGAAATCGCGGAATTAATTTTAAAAGAACCCCAAGAAATTAGTGACGATTTTGAGAAAGTCAAACAAATGCTATTAGATCGATTTAAATTAAGTCCGGAAAATTTTAGAATTAAATTTATGCAACACCAAAAACAACCGGGAACTCTTTGGCATGATCTAGCTTATGATTTAGATACATATTTAAATGGGTGGTTAGAGGGAGTAGAAGTGACAAATTTTGAGGATCTAAAGAAATTAATGGTGGCCGACCAGTTAAAGAAACGGGCTAATTTCGAAATGAAAGATCATTTCATAGATTCGTGGAGCTCTCTCAATGAACCGCGAGAGTTAGCTAAGAAGTTTGACGCATACGAGTCAGTTCGCAGAAATAATAAGAAAAGTTGGACCCCGAAACCACCACTAGAAAAGAAATTAGATAAACCTCGCAACTTTGATAAAAATAGGGTTGAGAAAAAGGCCCCAGAACAAAAAAATTGGAGGGATAAGTCTGATCTGACGGAAAGATCTAAATTATTTGAGGCCCGAAAACCTATTGTTTGCTATGTGTGCTCTTCCCCCGATCACATTAAGCCAAATTGCCCAGTCTGGAAAAGCACACAAGAGAAGGCTGAAAAAGTAAATCACGTAGGAGACGCTGAGAATTTAAACCCGGCTTTTGAACCTTATTTAAGTGAAGCCAAGATAAATGGGGAAAAGTTTACCATTTTACGTGATTCTGGGACGTGCCTCGATATTGCCCCTCATAAAATAATTTCTAATGAGCAATTAAACGGGGAAACTGTGTGGGTTAAACCAGCTTTAGCCAACGAAGTGAGATGTCTACCCATAGCCAATATTGAATTAGAAATTGAGGGAATAGGGTTAATTAATACGAAAGCCGCGGTAGCGTATAAGGAAGTTCTCATGGATTATTATTTACTGGGAAATGAGACGCAGAAATTAATCGAGAGAAAAAAACAAAAACCCGAATTAATCCATGCAGTCGAAACGCGGGCGAAAAGGCGTAAAAACGAAACTGCGCCAAAAACCAGTCTGGCGAGTGAAAGCGCTGGGAATGATCAGGGAGAGGCAGAGAGCGAGCCTACGGAAAATCAGGGTACGGAAGAATCAATTTTCCTCCCCGAGTTAGAGGAGGATAGGATCACCGCTCTGGCGCACGTTGGGAAAAACGAGTTTCGCCAAGAGCAGGAAAAAGATGAAAGCTTGACAGAGTTGTGGGCGCGCGCGAAAGAGGAGAAATCGAATTTAACAATAGATCAAGGTTTGCTGTACAGAATTGCTACAGATCACAGAGGAGAAAAAAGGCGTCAGCTAATTATTCCGCGGAAATATAGGAATGAAATTTTGAATCTTTGTCACAGTTTAATATCCGGTCATGTGGCCATGACTAAAACTAAGGATAAATTGCTGCGATATTTTTTCTGGCCAAATATCATTAAAGAGGCTGAAGCCTATGTAAAATCGTGTGATCCTTGTCAGAAAATTGGGAAGGCAGGAGAGCAAAAAAAAGCCCCTCTTAAACTTGTTCCCATTATTACTGCAATTTTTACGCATATAAACTGTGATATTGTGGGACCACTCCCACCTTCGGAAAATCAAAATAAATATATGCTCACGGCTATGTGTTTAGCATCGAGGTATCCAGAGGCTATCCCGATACCCGATTCAAGGTCGGAAACAGTGATCGACGCGTTAATGATAGTATTTAGTAGAATGGGATTTCCGAAAGTAATCCAAACAGACTTAGGGGCTTGTTTTATGAGTAACTTAACCTCAACTTTCTTAGAAAAATTTGGAATTAAGATAACTCACAGTAGTGTGCACCACCCACAGACAAATTGCATTGAGCGTTGGCATCGTTCAGTTAAACGGTTACTGAAGGTAATCTGTTTAGAAAGTGGAGAAAGTTGGGAGAGGAGTTTACCCTATGCTTTGTTAGCTTTGCGGACGGTAACACATGAATCAACGGGATTCAGCCCAGCCGAGTTGGTTCATGGGAGAAATCTGCGAACCCCGGAAACCCTGCTATTTGAGAAATGGACAGAGCAGGAAGAGGAGCAAAACCCAGTGACGGAGTATGTTTTCGAATTGATAAACAGACTCCAAAGGTGTCAAGAGCTCGCAGGGGAGCAGATGGAGGAAAAAAGGGACAAACGCAAAATCTGGTATGACAGAAATGCGGTAAATCGGAAATTTAATCCCGGGGACAAAGTGCTGGTTTTAGCCACAAGTAAACCCAATAAATTATCCGTATCATGGATAGGGCCAGGCACTATTGAGAGTCAAATGTCAGAGACTAATTATATTGTAAATGTACCGGACAGGCGCGAAAAGTCGCAAATTTATCATGTCAATTTACTAAAACCTTACGTGCAGAGAGCAGAAATCGTAAATGTATTAATAGAGGAAAATCGGGATAATAAAACGACGGAGGCAGACTTAGAAATACCTTATCCTATAACTGACCCGGAAGAATTTGACCTCAATATGGTAATTAGGGACAGTAATTTAGGAAGTCGTTGCACAAAAGCCCAACAGGAGCAATTAGGAGCATTACTAATTAAACACAAGAAAGTGTTTTCCAATATTCCAGGCCGAACGAATTTAATTGAGCATGATATTGAATTGACTAGTGATAAACCCGTTAGAATGAAGCCATATAGGACGTCACCTCGACAAACCGACATCCTGAAATCCGAAATCCAGCGTATGTTAGAATTGGGCATAATTAAGGAAGGGGAGTCAGATTATACCTCGCCTATGATATTAGTAGAGGCCCTTGGCAGAGAACCCCGCCCGTGCGTTGATTATCGCCAGTTAAATGAGATAACTCGTGCCGAATTTTTCCCTTTGCCTAACATAGAAGAGAGGGTAGAGCAAGTGGCAGCATCAAAATTTATTACCGTGATTGACTTAACTAAAGGCTATTGGCAAATACCTTTAACCCCTAACGCACAACGTTTAGCGACATTTGTAACTAGTTTCGGTTCATATCAACCTTTGGTAATGCCATTTGGACTTGTCTCCGCCCCGTATAGGTTTTCAAAATTCATGAGTATTCTATTAAAGGGACTAGAAAGTTTTTGTTTGCCTTACCTTGACGATATGGCTATCTTTTCTAATTCATGGGAAGAGCATTTAGAACATTTAGATATAGTTCTAAAGCGGGTAACCAAGGCAAAATTAACCATTAAATTAGCCAAGTGTAAATTTGCCCAGGAGACGGTCAAATATTTAGGGCATGTTGTAGGGAAAGGACGTAGGAAACCGTCCGAGATTAAAATTAAGGCCATTACTGATTTCCCAGCTCCAAAATCAAAAACGGAAATTAGAAGGTTTTTAGGGATGTGCGGGTATTACTCCCGATACATAAAAAACTATGCAATTATAGTAGAACCGCTGACCCGAGCTTTAAAAGGGAAAACGAAAAAGGAAAAAGTAGACTGGAGTCCCGAAATGGAGAAGGCTTTTAGGGAGTTAAAAGATAAACTCACCCGTGACCCAGTACTGTACGCTCCTGATTATACTAAGGAGTTTATTATTCAAAGTGACGCCTCAGATAAGGGGATAGGTATTATCATGGCTCAAAGGCAAGGAGATGAAGAACATCCAATTCTGTACTTAAGTCGAAAATTTACTAAGGCAGAGAAAAACTATAGCACAACCGAAAAGGAATGTGCTGGGATCATTTTCGCAGTGAAAAAGTTAAAACATTACCTGGATGGTCAAAAATTTACCATAGAAACTGATCACAACCCATTAATATGGTTAAAGAGAAATGCGGGAAACAATCCCAGATTAATGCGGTGGGCGTTAACCTTGCAGCCCTTTAACTATGAAATCCGACACAGACCAGGAAAAGACATTCCTCATGTGGACTGTTTGAGTCGGGTGGATTAAAAGTTATCTGTAAGAAATTTTGTATATAGTTAATTATTATTAGTATTGTTTTATTATGTTAATTAATTTGTAATTTGAAACTTGTAACTTTAGTGTAAATTTAAGTATTGTTTAGTCAGGAAGATTAGCCTCTCTAGAATTGCTTTGATGCACCCTAACCTAATTTGATTGCAGAGATTTTCTGGAGTTTCAACCCCAGAAAACCATCTTAAGGGGGGGGAAGTTGTGGCATACAGCCCCCCTTCCAATTAATTAAAGTTGGCCAGACCTTAATCTCTACACAGAGCAGGTGTGCTGATACTTACAATAGTTTGGCTCCAGACTGTCTCGAACTGTGACACTAAAGTACAAAGAAGCTGCCCTGATGGTACGCCCTGATGGTCGTGAGAACATTGGAGTTTCCGAGGAATTTCTTCGGCCCGACGGAAAGGCGCCCGCCCGCTCAGCGAATGAGAGAGGAGCGCGGGTTGCCATCGAGAGAACGAGTTTTCCCAGGAAGAGAGCTGGAAGCAGAGAGTCGGGGATTCGTATCTTGTCTTCGGCCAGTGAAGGTCGGAGGGTCTTCTCTTGTCCCGTTTACCAGGAGAGGTAACGAGACTTAGTGATTTTTTTTGTGTTCCTCTAGGAGCAGAGAACACAGGTCAACTCATTTTCTGTCACCGGCGAAAGTGTGCAGGTCAGCTAGCAAAAGACTTTTTACTGTAAATTATAATAGGACTGGACTATATCTGTTCTGTACCTGGAACGGTGCAAGTATTGTTTTCCAACATCAATATTGAAACTAACGGTTGTACATAGAATATTTTTTTTAAATTTTAATTAAATTAATTTTCTTATCAACCTCTGCTGTGACGGGATTTTCTTCTTCGCTACCAGAACCCTCGCCCGAAATTCCAAAACGCCACAACATACTGGCATTACCTGATGACCGATATGAACCTAATTTATAGAGCATAGTTAAAAGAAAAAAATGTTGTTTAAATTGACATACCAAATAGTTTTTAAATTTAAATGTGTTAAGAATGAAACAAATAACATGAAATTAAGTACATATTTTTAACAAGATATCTTTTGTTTATCACGAATACTTAATATGCTGCGCATGAACAATTTGATTTTGAATCGAGAATACAGTATCTAATAATTTAAACTCATATTATTTTTGATTAAATTTGTTTTGAAAAAAAAAAAAAATATATATATATATATATATATATATGATATCAAATTTTTAATAACTAAAAATATCAACCTTTTACTACAATCATCAATCATTTGAATGAAACAAATAACATGAAGTTGAATATGTATATGTATATATATATATATATATATTTATTTATTTACCAAGATATTTATTATTTATCGCTAATAATTAATATTGTATACAAGAACAATTTGACTTTAAATTGAGAGCAGAATATAGTATGCAATATTAAATTCATATTATTTTTGCTAAAAGTTGTTTTGAAAAAAATTGGTGTCAAACATTTAATAATAAAAATGTCATTTTTTTATTACACACTATTATCAACCATTTGCCAAACTTATTTAAATTAAAAAAATTATTTATTTAGAACAGGAATTAAAAAAAAAAAATAATAATAATAATAATAACAGATAAACGAGAAACCTTTAAAATTTTTTAATTTATCTCATTAAAAAGTTTAAATATAAAAAAAAGTATTAATATTATTTTTTATTGTTCTAAGATAGATATAATGTTGCAAACGATAATTTAAAAAACATACCTTAAAATTCGGATTTCTTTCAAAATCCCCATGGATAGCATTTTTCTATATCTTTCTTAAATTGACGTCCTTTGGAAATCCAAATACCTTCTGAACCATCTTTGGGGGAAAATAAATCATTACTATTCTGTGTATAAAAATATTAATATGAGCTTAATGTTAAAAGTGTATGTAAACAACTATAGCTTAGACAAATTAAATATACTTACTTTTATAATACAACGATACGTAAAACTAGATTTATAATAACGTATTTTAAATTTTATACATTTTAAACAACTTTATAAATTAGAACAAATTCTAATTACGATTCATATTGTTAGAAGATTGCGGAAGCTTTAGAATTCTAGAAATTTACAATTTACTATTCTTACAAAGCTTACAATAAAATAAAGTATTTAGCACTTACTTTTGGCTGTAAACTCGATTCGCTGATTCTGATTACTAAAAAATCTCTCGTTCTCTTTCTAAAATGAAAATGAGAATGACTCTAACGGCAATTGCAGTATCCCGCCAAATGCGATTAGTTTTTGTTTATTTTTCGGTTTCGGTTGACTAACACAAGTTGTCAATAGGAGACAAAAAATAAATAACAAATAAAAAAAAAGAAGAAGAAGAACAATGTTAGCTTTTGGACTAGCCAAACAAATTTTTCTTAGTCAATTGACAAAACGGGAACATTTTTTTTTAATTCTCTCATCTGACTAACCGGTCAAATTTGAGGAAAATGAAAACTGTACCTGGGAAATTAGTCATCTGACAAGTTTTAGAGGCAAAACGGATCATCAGACGAAACACATTAAAGATACATGGTAAAATAAAACGACTTTTGTGTCTCATGACTAAATGGGATTGTCAGGTAGTGTTTTGATTGTTTAAAATTTTGCGTAATTTTGTGCAAATTTGTCAATGTACTTGACAAACGTTTAGTGTCACAAAGATGGCATGTCTCTTGACAAGTTTCGATTTTTCATTTTTCTGTGTGTAAATAACCACAAATGCAACATCAAAGCAGTAACTTTTCAGTTCCTCTCCAACAGATCGTGCACTAAAAACACGATTAAAACACGAAGAAGAAACATCGTGAGTCACACATTATATAGTTATGAAATAGTTTCCAGACATTCAATGTATTTTGGATGTTATACAGCACGATATTAAACACACGTGTATTGAGCAGACAATTTTAGTTCTCACAAAAAAATGTACAAGTGCTATTTTATGTTCGCGCAAGATTTAGAATGCATTTTTAAACTATTGTGTGGTGAACAGGTACGGTGCATTGTTAAAAATTTCATCAGAAAACAACTGGTAATTAATTAATCATTTATCTTAAGTCTTACGCAAAATTAATAAACGGGGGGAAATCTGTTTTATAGGGGAATTTTAATGGTGTTATTAATTTAATTAACTACTGGTAAGAATATGTTTGTGACATAAAATAAAATAATTCATTTTTAATTTTTATTAATGAATTAATAAAAAATGATAAAATTACAGAAATTTTTTTGAGAATCATGATTATTTACTTTAACTCAGAACTATTGTAAATTTACAGAGACTGCGGATAAATATTACAGTAAATTTACAGGTATTTTTTACAGTGCGTTATCATGTAGCGTAATTTGAAAAAATATATTATCGATTTGTAAATTATAAACATCGCCATAGTAATAGACATAGGATGATGAATCCTTTTATAACGTAATATACCTCATCCAAATTTCATGACCATATATATATATATATATATAATATATTGCTTACAAAGTTATTCACATGCAAACACAGAGAAGAAGAAAATAGAAAAAGAAAATTAAAGGGAATTGGCACAACTGAATGCTTCGCCTAAAAGCTTATATATTTCTTTTAATATTTACAAATTGAACTACATTAGGTTTGTTCAATAAAATACATATTTAGGCAACAATTATCATGTTTTTTACTTTCTTCTATATGTATATATAGAGAAAGTATTGGATTCGTGAAATTTTTCGAACTCCAGTTTTCGATGGATTAACACGTTTTGGGATGTCCTGAACTCGGTTTGACTGTTTTTAGAAAATGCCTGCCCGTGTGTGTGTATCATAAATTTTGTGGACGCTGTATTTCACGAAAAAATGAACCAAACTTGGTATTTAGTTAGACCCTGACAAAAACTGGTGCTGATTAGATTTGTAGAACAATTGCTCAACAGGTGGCGCTGTGTTCGCATTTTTCCCAAAATTTTTAACATGGCAGTATAGGACATAATGACAGTTATTTTAATCGTTTGATTGTAAAATTAATATGAATTATTGATAGTAGTAGTAGATAACTAGGAAAAAAAATTTGTGTATGTAGGGGCCTCGCCTCCCCCTCTCGAGGGGAGTAAATTTTCATGATGGGTATCTTTCGAAAGATCTCGTCAATATCTTTAAAACGAATGGTTGAACTATAGTTCTGTGATAATTTCAAACAAAGTTATCGATTTTTTTTTTTTTTTAATCTTTTAACGAAAAAAACTGAAAAAATCTTATTTCTTCTGATTTGCAAAAAATTGACATCTTTCGGCATTTAGTGATAATACAAAAATCGTCTGAATTTATAATGGAAAATAATTTGATAATTTAATAAATGATTTTTATTGCAAAGAAAAAAAAAAACTGATATAACAAACTTATTATTTTTCTTCTATAACATTGACTATTAAAACCAAAGAACTTATAATATCGGAAAGAAGAGTTGCTTCCGTAGCGATAATGTAAACGCGTCTCATCACGTAACTTGATAGAATAACCATACACCAAAAGCAACTTTACAGGGAAACGGCACAGTCGAATGGCGTACGGTCGCTGTGTTTATTTTCACTATCTTACTTGCATTGAACAAAGAACTTATACTATATCCTATAGTATAAGTTCTTTGCATTACTATCCCTTCCAATGATTATAGCTCTTAGCCTTATTTATTGTACAATCAAAAGCCTTTTTCATTTTCTTCTTCTTCTTTTCTTTCTTTCTTTTTTCTTTTTTTTTTTTTTTTTGTTGCCTATATATATATATTATGTATTATTTGTATTTCTAGTTAAAAATATTTTAAAAAGGTAGAATATTTAGAAAATGTATTATAGGAATATATTAGGAAATGTATTATAAATCATTATTTGTTTCAGACATTTAAACACATATATATATCAATATGTACTGATAAAATTATTCTTATTTAATATTTTTAATATATATATTTTTTTATAAATAAAATATGTAAATTACAGATATTTAAAAAAATGTGTCAGGTAAATGAATAGCATAATTCCAATTATTACTATTTGATAACACTTAATAAAACTTAATAAAACTTTATTATAAATTATCAATAAAAAAACTGCTTCAATATTTAAATGTGTATTTTCATTTTTTCCTACACTTATTTACAATTAATTAGAAATATTAATACATAAATGAAGAGTTTCTGCTCTAAATTCTACGCAACGAAACAAATAATGATCTTAAAAATAAATAATTAATTAAAGTATTAACTATGATTAATATTGGTTAAAAATTATTAATGATAAATACCGAATGAGAATGAAAAGTTGATGATGAAATGTAATTAATGATTAAAGCGTAAAAAATTCAAAATCAGGCACGACCGCTGAAGACAACAGAAGTCGACGAACAACGAACCAACACCTGCTCGATTTATACAGCAGGTGTTGAACGAACTTGTTTACAATTAAAATACGGCGTCCTGTGATCACATGTCACTACAACGCATGCGCATATACACGAATCTCTTTTCGAAATTTTTTGCATGCTCCTCGCTATCCGCTAGCTTAGCCTGTGAGTTAGTTTCTTGTACAGGCCCACTATAAAGTCCGCCAGGGGGCATTAGTTATGTTTGAGCAGCAGCTGGCCTTATTATCGTAGTAAAAATTCTTTGATTAAAACAAACTTTTTCAAAGCTCTGAGTATTGCATAATACTCTTTGTGAATTCCCCCCCCTTCCCATCAAACGATGTCACGTGACTCACTCAAAAAAGAATAATGATTAACATTTGTTTTCAGTTAGTATTGTAGGTGTTGCGTTGTGTAAAGATGTAGCAGTGGTTCTCTAGCCGATTGACAGAAAATGTTAAAATTAATCCGTATCATTTCTTTTGTAAATATTTATTTCTTTTGTGTGTTGTGTTTCATCAGTCAAGACATCTTTTATATATATTTGGAACATTTTGCATTCATTGTTGAAAGTGGCAGCTCAACGTTTGGCCGAATGACTGACGTGATGTCGGCGATTAAAGAATGAAAAACAATTACAAATAAGTAAATTTTAATATTTATTTGGTGGTTGTTTGAACTCGAACTAAAGGATTTTGGTCATTGCACTGAGTGCGTTAATAAGTTAACACTGGAAAATACTGATTATTCTAATCAATGAATATTTTTTAGAATCTTAATTCTATATGTTTAGTAGAATATTTCGATCATCCTGATCTTAACGAATTTTTGATCGCCTAGATCTTATTATATTTGCATACCAGTTCCTTTAGTGCCTGAAGATTATTTTTTGATTCATATTTGTTGATATATTAAGAATGGACAATTTGCACACATGGGGGATTTGAACAAAATCTTATTTTTCTGGTAGTTTTAGGCTCATAAATTTCAAAAAGTTTATTAAAAATTCAAAAAAAGTTCTCATTAATTTCAAAAATAACTTTAAAATTAACCAAAAATCACGTGACTTCAAAATGCTGTCTGATGTCACACTTTATGATGTTTCAATGTTTACATTTTGTTAGCCTAGCTAGCAAGCAGCCATTCGTTTTAACTTTCGTAATTATTAATCATTTATGTGATTTCTGAGCATTTCTTTTTCATTTTATAATCTTTTGTTACCATTATCATCATTTTTCCTTATCATTATTTTCAATTGTTTTCTTTTCATGGCGGTTGTCCAATGTTTTCGTTTAATAGGATCCTGTGGAATGCTAAAGAATAGCTTTTGAGAAGCATTT
This sequence comes from Salticus scenicus, assembly GCA_963930645.1. Classification (NCBI taxonomy): domain Eukaryota; kingdom Metazoa; phylum Arthropoda; class Arachnida; order Araneae; family Salticidae; genus Salticus; species Salticus scenicus. The sequence continues at coordinate 8,191,414 of OZ005653.1, forward strand.
AGCCGTTGTATTAATGCAGAGTGGTACAATACAATATTTATACTGTGATTTTTTAATATCCGTCATTATTATAAAATACAAAACCTATTTCACTGATTCAAGAAGCAAAGCAAAGCGCAAAATCGAATGTAAACAACGACTACTCCCGTTTGTTGTCATAAAGAGTGACGTCACGATATTTTTTACTGCGTTTTCTCGATAGAGTAAATAGTGCGATGTTAAAATTGTTATAAATCAGTCATTAGATTTCAAATAAAGAAAATGTTTGTATTTATTTTCTTACCTTTTCATATTCTATTATATAAGAATAAAATCAGAAAACGTGCAAATTCTCTATTGTGATAATTAAACATGAATGTAAAATGTTATTTCGTAAGAAGTAAGTTGAAATTATAATGTTTTGGTGTTCAGTAAAATATATTTTAATATACTTCTAACACAGAAGAACAAATTAAGTAAATCATAGCATCCAGTTGCTTAGAATAAATTAAGGACAATATTTCTGTGTTTTCCGCGCCATTAGTTCTATGAGAAAAATAAACAAGTGTGTTTTCATTACTATTACGCAACTATCGCTTTCAGTAAAAGCGAAAAGAAAAGAATTTTTGTTTGTTTTGTGATTTATTATGAAACTTTAATCAGTAGTAAAAGATTAAATAAAAGTTGTTGAATAAATATTTTAATCTTATTGAACATATTTATTTATGATACAGGAATATAGAATAAATATTATTTTTTATTGAACACATTTATTAATTATAAAGTTAATAAGCATCTAATAATAAAAATAATAAAGGAATGAATATAATTTTTTTTTTTTTTTGAATAAAACGAATTTTCAACAAATTTGTTTATAATAAAGATATATTAAATAGACATATTGTTTGTTTTGTTGAATATGAGATTTAAATATCGAATTGATAATTATATTCTTACCATTTGCATTAACAATAAATTTTTGATGGAATTTTTACATCAATTTAAAATATATTGTATTTTCGATTTCGTAGGAATGTTTCAGTCAATAGTATTTCTTATTTACTTCCAAATAATTATGTCCTTTATTACTTTAGTTCTTGAATTTATTTATTGAATAAATTGGTTAATTTAAGTTGTTTAACATATAACAATAATATACATATATAAGTGATCTCTGTGATTTATATAAATTTTTTGGGCTATATACGTTTGCGTACTGCACATTTTTAGATGTATTTTTAAATTATTAAAATTCAGTTGTAATCATGGCTTATACGGTTAGAGATAAGAAACAAGATCTAATTGAATTAGCGGGTGAATTGGATATAAAAATAGATGAAAGTTTAAAATTTTTAGACATTAGAAATGCTATAGTAGAAAGTCCAGATTATGATGCAGAATTTACGAAAGAATGTTTGAATCGTATTATAAGGGACAGGGAAGAAAAAGAAGATTTTGCGCTTAAAGAAAAAGAATACGAAAGATTATTTGAACTAGAGAAAACCAAATTACAGGTACAAGCTAGTGTTGCTCATATCACCTACCATGGCCCTTTCTTCCGTAGACACACGCATGCTAAAATTAGAATTAAGCAAATTAATCCCCAATTTCGATCCGAAAACCGCTGATATAACCTTATATTTAGATTTATTTGAAAAACAATTAACATTTTTGAAGGTACCAAAACCAAAGTGGGTCGTATATCTTGCAGGTCTTTTGCCAACTGATGTCGCCAAACTAATTGCAAAAGAATCAGATGATGACGCTCAGAATTATGGTAATGTTAAGGAAATTCTCTTAAATCGTTTCAAATTAAGTGCTGAAAAGTTTCGACAACTTTTTTCCCAACACCGTAAATGTCCAGAAAGTACATGGTGAGGTTTTTATTTTGATTTGCATAACTATTTTGGTGGGTGGTTTAACAATCTAAAGTTTCAACGTTGGAAGAGTTAAGAAATTTAATACAGGCAGATCAAATAAAAAAGAAAGCTCCTCCTGAATACAAAGAGTATTTTTTGGACCACTGGAGCGAGTGGAACAATCCTCTTGAACTTGCCGATAAACTAGATTCATATGAAGAATTTAGACTAGTAAGAAATAAAAATGTTAGAAAGGAATCCCCTAAGTCCCCACAACGAAATGTTTCCCAAAATTCAAGAAATCGCCCCCAAAATTCTAAAAGTGCGTCATCGAGAGATGATGCGAAAAGTGAAGATCGACCACGTGTTAGTTGCTATGGTTGTGACAAACCAGGCGTTATTAAGGCTAAGTGCTCCACCTGTTCCCCGTCTTCTAGGAAAAGTTCAGCTGAGTTCAAAACTATTCACCTTCGGTCATTATCTATCGAAGAACCCCAGTCGACACTTATAAAAGTAAAAAATAATAAAATAAATGGAATAGTGTGGGCTGATACTGGAGCAAGTCACACTATAGCTGGTGAAACATTATATCGCCTATTGACAAAACGAGGTGTTAAATTTGAGAAAACTTGTATGAATGTAACGTTAGCTGATGGTCTCCAAAAAGAAACTGAAATCTATTCAGCCGAAGTAGATGTACAAATTGAAGGACGATGTTTCCGAATAACTTTGTTTGCGTTACCTACTGCAAATAATAACAGAACATTGTTGGGAAATGATTTTTTTGCGTACTGCTGGAATCGTTTTAGATATTCGAAATCGTATATGGTATTACCATGATAATCCAAAGCAGAAATTTGATTTCAGTGAAGATCATTTCAGGCCGTCTGAAAATCCAGTATATTCTGCTGAAGCTAACGAATTTATGTTAAAAGAAAATGAAGGAGCCCATCTTTGTGATGAACAAAGGTCAGAACTGAATAATTTATTGAATGAATATGAAGATATCTTTGAACCAGGGGAAGAACCGACTAACAAAATTCAACACTATATTGACACTGGAAGTTGTCCTCCTCTTGCGATACCGCTGTATCGCATGTCCCCAAGAAAGAAAAAGATGCTGAAGAAAGAGCTAGACGAGTTATTAGCTAGCGGAACAATAGAAAAATGTGAACCTCCTTATGCTTCACCGGTGGTATTAGTACCTAAGCCTAGTACCTAAGCCGGTCAAGTACGACTTTGTGTAGACTATAGAAAATTAAATTCTATTACAAAGACTGATAAATACCCCTTTCCCACTATTGATGACCTTCTTCACGAAACTAAACATACCCCTTTTACAAAGTCAACCATTGACTTAAAGAATGGGTACCACCAGATTGAAGTAAATCCTGCAGACCGTGACAAGACTGCGTTTATTTGTCCCTTTGGAACTTTTCGATACCGGAAAATGCCTTTTGGCTTGAAGAACGCTCCATCAACCTTTCGACGTATGAATGATAATTTTAGAAATTCTTTAAAGGACATATTAGTCCTTTCCTATTTAGATATTATCATCTCGTCTGAAACTTTCAATGAACATTTAGATAATTTGAGAGCAGTTTTTAGGAAATTACGAGAATTTAAGTTGCACGCTAACCGTGAAAAATGCAATTTTGCTTGTAACTGTGTAAAGTATTTGGGACATTACATTACTAGTAAAGGACTTGAAGTTGATCCTGATAAAACTGCTGCAATACAAGAAATACCAGCCCCAAAGAATGTAAAGCAAATGCAGTCCTTCCTGAAAACTTGCTCATGGTATAGAAGGTTTATCCCTAAATTCTCTGAAGTTGCTAGACCTTTGACTAATTTGACGAAGAAAAACGCTGTTTGGGATTGGGGAGAAGAACAAGAAACATATCCTTGAGAACCCTAAATCATCTTCTAATGAATCCACCCATTCTTAGACAAAATGATCCAACCAAGCCATATATATTAAAAACAGACACTAGTAACTATGCCCTTGGTGCAGTTTTGTTACAAGACACTGGAGTAGAAGAACATCCGATTGAGTATGCGAGTAGGTTAGTCACAAAGGCCGAAAGAAACTGCTCCACGACCGAAAGAGAGGCCTTAGATATCGTATGGGCTTTGGACAAGTTTCGTGCGTATATTGACGATCAAGAAGTCACCGTAGCAACCGACCATCAACCTCTTAGATGGTTAATGAACTTAAAGTCTCCAACAGGTCGCCTTGCGCGATGGGCACTACAGGTACAATCCTTCAACCTGAAGATATGCGTGCCTGGTAAGGCTAATGTCGTTGCTGATATGTTGTCCAGACCTTTCTGTCCACACGAAGAAGGAAAATGCGAAATTTGTTCAATTTCAATCGATATCTTTCCGCGAAGTCCAAGAGAAATACTAGAAGAACAATTAAAAGATGAAGACATAAAGAAAATTATCGAGTCTTTGGAAAGTGTCGATATGAATGAAGATTTCGCTAATTGAAGTGGTCGTGGTTACTTGATGAATTAAGGCGTTTTACACAGATATTCTCCTGAGGCAGAATCAGAAGAAGCACAATTAGTAGTTCCGGTTCAAGAGCAAGAAAGAGTGTTAAAAGAGCATCATGATGCACCTTCAGCTGGACATTACGGAATCGAAGGAACATTCGAGAGAATCGCAAAGCGGTACTACTGGACTGGTATGCGAAGATATATCACAGAATATATCAAGAATTGCCCCGATCGCTGTCGTTATAAACCTAGTAACCAGAAGCCATCTGGATTATTACAAACCCCGATCTATAATCAACGATTCGAATCTCTTTCAATTGATGTATTCGGTCCTTTACCCAAAACCAATGAAAAAAAATGGATCCTCATCATAGAAGGTTATGCCACCAAATGGGTGGAACTATTTGCATTAACTTCCGCAACTGCTAAAGAATGTGCGATCACTCTAATAGAGGAAGTGTTCATTAGGTATGGTTTATCTAGACAGTTAATAAGCGACAACGGGCTTCAGTTTGTAAGTGCTGTAATGCAACAAGTTTGTTACATCTTGGGAATCGCACAAACCCTAACTACAGTTTATAATCCACAGGCAAACCCTGTGGAAAGGAAGAACAGAGATCCAAAACCCCGTCTGGCCATGTTGGTTGGGGAGGATCATACTACCTGGAGTGAGAAGCTAACAACAATTAGGTTTGCCCTTAACACAGCAAAATGTGATTCAACCGGCCAAACTACATACTACCGATCATATTGCGCATGATTTCCGGAGTGTTGTCCACAATGATAATTTTGTTCCCGAAATAACACCGTACTTGAAGAAATTTGTCAATTTCACGAAACAAGTACGAGATCGAATTGAGGAAAGGCAAGACCAGCATAAACGCTACGCAGAGAGAAAATTTAAAAATACTCCTTCTTTCAAGCAAAGTGGCAAAGTGTGGGTTAATACCCACCCCATTAGTGATTCTAGTAAAAATCGAACTTCCAAATTCATGCCGAGGCGCGATGGCCCTTATACTATTTTATCACAGAGATCACCAGTTTCGTATACATTAAGTACTATAGATAATCCTTTTACTCCCTAGGAAATTACCATGTATCCGCTCTTCAACCACATACAGGTCAGAACACCACTCCTTTTCGACCGATCCAAAGGAGAGGGCGACCGATGAGGACTCCAGCCTCAACTAGTAGGAAAGATAGTCAACCACGAGAACAGTTTCCCAAACGCCCTACTGTGCCCACCAGGAAGCAACCCCCAAAAAAGCAAGCTGTGTACCGTGGACGACGTATACAGCTTGAGGGGAAGTGTGTAAAAAAAAAAAAACTGATATGACAAACTTATTTTTTTACTTCTATAACATTGACTATTAAAACAAAAATTTTCACAGCTCTGAGTATTGCGTAATACACTTTGTGAATTCCCCCCCCCCGGCATCAAGCTATGTCACGTGACTCACTCAAAAAAGAACAATGATTAACTTTTGTTTTCAGTTAGTGTTGCTTGGGCAAAGATGTAGCAGTGGCTCTCTAGCCAATTGACCGAAAATGCTAAAATTAATCCGTATCATTTCTTTTGTAAATATTTATTTCTTTTGTGTGTTGTGTTTCATCATGAATGCCTGTCTTAAAAACTAAAAAGTTTGTGTTTTAACTGTGATAATGAGTCAAGACTCGTTTATCTATTTGGAACATTTTGCATTCACTGTTGAAAGTGTTGAATAAATTTTGTGTAAAATTATATAGAAGAAAGTCATGTGGTAACCCCATCATACTAGTTTTTTTTTTTTTTTTTAATATATTTTTTACTGATTTGAAATCTTTCAATCTTTCAATTGCGTTTTCTCAGTTTGCATTTTTTTCACTAATTTATTATCTTGGAAATGCTGAACTTCCTACAGATATTTAAAAAGATATTGCAAAATCCATCCCTAATTCTTTGAAGTAGGTTCTATTAAACATTTCAAAAATAAATAAATAAATAAAAATAAGTATTTTCTTAAATATTGGTAGAATATTTAAGATTTTGAAGATGTAAATTCACGAAAAAATGCAAACTGAGAATAACGTAATTTAAAGTTTTCAAGTCTGTAAAAAAAATCTATTAAAAAACATAGCAACTGCTGCTGTAATATATATATATATATATATATATATATTAATAAACCTAATATAGTTCAATTTATAAATATTAAAAGGAAATATAAGAGTGTATGTGAAACTTTTAGTGGTGCGAAGTGCCCTTTAAGCTTAATATTTGAAAGTATGTGGGTCTTTACCTACTTGTAATGCCTCCTTAGCTAGCATCAACTAACATTTAAATTACTTATATATATAGATAGATAGATATTTAAACTCAGAACCATATAAAATTCGATTAATTAACTGACAACAAACATTTCATTGAAATTTTATTTTTATATATTCATTTGTTTGACACCTAGTTATTTATAAAAGACAAAATCAAAAAACTGGTGTTCTTAAAATTTGGAAAACAGTGTAATAAATTCGAAAGTGATCTATGTTTAACGCATAAAACTTTAACTATTGCTTGAAAAAACTGCTATTTCTTCTACCAGAGAAAGAGAGAGAGAGAAAAAAAAAAAAAAAAATTTCGCGTGCATAGGGTGGGTAGAATCAACGAATGCAAACTGATGCAGAGGATGTGGCATTCAACTTACTGGCGAAATAGTTTTTGGCATTTCAGATCTACACCCGTGATATCATCGCACTGCTGTTGCTTATTCATTTTCGAAACACATACCACCTGGGATACATTATTTATTTCTCATATGTTATTTGAAGTTCTTTCTTTGATATCATGCACTCTATTCTATTCCTAATAAGCCTATTCGGAAAAACTACTGTTTATAGGACTCCCAATGTTTGATAGGGTAAAAGTAAATGAAAAATGTTAAATAAAGAAATAATATATATATATTTATAAAATGAAATAATCTGAGTGAGTGGATGGTATTATCCTGTTTATCATCAGAACGGCGCATGGCTGGTATATTTTTATTCTGTAATTAATTTTCAATTTTTAATTGGATTAAACGAAACCAAAAATAAATAAATAAAATAGTTATGCAGGGTGATTTAAAAAAGTTCTGACAAACTTTAAAGGTGGGTCAGGCATACCAAAACAAATTATTGCAAAAACAAATATTTTTTATGTGGGAACATATAGGCGGGAACGCTATGTGTCGCCGCTAGCGTTACAAGATTAATTAAAATTAAATCAACGCCGACATGATTTACAAAAATTTGTTTATTAAAAGAAAACAATGTGTGTATAATGTTATAGAAAGTGTTCAAAATATCTGCCAGCTGCAGCAATCTGCCTCTCAAGTTTCAAGTACAAATCATGGATTGGCAAATACTTTCAAACATTCTAGGCCTGTCATGGACACGTAACTGCTCCATTAACAACTGTGCAACCATAACGCTCAAAATGGTGGCACCAAATTGAAGTAGGACCTGGGCTTCTCGCTTGATCCAGACCTGTTGGTTGCTGTTATGTGGGCTTATGGCCAATTGTCTGCACGAGGAATCTATGCCTGAAGGAATATTCTCTAAGAGGGGAACTTTCTAAGTAATCCTTGTCCAAATTCACGCGAGTATAGTCGGAAACGGGGATAAGGTCCGAATGACGATCTGGCTTCGAACCCGGCATCTCCCACTTACTAGCTTTGAGAGTCTTTCGGCCTGGGAATATACACTGTGAGAAACCCACGTTCCGTTTCCTCTTTTTTATTAGTCATTGTTAAACTATATGTAACTAAATGAAAGTATACAGGAAAAGTCACTACTTGTTGGGTTAAAGCGTATAATTCATAACAACGAATCGTTCGTCTTCAAAGGAATTGGGTACTAAACGAACTTTTTACGGGTCCCTGTAAAAAACTGCCGATACAAATCCATATTTTCAAAATATCAAGTACCATTGCTGTGTACATCAACATTTTTGTTAATTTTTAGCCTTCATGATTATTTCGATTCCAGATAATTTATGGAAACAGGAGTGGGGTATGATTTTTCCTTTTCGTTTACGGCGGCCGAATGAGCCATTCTAACTCTCTAACGGCATTTTTCGATCCTCATTTATTCATGCATGGTTTCGAATGAAGGTATCTTTTTTCTGCGTCGCAAGTGTCACTTCTCTCATGTCCCTAACCTTCAACGGACCTGCACTTGAATACCAAGGCGAAAAAGAAAATTTGACAGCAAAGGTTAGAGCTATTGTGTTAAGCGATGTTTGTCTCCAGAGGAAAAAGAAAAGAAAAGGATAGATATTTTTATATTCAGACCTGAGTGGTTAAAGATTAAGAGGAAAAGAAAAAAGCTATAAAAATGAAATCTTCATTTTCTTTCCATCTATTTCAGCTTTGGTATAAATACATAACTATCTGACTAGTGTATCTCTACAGATCAGAAATTTCTGGGAAAAAAAAAAAAATGAAATATTCATTTTCTTCCTATCGATTTCAGCTTTGGTATAAATATATAACTGTCTGACTAGTGAATCTCTACAGATCAGAAATTTCTCCAGCATCTAATTTATATTACCCTTTATTTTATTATCGACTGGAAGAATTTGCCCGCTTCGCTGGTCACAATATTTAAATGAATTCTCAAAATTCCAAATCGCTTACTAATATAAAAATCTACAGAAAAGAAGAAAAAAAAAAGGAAAGAAAGAAAAAGAAAAAGTATTTTAAAAAATTCATTGAAATCGGTCAAAACCTCGGTTTGGATTCGTTCTGCCTTTCGCAGTTGCTTACATAAGCGCGCGCACAGAAATAAACGTATTCGCATCCTATTCACGCTTTCCTCTCCATCTCTTTATTTTAATTTTACAACTACGAAAACAAATGAAATCAATTCACAGGGCCCAAAAAATTATCCACACACCAAAAATCTATTTCTTAAGTAATATGGGACAGTTGCGCTTGAAATTGTGTTTTTATAAATTCTTCATAAATTTTTATGCCTTCCAATTTAATTTCTTAATGCTCTTCCCAATTTAATTTCTTTAAAACTTCATGAAGTACTGCATTGAACAGTTTAGGTGAAATTGTGTCGTCTCTTCTTAGTAGTGTAAAAAGGGGGGTTGAGCGCCACGGTGGAGGGACGGAGGGACGATGAGGGTCAGGGTGGAGGCGCGCCACCACCCACACCCTCCATCCCTCCACCGTAGCGCTCAACGCCCCCTTTTTACACTACTTAGTCATCATCTTGGACGAGGGGGTGTTGCCACCGGAAGAATAGAAACTGTGTGTTGCCACCGGAAGAATAGAAACTTTGACTATCATCTTGGATGAGGTTTGGTGGTGCCATCTATAGAGAATTTTGAGGAGTTAAATTTATTTTCCTAAATTTCGGGACTTAGTATTTTTTTCACAATTTCGGGGACTTCAAAATTTTTTCGAAGTTTTGCGGGAACGTCACGATCTTTTGGGACTTAACCTGAAAAGAGATACATACAAAATTTACAATTAGAGAAATAAGTGAAAGGAAAATGTATAGAAAAAAGTTAAAAAGAGAATACAAATTTAAGAAAAAAGGTAGAAAGAATAAAGTTAGAAGAAAGAGAAAGAAAGAGTTCACCTTGAGCGCCTGGGAGACTGCCCTCTCGAGGCCCTGCGGTGCCCCTTTTCGCTCCGTAGAGCAAGGCGGGAGTTAGTTCCTTTAAAAAAAAATAAAAATAAAAATAAATAAAAAATGTCAACCTGAAGAACTCATCACATAGTTTTCTGAGGTTGTCTTCAAAGCATGGGTTCAGGCAATCTTCATAGGTGCAGAAACAATTGATATATACAGGATGCAGAAACAATCTTCATAGGTGCGAAACAATCTGTACAATTTTCATAGATGTGAAACAATCTTCATAGGTGCGAAACAATTTAAAATATATACAGGGTGCAGGAACAATCTTCATAGGTGCGAAACAATTGATATATACAGGTTGCAGGAACAATCTTCATAGGTGCGAAACAATTGATATATACAGGGTGCAGGAACAATCTTCATAGGTGCGAAACAATTTAAAATATATACAGGAACAATCTTCATAGGTGCGAAACAATTGATATATACAGGATGCAGGAACAATCTTCATAGGTGCGAAACAATTGATATATACAGGGTGTAGGAACAATCTTCATAGGTGCGAAACAATTTAAAATATATACAGGATGCAGGAACAATCTTCATAGGTGCGAAACAATTTAAAATATATACAGGGTGCAGGAACAATCTTCATAGGTGCGAAACAATTTAAAATATATACAGGATGCAGGAACAATCTTCATGGTTGCAGAAACAATTGATATATACAGGATGCCGGAACAATCTTCATAGGTGCGAAACAATTTAAAATATATACAGGAACAATCTTCATAGGTGCGAAACAATTGATATATACAGGGTGCAGGAACAATCTTCATAGGTGCGAAACAATTGATATATACAGGGTGCAGGAACAATCTTCATAGGTGCAGAAACAATTGATATATACAGGATGCAGAAACAATCTTCATAGATGCAGGAACAATTTAAAAATATATACAAGGTGCAGGAACAATATATACAAAAATTTTTACTATGGATGCTGCGGTATTCTGTAATGGCCATAAGCCAGACTGGTGATCCATCATCTAGCAGATACCTCTTGTCATCAAAAGGAGATAAACACTTTTTGTTTTGATTAACTGTATAGAGTTGATGACGTTCTTGTAGGATTCTGGTTTGTTGCTCATACGTGGCTATCTCCTTTTGCAGGCATTCTTGATAGTCTTGAACACTTAATTTCTTCCTTACGATGCAGGTTGATATGCCTTTTGCTGTCTTCTTTTCACCACCAGCTGACTGTATGGCATACATTTTTGGCTTTAATCCAATGAATTTGTAAGCAGCTTGACTGTGGAGTTCGTCTTTAAACTTTCCAAGGACCTTTTTGTTAGTTGTAGAATATAGCGGATGATTTTCTGGATACTCTGAGAAGTCAAAATGGTGCTGATCTTCCTTCATATCTTGATACATGTCTGCTGTCTGGATACAGTACGTCAAGGAGTCTGTATCCGTGAACAACAAAGTTGCACGACTTTCATACTTTTTCATAACGAAATTGTAGTGAAAGTCGTACATGAGCAACTTTGCTAATTCAAGGATACAGAAACCCACGTATATCGGCCTATTCATCAGGATGGTGGGTTTTGTTCTCTCCACAGCTACGAGGTTATTGCAAAATTCTTTAAAAGTCGTGAAATTCGGTGATGCAACTAATTTTTGGGCTCTGACTTCATTGTTACACAGTTCTATGTTACGACGTTTTCTCAAATTTTCGATGGTCTTTCCATAGACGCTATTGTTCAACAGTTTAAAGAAATCTTTCTCAAAGCTGTTCTTTGCAGATTTTCGTTTATCTGTGTTGAAGTCTACATACTTTTTTATCCAGGGTGCTTGTCGAAATTTCAAAACCTTGTTCACTTTTAATAGCTTCATTCCAAGTTTTAGGTATAACTGTAGATTTCTGTAATGTACAACATATTCTGATTTATTGTAGAGGTTTGGAATGAGTTTGGGTGTTCCTGAATATTTTTGGTTCTGCAACAAGGACTTGGCATAGGTGGAGAGCATTTCTTCTGTCACAGTCATTCTTTCAGGTGCAAGTGGGTAGCTATTGTGGAGGTCATGAAGATGAGATGGGTACTCCAAATTCACTTCAAAAATGAAGCCTTCAGCTGCATCTTCGGGTATGTTCATGATGAAATCTTCAGTAATGTGAGAGGGATCCATCCATTGAAACTTGCCATAAGGCATGTACTGGGACATAGCCCAACCGTAAAGGTTGTTCGCATCCCAGTACATGATATAACTAGAAGGCTTACTTGAGTCGTAGTGAGGAGTGTGCGGGTTGTTTGCAACAGCGAAACGGTGTGAAATCTGCGACACACCCCCGCGCACCCCTTTTTCAATAAACAGCAGCATGTTGATATCCGTAAGCAGCTCTAGCTTAACATCAGTCATCTTCAGACAGGCTTGCCAGGACAGTCCAGGAGAGGTGTATAAATGGGCAGTATCGATGTTATAATAGTGTAGGCAAAGACTTCTGAAATTTTGGAACACATCGGCAAGAAGCAAAACATCTGTCTTCACATACAGGTCATGATACTCGCCGAGGTTTCTTATCTGGAAGACTTCCCATATGTTTTTTGCATGTTGATAATCAGATTCTTCGACGGCTTCGTTCGTGAGAGAGTTGAAAAATGCTGATGGAGGCGGCAACACTGTTTCTTGGAATTTGTCAAATCCGGTGATGTAGTCATAGGGATATACTCCTTTTCTGGTGAGGAGACTTAGATCGGTACTTGATTCAAACTGGTCTTTTAGAATTTTAAACTGACTAATATCCAAATTCTTCACCAACTTTTCTAACGAAGCAGGCAAAAATTGGAACGAGTCAAGAAAGACGAGCTGTACAGGACTGTCTGGTTTCTTTAAAGTGAATGATATATATTTTTCTAATGTTGTTGCGATGACTTGTATCTGATGGTCTTGAAAATGGCCTAATTCTGTCATGATATGATGGGCATCATAGTTCTTCAAGTTGTGGAAAACTACGGGAATCTTCTTTGGCTGGTTAAAATTGAGATTGCAGCTAGCATGGGCGGCACCTCTAAAAACTCCAGTTTCGTGATTGTGATCCCGAACTTTAATGCATCCAGGTAACAGGGGTTGACGACATATGCTGCACCTTGTTGCATTTTGGAAGGCCTCCTCTTCTTGGGCAGAGAGCTTCATAGGCTTAATTTCTTGGAGTTTTTCTTCAAGGATATCTTTTTCCATGAGGATATTTTCTAGAAAATGCTTGACTGCATTCTCTCCTCGATAGCTAAAGATGGGCTTCACAGCTTTGCCATCAGACCCTACGATTACATAAGCGTAACCGCAGGCTGTATGACGGGCTGTATGTTGCAAGTAGGAGTTTGATGAGGATGGAGCAGCTGATGCAATAGGCTCGAGCAAACTTTCAAAGTCTGCGTAGATGATATAGCTGATGGGATGTTGAAGATGGGTTCCCGTGAACTCTAGTATATTTTTATCCTTGCTGGGCATCTCAATGGCTTGAGCAGTGTGTTTTTTGCAGTTTGTTTCATGGTCTTTTAACAAAAGTTCTGTCGAAAAACCATGCAGGTACCTATAACAATAATACTGTGTGCAACGATGTTTTGTGCGGTCTCCCATTAATCTGGAAAAGTTTCGGATTAGACAATAGTGGTGGGCACCTTCTTCGTTCTCAATGAGTAATAAATTGATAGCTTCAACATCTTCTACTTCGGAAATTCTTAGAATGGTCACTTTAGAGTTTTCGTAGCCGAAGACGTTGATTCTAAGATTGTTCAGGTTTTCTATGAGACCTATTTTTGAGATGGGAACAGGGTACTGAACATTACCCATCTTGATTTCCTCTTCATGAGGTAAATAGTGGGAGACTCGATGAGGATGGCTTGCACGATCCAAATTTAGTTTGTGTGCTAGCAGGCACCATAGGAAGCACTTGTTATCCCTGTTCTGTATATTTAAGATAGCTTTCTTGGCAAGCAGTTTCGCTGGCAATTCTTGATAGCTGCTCGCTCTCAAAGGGTTATATTTAGCAGACTTGAATTCTAGGTAGTAGATGTTTCTCAACACCCAGCCGGAACCTCTCTCTAAGAACTCTTCGTAGTTTTGAATAATCTTCATGAATCCTACACTTATTTGATCATCAATTAAATCAGGAGTGTGTTGCTGGTAGCAGGGTGTTCTGAAGTACGCATCCATAATTTCCAGCTCTCCTTCAGCTGTCTCTCTTTCAAAGCAGACTTTTATTACCAGGTACCATTTGATGGAATCTTTCTCATACAATTCCTGTAGGATGTTTTCATGTATCTCGGCACGAATAGACTCTAAAAAGATTTTCACATCGTACCGAGTGGCTTCAGTAGGTTCAATGAGCACCGTCTTAAACGTGTTCAAAGCTTGTGTATAGGGTCGTCTTCGAGAGAGTGGTGGAGGAGTCGTTTTCGGTTTCTTCCGGCTCTCACTTAGGCTATTTGAATGCTGAAGTCGCATATGCTTCATTAATGATGACTTAGAGGAAAAGGTGGACTGGCATTCTTTGCAGGGGTAGTTATGACTCTTTAGATGAGCGTTGTACTCGTCCAGGCGACTAAACTTTCTTTGGCATGTAGCACATTGATGGGTGGAAGTGTCAGCATCATGCAACTTCTTATGTCGGTTTAAGGCATCCTTTCTGGAGAACTCCTTCAAACACACAGAACAGGAGAAACCCTATAAAAGAATAAAAAACGATTTTTTAATTAAAGTGTCACAATTTTTAATCAAAGTGTTACAATTTTTTGAAATATCACAAAACAAAAACTTTAAGAAATAATACATACTTTAGAAGGACCGGGCTGAGGGTCTACAGATTCTTGTAATTCACTCGTGGACTGATGTGATTTTCGATGTCTATTTAGGTTGTCCTTTCTGGAGAATTCCTTATGGCAAATGAGACACACGAACATTTTTTCTGTGTTATGAGTTGACATATGCCGATTCAGTTTTGATCTATCCACAAAAGATTTCCCACAAGTAGGGCAAACAGGTCGAACCTATAATAAGAAAGACAATTTTTTTAACTTTTGTAAAAGGGACAATTTTTAAAACTTTTGTAAAAGGAAACACTCTCATTTTTAATGCAAAACAATACATACCTTAGAAGGTTCAGATTGGGCTTCAGGTTGGGCCTCAGACTGGGTGACGTCATCCGATTGGGGGTTTCGCCACTCCTCGTCATTCATCTCGGCAACATCACACAGCATATGAAATTCATCATCAGGTATACCGAAGGAAATACCCAACTGAAAATGAAAATAAACGAATCATTTTATAAACATAGAATGCAACTTTAAAAAATTTTAGAAAAATAAATTCTTCTAGTTAAAGATTTGATATACAAAAGGTTATACAAATCTAACTTTTATACAACATAAATTTAATAAGTATAAGCTATTCGATACTCATCGGTTGATGAGTCATCCTAAACATGTCTGAACATGATTCTACTTCATTGAAAGAGGAGTTTTATACACGCTAGCATTTTAATGATCCAATACACTATTTTATCTAAACATAGGATTAGGCATGCAACTTAAATTTTTAAAAAAATAAATTCTCCTAGTTAAAGATTTAATATGCAAATCTAACTTTTATACAACACAAATTTAATAAGTATAAGCTATTCGATGACTCATCAACCGATGAGTCATCCTAAACATGTCTGAACATGATTCTACTTCATTGAAAGAGGAGTTTTATACACGTTAGCATTTTAATGATCCAATACACTATTTTATCTAAACATAGGATTAGACATGCAAATTTTTAGAAAAATAAATTCTTCTAGTTAAAGATTGAATATGCAAATCTAACTTTTATACATCATAAATTTAATAAGTATAAGCTATTCAATGACTCGTTTTAAACATGAATCTACTTCATTGAAAGAGGAGTTTTATACACGCTAGCATTGTAATAAACCAATACACTATTTTATCTAAACATAGGATTAGGAATGCAACTTTAAAAAATTTTAGAAAAATAAATTCTTCTAGTTAAAGATTGAATATGCAAATCTAACTTTTATACAACATAAATAAATTTAATAAGTATAATCTATTCAATAACACATTTCAAACATGATTCTACTTCATTGAAAGAGGAGTTTTATACACGCTAGCATTGTAATAAGTCAATACACTATTTTATCTAAACATAGGATTAGGTATGCAACTTAAATTTTTAGAAAAATAAATTCTTCCAGTTAAAGATTTAATAAATCTAACTTTTATACATACACGCTACTATTTTAATAAACCAATACACTATTTTAACTAAACATAGGATTAGGTATTCAAATTTTAGAAAAATAAATTCTCCTAGTTAAAGATTTAATAAACAAAAGGTTATGCAAATCTAACTTTTATACAACATAAATAAATTGAATAAGTATAATCTAATTGATAGCTTATCAAACGATGAGTCATCCTAAACATGTCTGAACACTAACATTTTATTGTATAAGCTATGCGATGACTCATCAAACGATGAGTCATCCTAAACATGACTGAACATGAATCTACTTGAACACTATCATTTTATTGTATAAGCGATAATTACTATATAAATCACAAAGTATAGGATGTTGGAAATTAAATAAACAACACTAGTTGATGAAAATTATAAGTAAACTGATTTTCTAGTTAATAATTAAATTTTTTATTTATAATGAATGCAAATTAAGTTTCTCATAAGTAAACAATAATAATAATAACTTTTTGATTTGAATAATATAAAAAGCACCTTTAAACGAAGTATGAGTCATAAATTTTGTAAGGAAATAAATTATTAGAATAATAAATTTTTAGTTTAAACTTATGAGAATAAGTTTTAATTAAATCTTCTAATTAAAAAGTTTTTCACTTATAAAATAATTTCTATGTCATATGATTGTAAAAAAAATAAACTTATTAAAATTTCTATACAAAGTTTTTCACTTATAAAATAAATAATTTCTAAGCATAAACAAGTTTTACACATACTTAAATTTCATTTTATGTAGTTTATTGAATGAAATAAAATAGATTTCGCATTTATCAAATTAAAGATTCGAAATTAAATTTATGTTTAACACAGAATAAATAAAATAGATTTCCCATTTGTCAAAATAAAGATTTGAAATTAAATTTATTTTTAACACATATTATAAATAATTTCTAAGCATAAACAAGTTTTACACATACTTAAATTTCGCTTTATGTAGTTTATTGAATGAAATAAAATAGATTTCGCATTTATCAAATTAAAGATTCGAAATTAAATTTATGTTTACCACATTATAAATAAAAAAAATAGATTTCGCATTTGTCAAAATAAAGATTTGAAATTAAATTTATTTTTAACACATATTATAAATAGATTTTCACTTATAGAATAAATAATTTCTAAGCATAAACAGATTTTACACATACTTAAATTTCACTTTATATAGTTTATCAAAATAAAGATTCGAAATTCGATTTATTTTAAACACATATTATAAATAGATTTTCACTTATAGAATAAATAATTTCTAAGCATAAACAGATTTTACACATACTTAAATTTCGCTTTATGTAGTTTATTGAATGAAATAAAATAGATTTCTCATTTATCAAAATAAAGATTCGAAATCAAATTTATGTTTAACACATAATAAATAAAATAGATTTTCACTTTGTCAAAATAAAGATTTGAAATTAAATTTATTTTTAACACATATTATAAATAGATTTTCACTTATAGAATAAATAATTTCTAAGCATAAACAAGTTTTACACATACTTAAATTTCACTTTATATAGTTTATTGAATGAAATAAAATAGATTTCTCATTTATCAAAATAAAGATTCGAAATTCAATTTATTTTAAACACATTATAAATAAAAATAGATTTTAGCATAGTGTAAATCAAATTTATTTTTAACACACATTATAAATAGATTTGAAACTCATTCTATTTTGCATAGTGTCAATCAAATTTATTTTTTAACATATCGTAAAAAGTAATAATAAATTAAAGAATTCTTATTACAATTTATAATCTGATATTTCACTAAAAATGATTAAACACAGTTATAAAATCAATGATTACTAGATAAATATACTTACTGCATTTTCAAAATCCATAGGTTGATTGTTGTTGGTGAATCCTTCCATTATAATGGTACGGGAAAACTAAAATCCAATATGCCGAAAAACACAAGATATTTCCGGGTAGAAAACTTCGCGAACGTCGGTAAAGGAGAGAGCTATAAACACGTCTTCACTGCGCAGTAGATAATCTACGAATGACCTGAGAAATGAGTTGCAGCGGCTTATCTAATCTAGATAAGGGGAAATACGCATGCGTCACGCTGACTCACCCCCGTGGATCTTACGAGAAAGTTCATGCAGGATGACTTATCGGTGTAGAGGTTGATTCATTTGCATATTTCCCCCTCATGGATTTTCCAAGGTGAGTCAACTCCCTTGTTCACACATGTACGATATCTTACGCGAAATATGAAACATACTCATTTGCATATTTCTAATGAAGAGATAATGTATACACTTTTAATTAAAGGAAAATAATAATTATTATTTCAATTTGATTATTAAAAATTATTTTTTCAAGTGGATTGCTTTATGAATAAATGGTTTTATTATATGTTTTACGAAATAAAATCTTTTCAATTCAATCCGTTTGAAAGTGAATCTCTTAAAAATAAATTGTTTTAAGAAATATATCTTTTAAATTATTAAACCCCTACACAGTGAATCTCTTTAAAATAAATTGTTTAAAGAAATAAAATAGTTATTTCAAACTTATAAATTCATTGAATCATTTATGAAATAAAATATTTCTAATTAAATCTTTTAAGAAATAAAATCAATAAAATATTTCAAAATAAGACAGATACAGATATTCAGTTGTTTACTTAATTTCCAATATCGTATACTTTGTGATTCATATAGTAATTATCACTTATTCAGTAAAATATTAGCGTTCAAGTAGATTCATGTTTAAACATGTTTAGACATGTTCGAACATGTTTACGATGAGTCATCGTTTGATGAGTTATCGGTTGATGACTCATCGGTTGATGATTCATTGAACAGATTATACTTATTAAATTTATGTTGTATAAAAGTTAGGTTTATTAAATCTTTAACTAGGAGAGCATATGATAAACATGAAAGATTTATATAAAATTTGCATAATTTTAATTAGATAACTTACTTAAGAGATATTTGAAAGACTTGCATATAATTTACATAATTTTAATTAAGAAACTTAATTAAGAAATATCTTCGTGATAGGTGAGGGAAAACCTATGACTCATCCTTTCTGCTTAAATGAGGGGAAAACCTATTCTTCAAAACACTCTAATCAACACGAGAGATTCATACCCCTTCTCAAATCGTTAGATTTCAGTTGCAGTTTGTCTCTCATCCTGCTAGCATCTCCTTAGGTGTATGACTTATTTTCATCGGACAGTATGGATAGTTTCTCCGGTATATGTCGATCTTTTTTTCCGCGTGTTATATTTCAATTTACCGTATAAGACAATGGAATCGTTTCGAGTAATGTCCCGTAGACTTTGAATATTTTTCACTGCGTAGTGAAGGACATTTCCGCGCGTTGTGCTAGCTGATAAGCAATCGGTGATGTTACTGATGAGGGGTTGACGTTATGATCACGTGACTGAGCATAGCCAATCACATCATTCGTGACGTCACTGACCTCGTGATCTGGCATCGCTGATAAGAATGTCTCGTATCCATTTCCTCCAAGTCTACCAAGAGAGTAGCACGTGTTTTAAGGTAAGTCCTAACTTTTTCTGAAATAGTGGTAATTCAGTATATAACTAAGTCAGACATGTTATTACATGTATGCGGAATAATTTGATGGAATAGCACACTCGGTGAGTCATGGTGAGTGTATTATTTTATAACATTAATATTGTTTCATTTTAAAAATTTTATTTAAACAAGATAAAAATATGTGTGTCTGAAATCTTTAGGGTGTTTTAAAAACTAAATTGAATAAGATTTTATTATTTATATTTGCTTCAGACAAAACCAACTGTACAATTGTTTCTATATATTTAAAGTTTTAGGTGCAATGTAAATTAATATCGTACAAAACTTTGATTATTGTATTTTAATAAAAACTTTCTAACTAAAAATTTATATTGTTGCGTACTTGGGGGTTCGTGAGTTGTCTGAGAATGAAAGGCCAAACGTACAAAAATTCAGTAATTTATTCACAGAAAGTTCCAGAAAAATACTGGTCTATAAACCAAGTATCAGCTTCAATTCAAACAGTAAACACAGCTTAAACAACAGCTGTCAATAGCAAATCCACAGTACAAACTGTATAACAATAACACTTGAAGCAAGTCTCTCTCAAAGAGGCTCAAGAGCAATGCAAGCACTAGCGAAGCTGGCTGAAGACTGAACTGAACTGACTCCCCTTGGCGAGGAAGCGCTCCTTATATGCTGTTCCATGGAGCCCAGATTTTTCGAGAAAACTCTAGAAAGTGGTCAACCAATCAACTTACAGCTTCCATATTTGGTATATCCCATATAAGGATTTTCTCGCCAAGGTCGCCAAAAAAATCGCCAAGGTGGGAAAAAGTCGCCAAATTTGGCGCCAAATCCATTACGTGCATTACTGGGGCTTTTTAATGCGTTTTTAAGGGAAAATAAGGCTATTTCAACGCTAAAACGACTAGAAATGCACAAAATTAGCACTTTATCAACTTACTAAGCCTCTTTGAAAGAATTTATACAAAAATAAACACAATTATTTACAATTTCGTAACACTGCCCCCCTCCCAAGGACTGCACGTCCCGGGCAGTGCAACCCTTGGTTAGGAGGCGAAACTAAACAAATTTACCCAATCTAAAATACAAAAACTAAGTTGCACATAACGATAACATAGAAATATAAATTAAGTGGGAAATATTTACAAAATTCACAAATATGTACAAATATTTACAGTGCGCATGCGCAAATTTTACCATTATTTACATTTAAAATTTTAATTTTACCGTTACTTGTGGTACTTGGCTAGCCTATTATAGTGCACCACCTTCGGTTTTGACGATGGTGTTTTAGTGATCCGCACCACTACATCATTCAGTCTTTTTAAGACTGTGTATGGTCCGTCCCAGTTGCACTGTAACTTGGGAGAGAGTCCCTTGCGTCGAACAGGATTCCACAACCAGACCTTCTCTCCTTCCTGAAACTCATGTTGCGTAGCCTTTAGATCGTACCTTGTCTTCATTTTCTCCGATGCAATGTGAATTCGCTCCCGAGCAAAGTTGTGAACGTCCTCAAATCGTGCCTGGAGATCGTGGATGTACTCCTCGGGCGATGAAGGCGCATCGGGTGGACAACCAAACAGGAGATCAGAAGGGAGACGAAGTTCACGTCCAAACAGCATCTGGGCTGGAGTATAGCCGGTGGTTTCATGGACAGCACTTCGATAAGCCAGCAGGAACAATGGCAACTTCAAGTCCCAATCTTGCTGGTTCCTTGATACTAGAAGGGAGAGGTTATTCAGAATGGTACGATTGAACCTCTCGACCATGCCGTCCGACTGGGGATGTAAGGGTGTTGTCCGGGTTTTGTCTATGCCGAGTAGTTCACACAGTCCTTTGAAAACATCAGAGGTAAAGTTCCTACCTTGGTCGGTATGAAGTTGTAGGGGCGTGCCGTACCTTGACACCCATTGCTGCACCAGGACTTCTGCGACTGTGCATGCCTCTTGATTGGGAATGGGATATGCCTCAGGCCACTTGGTGAAATAGTCCATCACGACGAGAATGTATTTATTTCCACTGGAGGTCCGTGGCAAAGGACCCAAGATGTCGATTGCAATCCGTTCAAATGGTGCTCCCACGTTATACCGTTGCAGTCTTCCTCGACTTCGCTTCTGCGGGCCTTTACGTGCCGCACAAGCATCACAGGATTTACACCATTTCTCCACATCCTCCTTTGCCTTGCACCAGTAGAAGCGTTCCCGAACTTTCTGCAGAGTCTTCATTACCCCAAAATGGCCTCCGGTAGAGCTACTATGCAGTTGTTCTAAAACAGCTGGAATTTTTGATCTTGGTAATAAAATCTGCCATCTGAAGCTTTTCCCATCATCAGATTCCCACTTTCTGTATAATACGCCGTTTCTGATATGAAGAGAGTCCCAAAGTGCCCAATAACTTTTCGTAATGGGACTGAATCTGGAAATGTCCTGCCAGGTAGGTCTGTTGCTGGTCGTCTCCTTCAGCTGTAATATTGGCTTTATGTCAGGATCTTCCAACTGGGATTTTCTAAGTTCTTCGTCACTCCATGGATCGGGATCTTGATCTGATGGTGTTGAGACAGTAACTTGGCAGGCAACTGGCTTTATTCTTTGGTGTTTATCCTCGGCTTTAGAGATGTATTTATGATCTTCAGATGGAGGCTTCCGCAAGAATGCATCTGAATTTTCCCGAAGAGCTCCTTTTGGGTGGCATACTTCAGAGACATTCTTGGTTGCTTCACTAGGTGTTCTTACTGGGCAGCTTCGTTTGATATGCCCATTTTTTCCACAGCCCCAGCATTTAGTTGTTGGAGTCTTCCCTTTTCCCTTACTCTCAAGAATGCGTAGTCTTCTATTAATATCTGGAATCATGTTCTGAATTTCTTTGAAATCATCTTGAGAACCGTTCACTTTGTCTGCTGTGCTGTTCTGGCGATGTTTACAGCAGGCTTGTTGGGCTGTCTCGAGCTTTAGGGCATACACCAAGGCTGACTCCACATCTTTCACGCCGGAGAGTCTGAGGGCTTTTTGAATATCTGGATCTCCGACAGCATCAATGAAATATTCTAGAGCCAGATCATTGCGTGTTTCAGGATGACAGTCTGAGAAAGCCAAATGTGAAAGCCTCTGGATGTTTGATGCCAGTTCCTGTAAGCTTTCCCCTGGTCTCTGACGACGGGACCTTAGCTGGAGTCGACTATATTCTTTAGACCATTTCGCTCCAAAACGTAGCTCTAGTGCTCTGGTTACAGCTTCGAAGTCATATCGCTGTTCCTTCGAAAGGGTCTCCAAAATACATGCGGCGTCGCCCCGCAACGACCCTACCAGATGAGCCGTCTTTACAACAGAGTCCCAGCCGTTAGCTTCAGCTACGATGGAAAACTGCGTCTTATATACATGCCAGGAGGAACTGCCGTCGTAGGTAGGTAGCTTAATCAATTCCTGATTCTGGATTCTTCTCTCTTTCTTTTCAGTTTCCTGAGGCATGGATTCTAACTTTTCTTCGAGGTTCCGAATCTTGCTCAGCAGTTCATTCTCTATTACTTCTCTGTTCCACTCTTCTTTCATTTTTCTTTCAAGATCTTCCTCCATTTTCTTAAACTTGCTTTCTATCTCTGAAACCCTTCCTTTCAGCTCTTGATCAAAGTTTTCTTTAAATTTCTCCTCAAAATTCTCTTCTATCTTCATAAATCTCTCTTCAAAATTCCTTTCCACTTTCAAAACTTTCTCTTCAAAATTTTCTTCTATCTTTATAACTTTCTCTTCTATTCCATCCATTCTGTTTTCCATATCCGATAATTTACTTTCAATCACTTCCTTTACTGTCGAAAGTTCTCTCTTCATCTCGTCTTGATTAGATTTAATTTCTTCGGTCAAACTGTCTTTCAACTCTCTTTGCGATGTTTCCATTTTCTCTTGTGCTACCTTCATTTCTTCAGTCAAACCGTCTTTCAACTCTCTTTGCGATGTTTCCATCTTTTCCAGTCCTGTTTCCATTTTCTCTATCAATCCGGTTTCCATCTTTTCCTGTCCGGCTTTCATTTCATTTATCTGGGTAGCTAAAGCTTCTAGAAGTTTTTTCATCTCTTGCTCCATAGCCCTCGTTATCACCATTCACAGACAATCCCGCTTCTGACACCAGAAATGTTGCGTACTTGGGGGTTCGTGAGTTGTCTGAGAATGAAAGGCCAAACGTACAAAAATTCAGTAATTTATTCACAGAAAGTTCCAGAAAAATACTGGTCTATAAACCAAGTATCAGCTTCAATTCAAACAGTAAACACAGCTTAAACAACAGCTGTCAATAGCAAATCCACAGTACAAACTGTATAACAATAACACTTGAAGCAAGTCTCTCTCAAAGAGGCTCAAGAGCAATGCAAGCACTAGCGAAGCTGGCTGAAGACTGAACTGAACTGACTCCCCTTGGCGAGGAAGCGCTCCTTATATGCTGTTCCATGGAGCCCAGATTTTTCGAGAAAACTCTAGAAAGTGGTCAACCAATCAACTTACAGCTTCCATATTTGGTATATCCCATATAAGGATTTTCTCGCCAAGGTCGCCAAAAAAATCGCCAAGGTGGGAAAAAGTCGCCAAATTTGGCGCCAAATCCATTACGTGCATTACTGGGGCTTTTTAATGCGTTTTTAAGGGAAAATAAGGCTATTTCAACGCTAAAACGACTAGAAATGCACAAAATTAGCACTTTATCAACTTACTAAGCCTCTTTGAAAGAATTTATACAAAAATAAACACAATTATTTACAATTTCGTAACACTATATATATATATATATACTAGGCGAGACGTATTAATCCTGGACGATAGGACCCGTGCCCCAGCCCGCCCGGTTCCCGCTGTTCAATGTGTTTTTCTAGTCAATTTTGTCCCCTTGTTACTTCCGGTGTGAATTTTTTTTTTTTTTTTTTTTTTTTTAACACACTTGACATTGTGAGTTTTTTTGCTTTTCTTACCATGCTATTCCTATGGGGGTTTTAGCCTTTTTTCCCCTCTTTTTCTACATTCTAAAGTGGCGGTGGTATATATATATATATATATATACTATAGAAAAAAAAAAAAAAAAATCTTAAACTTAATTATACATTATTTTTAAGTACTCTGTAAAATTAATTATATAACTTTTTTACGTGTACATGTGACTTACATTTTTAATGAAAGACAAATTATTTATAAGTTGGGGTTTCAATAAGTGTAAATCATTGACCCGTGATCGCTGATAAGCAATCTCTGATAAGATAAGACTCTCGTGACGTGACCAGAGGTAGCCAATCAGATAACGCGTGACGTCATGATCACGTGACTGAGCATAGCCAATCACATTACTCGTGACGTCACCCTAATCACGTGACCTCACGTCGCTGATAAGAACTCTCCTTATCATTCATTTCTCTCAAGGCAGCCGTTGGAGTAGGACGTGTTTTCAGGTAAGTGTATTTTATTCTATAAATAATCACACGTATGGATAGATACAAATTCATTTTATTTAGTATGTTTCCCAGGTTACAGGGTTGAGTTTAACAACAGGTTTTTTTACAATAAGTTTCTTTTTCGGTTTGACACTGTTTTTTCTTGAAGACAAATATCGATTCTTAATAATACTTTGGGGTACTCCCATATCTTTCAAGGCTTGCAAAAATTCACTTTGTCCTGTAATAGGTGGTTTTTTATTCACAGAAAAGATGAAATGAAAGAGTTCCGCTAAATTAGAATGTTCCATGATCCTTCCGTTGTAAGTAATCTCTCCTTTCGGGTTCCACTTAAACTTGTTTGAATGAGACTTGAGAAAATTTAATAAGGCTTCGGCTTGTTTCTTCATGGGTTTAGCTACAGATGATAACACAAAGGTTTCATAGTCTTCTTGGGGTTCTTGTTTTATAGACTCCACTTGTTTAGGTTTCACTTTTTCAGGTTCTTCTTCGAGTTGTTTAGACATCCAAGGCAAATTATATTCTTGCAAATCCATTTTTCTTTTTAAGAGTTCGTAGTAGTGCTGAATTTTTTCGTGATCCGGTAGAGAACTATTTAATATTTTAGCCATAGCTAAATCAAATTCCGTCATTTGCTTTTTAGAAGGCGTATGCTTAGAAAATTCTTCTTCCGGTACCAACGCATACTTAGCTGCGAATTCCATTGATGATGCCGGTTAAAACAGACAATGCAGCCGGAATTAAAATATTTAAAAATCCACCGTGTTGAACAATCAATTTTTTCTTGTTGAATAAACTTCCTTTCTTGGTACCAATTTTTCGAAGAGTCGTCTTATATTTCCTTAAAGACCTTTTCTGATGAGAGGAGAGAGGCACGTTTCCTTTTAATACGTTCAGGGTACATTCGCAAATAGCCTTGACAGATCGAGTCGGTAATTTTTTTAACAAATGCTTGCGTAAGGTTTGAGGACAAGACTTTATAAGCTCCAAGTCTCGAAGTTGTTTCCTCGTTAACGTCATGATCCCAAATGAATTAAAATCGGTAGGGCTTTCCTTTTAAACCTTTTTTGGGCTCGTACACAAATTGGGTTTCCCCCGGTAATATACGCGTTCTCAGTCGCATTCCTTCGGGGGTTTCATTCCTTAAATCCACCAACAAATAAGAGAAGGGCTGTTTGGTAGCATCCTCGAACACTTCTTGAAAAAACTGAGTTGATCTCGGGTATAATTGTCTGCCCAAGTGCGTAATTTGACTCATGTCCCGACGATTTTTAAAAAGTACTAAGTATTGACTGTTTAAGGAAATACCTCTCATTTCTTTACCTTTATGAAAAAGGTTTTGAGTAATAAAAATAATACTTAAATTTAAATGGTGACTTCCTTTGGTAAAGAGGTGGGTTAATCGTTCATCACCCCCACATTCCACCATCAAATCATCTAAAATCATTAAAGAATGGGTACCTAAATATTCCCGATAATTAGAAGGAAACCCTTCCACGAACGTTACGTCGGGAATTTCCTCGTAAAGCTTTTGAGAGATGCCGTAAAACCAAACGACTTTATCGGGAGGAGGGTTAAACATACGCCGTCGTTCTGCCAGTAAATCCCGCAGAAACCAACTCTTACCGACCCCCGTGGGGCCTGCTAAGAGCATTGTAAAAGGGTGTTGAAAGCGTGGAAACTCCATTCTAAATAAACACAGACACATAGGTTTACATTATAAATAGTTTTTTATTGATAAAAAGGAGCACGTGTGCGAAATCGTTTGGATACAAAATTATAGACTCTATGGTCGTTACATATATTTTCAGTTACAAACTGCTTTAAAAAATCTTTCAAAGTTTTACCACGACATCGGCAATAAATATAATACACACAAAATTGACCACAAACAGCTGTCACATGACTTTGCAGCGGAAGTGGATTAAACACCACTCGTGAAAATTGAGATACATAGTTCGATATAGGTCCTTTAAAAAAGTTCGGCTTGTTTCCATAGGAATCAAAGAATTCCGCTTCCGTAGGGGAGGATAGATAGAATGCCACCCAGTGGCTTCCGGCTTCTGTAGACTTGTCCACGTTGCATACAAAACATGCAGGATAACGCTCGATCTTCTTGGGTAATTGATCACTGGGGAAAACACCGGAAAAGTATTTCTTGGTCACTGGATCGTGGGATAAAATAGTGTCGATTTCTATAGAATTCATTTTCAGTTGGGGAAGTCACACAACACATGTCGTGTTTTACTAATTTCTATAATGTTTTCAAATTCCGCATACACCAATACAGTCGTGGTTCTTTCTAAGGTGTCCGCAAACTTGATTTCAATTCGTAAATTTCCTTGTTGCTGTAGATTCAGATGGGGTCCGTCACACATATCAGGGCTCAAGTCGAAAGCATACAAAGTATGCCCGTTCGCAAAGTCCTCTCGGGTCAGATAAATCCCAGTATCTCGATTAAATCCCGAAAACAAACGATGATACGCTCTTATATAGTTATTTTCTTCAAAATCCAATTCCAAGGGTTTGCTGGGTACGGGTTGTCCATCCACGTAAACACTTAAAAAGTTGACCTTGTGATGATAGAAATAAAAGGGATTTAAATCATATTGTCCAGTGTAGGCACTATTTTCTAAAAGTCCAATAATAATTCTTTTCGGCATGGCTCCTAAAAACACATTGTCTTGCATAAAGGATTTACTTCCGGTTGAGATCGAATAGGTCTTGCATAACACTCGATCGATGGGATACTTTGCTGTACTTTTCTCTAAGGCCTTGGCATGACCCAGTAATACACCGGGGCTCACTTTCACTTTACGTATGAAAATAGAAGCATGTTCCAAAATCACTTTGTAGTTGGGAATGGGTTTCGCCGCATCGATTTTACACATTAAGGAAAATTCGGGCTTGCTTCGGGTCATCTTAATTTTCAAGTCAACCATATTCAATAGCAATCGATTTTGTTGAAAAATATCACAATGCAAAGGTCCAATCATATCTAACGTTTTGCTTTTATTCGTGAGTGCGTAACGTATCTTCAATCCGGGGTTGTCTCCAGCAGGATCTGTAGCAGCCAAATTCTCATCTTTGTAAAAACATTCGCAGGTCAATAAACTTTTCTTGGCATCTTCTCCATAATTCAACAGCGTTTCAATATAGGCGCGGTAGGGGTAGGTGTTACTCGACGAGGAGATCACTCTTTCGTTCAGGCTAATATCCACTTGAGAAAACAAGGCGTGTAAAAATAAATTCACGGGGGCAACTGCATCCGTTTCCGCTAAGGGTGATCCATCAAACTTGGTAATTTTCACTTTTACATACAGGTAGGAAGCCGATAAATCAATATAGTCTTCACCATTTCCGGAAATATTAAATTCCACAGGTCCTCCGTCTCGAATATTCGCAAGAGGGTGGTATTCAACAAAGTATCCTTTTTCAATAGCCGTTTGCGTGGGTGGGATCAAAAATAAATCCAATTCGGATTTCGCACAGGCAGCAGAATCTTTATGGATGAGTCCAGACATCTTTAAGCGAAAATATCTTGTACCTTCACTTTCTTGGCTTTACGTCGAATGACTGCTTTGGTAGAACGCTTCCTCTTTTTATACCGGCGGCCCGATCCAATCATCGTCTTCACTTTAGTAGCGGCTTTGTCGGTTAAGGTCTGTCCAGCTTCTTTTAATCTTCGCTTGGCGGCCATTTTAATGTCTTCTCCGCGAGACAGGTCACTTAACACGTTCACGCCTGAATGAAACAACTGCTTGCCGACCGCTTTCGCTCCCGATTTGAAGAGGGGTACTGCTGCACGAAAAAGGGATCGAAACAGTCCACCGAATCCATATCCCTTTTGTAAAGTAGTGCCTTGATAATAATTTAGACCACTACCCGACTGATGGGAATAGTAATCTTCAAAAGATTTCGCACAACACTGGTAAGGAACAAACATCACGAGAGGTATTTTTGACGAAAGTGAAGCTTCACGTACGACCGCCCACGTTCAAATGGCGTGAGTTCGCCGAGGTGGTTCCTTATAACGATTTCCAAAGAGTCGAACAATTTTTGGCTGACAGGTAAATAGTGCGGTCGGTCAAATGTCTCACAAATCATTTCTCCATCTTTTCCCTTCACATTGACAATTCGTAAAAGGGGTGCTAACACATCTCCAATAATTTGGGGTTCGACAATATCCGAATAAACCAGCAACACTCTATAATGCGCACAGGGATCTGTGACATAGGTACTAAAAATAGTTTGCTCGATATTTATATCCGGCGAGGCGATTTCACCTGGTTCGAATCCCAACATCTGTGCTATCCCCTCATGCAATATCAGTTTTGTTTTATCTTTCACGTTAATACACACCTTTTTCGTGTGCGGATCATAAGTGAAAGAAATTTTATTTTTAATCTCTTCAATAGACATTGCTTTTAAAATGTCATCAACCGATTCGTAAAAGCCAGGGGGAATTCTTCTACCAAACGGGGATTTCTGGTCATTCAAATCGAAACCAAATAAATTATTATTTTGATTCACATTATACCAGGTGTGAGGGTAAATAAATTCGACAAGGCCTACTTCCCATTCCCCTTTCAATTCAACAGGGGCGGGTAATCGCGTAATAAAATGAGAAATTTTATTCTCAGGAAAATAATTCCGGGAACTGTCCGAAGGTAACGTCACGTAGAACGACATGCTTTCAAATGATCTTTCAACAATCCAAACACTTGTTTTATAAGGCGAATAAATCAGAGGATGGAATCCATTGGTCAAATTTGCTGGGATAACCTTTAAATTTTACTTTGTATTCCACACGCTTTTTCCGTATCCGCTTATCTAAAATCTTTTCAATCGTATAATTCTCTTTTGGTTTCACTTTCTGAAGTTCTTGAGGGTAAAAGGTTCCTTTAATGGGTTCTTCTAACAGGTCCTTGATTCGGTAGACGGGAGGGTCTCTTCTCACACATTCAGTCACCACAAACACTTCTTCCGTCCAGTTCGTTTCATATCCTTTTTCGAAGGTTAATTTCTGCTTGGAAACTCGTACAACATCTCCCGGTTGAAACATGCAGGGTTTTCTTTTCGCATTTTGCATGTCACCGTATAAAGTATCCCATACATCGCTTTCATTTTCAGCGGTTACTTCAACTGGAGCTCTCTTGATACTCGAATGATAAGTATGATTATAACTGTGTAACAACTGATCCAACACGTCTAAATAGCGGTAGGTGTGATTATGGGTAAAATATTTCCACATTTTCGTTTTCAAAGTTCGGTTAAATCGCTCCACGACAGATGCTTTCGTATTGTTATTCGTTGTAAAAAACCGCACGCCTTCTTCTTTCAAAAATTTTTGAAAAAGTCTGTTTTGATACTCTTTTCCGTCATCCGATTGCAGGGACTTGGGTTTCCTCGTTGCAAAAATAGACCGGAACGCCTTTACAATATCTTCACCCCGTTTTTGCTTCAAAGGGACCGCCCATGCAAATTTAGACAGAATGTCTATACAAGTCAGGATGTAGCGGTACCCTTGATTGAACTTTTGCAAACTGCCGAGATCCACTAAGTCGGTCTGCCACTGTTGATCGATTGAATACACTATCACTCGATTGGTCGGTAACTTTCTTCGAACAGGTTTGTGCAACGTGTATGCATCGACTCCGCTCAGCCAGTCCTGAATCTTCTTCTTCGAGATTTTGCCTTTGGCAGCACGAAATAAGGCATTTACACCACCAAAACTTCCTGCGTGACTTGGATTCTGATACACCTCCATCGTTACAACACAAAATTTTATTATGACTCACATTCACACGAAAGCGCATCATATCTTCCTCGTACGAAGATACTTTACAGAATGACTCACTAACGCAACGTCTCTCTTTATATACCTTATAAGTGCACTCACAAGCATAGCTTCATGGCTTGATAAATAAAACCCTTATCCACTTATCAAGCCGTGAAACTATTTTACCTTCGGTTCGAATCTAACCCCCTGCAAAAATTCGAAAAAATTTTGAAGTCGGCCAAAATTGTGAAAAAAATACTAAGTCCGAAATTTAGGAAAATAAATCTAACTCCTCAAAATTCCCTATAGATGGCACCACCAAACCTCATCCAAGATGATAGTCAAAGTTTCTATTCTTCCGGTGGCAACACACAGTTTCTATTCTTCCGGTGGCAACACCCCCTCGTCCAAGATGATGACTAAGTAGTGTAAAAAGGGGGCGTTGAGCGCCACGGTGGAGGGACGGAGGGTGTAGGGTGGTGGCGCGCCTCCACCCTGACCCTCATCGTCCCTCCGTCCCTCCACCGTGGCGCTCAACCCCCCTTTTTACACTACTCTTCTTAAACCCTTTTCGATTTTGAATGCATTACTCGTTTTGGGAAATTTTAATTTGGCTCTTGTTTCTTTATAATTAATTCCAATAAGGTAAATGTAACCGGGATTAATATTAGCATTCCTCAATGCATCCATTACTGCTAGGAGTCAAGAACTTTTTCATAGTCTATAAAAGCCAGACAGAGAAGGAGTTCGTATTCATTATTTATTTCAATGATTTCTCTAAGTGTATGAATATGAATATAATCGATGGTACTAAAACCACTTCGAAATCTAGCTTGTTCATTAGGTTGTAATTCGTTTAATTGTATCTGTAAGCGGTTTGTCAGAACTTTCGTCAGAATTTTATACAAAATTGAAAACAAACTGGTTAGATGATAATTTCTAATATCTTCTTTTCCTTCTTTCTTAAAAAGTAAGATTATGATAACCTGTTTACAGTTCTTTGGAACATCACATAATGTTATACATTTGTTGAATAGTTCAGTGAGAACTTCAATAGCTTCATTTCCTTCTTCTTTTAAAATATCTACAGTCATTTTGTCTTGTCCTGAAGTTTTTCTATTTTTCTTTACTTTTATTACCATAGCAACTTTTCCCTTCAGTATCGATGATATAACGTCGTTCGTACTTCATGGGGTACGTGAACCACTAAATTGTTCTAATAAACTGTAAAATTCTGAACAAAAATTTGCTGCTTCTTTTGAAATTTGCTCTTGTTTCCGAGTGATATTTTCACTTTTTGCCTTGAAAGCTAGAATTCTTTTCCTTCCAAGCATCAAATTTCTTTTTGCAGTCTTCAAACCTTTACTTTCTTCAGTGGCTTGCTGGGTCATATTACAGTTAAACTTTCTGGTGTCTTCTACAATATTTTTCCCCAGAGTTTTACATAGCTCGTAAAATGTTCAACCTTTACAATATTATCTTTCTTGTTACATTTAAATTTTCTTCTCTTCTCTATAAGCTGTCGTGTCTCTTTCGAGATTTTCTGAATAAGGTAGGTGAACCAAAGGTGGCCATAGTTAAGCTTTCAGAATTTTTTATAATTTTCTGTTTAAGTATATGTGGCTGTATTTTGTTTTGTAAAATGCTACAGTTATCTGTTACACATATCAACTATAATTTTCTTTGTAAAATGTAATTTAGTTATTTTTATAATACAATTTCAAAATTGTAGCTTGTAGGCCACTTTTAGTACATAGTGTTCCAAAAATGGACATATATTAAAAACAGTATTAAAATGTGAAAAGAAAGTACGCGGCAAAGTATATTTGCATCCAGACGTATTGAATTGAAAGGAAATTAAAAGAAAAAAAAAATCACAATAAACATTTGCCGAATAATACTTTTTTAATCGGATTCAATGCAAAAAGTGCAGATTAAATTTAAATTTTTTTTTGTAAATCCCCAACACTCTTCATGCACATATCGCAAGCATTGATTACACAATGGCATATCCATTATTTTGTCCTTTTTACATAAAGGGCAAAAATAGCTTGGTTTTGGCTGTTCTCAAGGCAACCCGACATCTGGGCCACCTTGAGAACATGCATGTGGTCACCACTTGCACGATATTAAACTGTTAATCTGATAAATTTATTAGAAATGAAATTAATGTGGTTAAAGATAAAGTAAAAAGCTTTCAGAAAAAGTATCATAACTTAAAGTTTTAAGAATTTAAACACGTGCAGATTAAGGTATCTTCTTACTTGCAAGAACATTTACTCCCCGAAAGTGAAATCCCTGCATACAGTAGTGGTCAATAAATATAATCGCTTCAAATTCAGTCATACACCCTGGAGATACATGATTTATAATGCAGTAGAGCCATTTTGTGATTGAAAATTAAATTAAACCTATTTTAGGGGGTTGGTCTACCTTAGAAATACTGGCCACTTTTGGCTCACTTGCTTTAGGTTTATCATTCAAATCCAGCAACATTTTTTGCTTATTCCAGAACAACATCGTCAAAATTCAACGTGAATTAATTGATGTCTTCAGTATCCTCTAGCAGCTGAAATCTGTTTTTTGAGTTCAAACTGGAATTCTTGTTTTTTTTTTTTTTTACTTTCAGAAGCCGTAGTTTAATTCTCTTTTTCCAAATTTGTATCAGTTTTTGTCCAAGGCCACCTGGAACGTATCTGCCTGTGATCACTACTAGAAAAAAATTATTTATTCCGACGCAATCAGTAAAAGTGTGTTTCTTGTCGGTTAGTACGTAGTCAATTTCACTTTTTCCTCCACTGGGACTCCACCATGTCCATTTCTTCTTTATGTTATTTTTAAAAAATAAATTCATGACATAAAATATTTCATATTCTGCAAATTCAATCAATCTACATATATCCTCTTTCATCTTTAGTTCCCATTCCAAATGTACAAACTACATGTTCATTTGAATGTTTGGTATCAATCCATCCATTGAAATCTCCCATATTAATTCTAAGTTTGTGTTTTCTGGTTTTGCTGAGGGTTTTCATAATATCCCCATAGAACTTCTCAATTATTTGGTTTTCACATATGCTGTTTGGAGCATAAACATGAGTTATTTCAATATTATAACGCTTAGAGAGCTTGATGGTGAATATTGCAATTCTATCAGAAAAGCTTGTGGCTTTATTGCTTTGTTTTTTAGGTTCTTGTTAACCAAAAAATGTTAGGTTGCATTTATTTTCTATTACCAATGCCTCTTGTATTTACCCTCCCTCATTGTAAAAAAGATCATTCTAAACGACTGGCGCGCCACCTTTTTAACTGTACGGCGCATCTTTCTTTTTTGTTCTTCTGGAATACTTGTTTCTCTGTATAATCGTTTAATGTGATCGTCTAATTAAAAGTCTTTTGTTTAAATCTGGACTAATAAATATGCAACATTTTTCTGCGTGCTCTGATATCTAAGCCCAATAGGTTATAGGCCCAGAGCAAATTAACTTTTATTTGCGATAAATAGACTTTTATCTGTTTGCTAGGCGATCACTTTTGAAAATGGCGTCATATGGAACATTACGGATTGAAACGCTAAACAAAGACAATTACGAAACTTCGAAAATACAAATGAAGGCTCTCTTGATAAAAAATGTATCCTAGATATATGTATCTGGTTTGAAATCAAATCCAGAGCTCATGAAAAATGATGCAAAATCAAAAGAAGAGTTCGATAAATGGACTGATATGGAGGAAAAGGCTAAAGCCGACATAATTTTGTGTATATCGCCTTCAGAACTGAAACAAATAAAAGATTGTGAAACATCTCTGGATATATGGAAAAAGTTAGAAGAAATATATCAATCCAAAGGCCCCGCCCGAAAAGCGTCATTGTTGAAATCGCTTATTCAGCATAAGATGGCGGGTTCCTCTTCCGTGTGCATCGTGACCATCTTCGAAAGTTTTTTGACATAGTTGATGAACTCTCTGAAATGGATATTAAAACTGATGATGATTTATGAACTGTAATGTTGTGATACAGCCTGCCACCCATTTACGAAAATTTCCGGTATGCTATAGAATCCAAGGACGAGCTACCAAAACCCGAAGTATACTCCGAATAAAAATAGTGGAAGAAAACGACGCCCGACGCCATGATGACCGACAGAGTGATGGAGCGTTCATGACTGGTAACTTTCGGAAGAAACCTCCTCCGTGGAATAAAAATAAAAGAAATCCAAAAAATGCTGAACAGTCAACTCAGAACGAAAAAGATAATTCCAAAATCACTTGTTGGAAGTGCAAACACCTCGGTCACCGTGCTGCTCAATGTGATAAAGAAAAGTCATTTAAGTATAGACATAATAGTCTAGTACTACTGGCCAGCATAAATTCGACTAAATCGAAAGAACAGTCCGAAAATCTCCGGTGTGTGGATAGCGGCTGCACTCGGTATATGTGCAAGAAGGACTCAAAATTTGACAATTTAAAGGATACGGAAATTAAAACTGTAAGTTTACCAAATAATGAAACTACTGATGTGTCCGATCTTGGCAAAGCATTGATTAAAGCTGAAGTGAACTCAGAACTTCGAAATGTGGAAATCAATGATGCTCTATTAGTTCCAGAGCTGAAAACTAATTTATTGTCTGTGTCACAAATATGCCACAAGGTTTCACTGTAACTTTTAAAGACAAGTTTGCTATTATCAATAACAGAAAGAAAAACCAATTTGCAGACAGAAAAAATGAACTTTATTATTTGCGTTAATCCTAATGTAAATAATGGAGCTAATTTTTCTAGTGAATCTATCGATAGTTCTAAAAATACAATGTTTGCTGATGTTGGAAAGTGGCACTGTAGAATGGGGCATCTTAATTTAAACGATTTGATTGATTCAAATATAAAGGGTCGTATTAGGGGTTAAATGTTAAAAAATTATCTGATGATTTCAATTGTGAAGTATGCGCGTTAAATAAATTGACCTGTGCACCTTTACCTAAGCAATCAGATCGTGTTGCAAAAATCTTAGGGATAGTTCATTCGGATCTTTGTGTTCCGATAAGGAGACCCTCAATAGGTAAGTCTCTTTATTTTATTACATTTATTGACGACTATTCTCGTTATTGTGTAGTAAAATTTTAAAAAACTAAAGATGGAGCCCTTAATGTTTTTAAGGAAATTAAAGTTCTTTGGGAAAATGAAAAATCTACAAAAATTAAAGAATTCATGAATGACAATGGGGGCGAATTTATTGGGATTGAATTTGAAAATTTCTTGAAAGAAAATATAAACACTTCTAATTATATAAAAAACAGATGCCCAACCAAAGCTCTAAATGGAAAAAACCCATACGAATTATGGAATAATGTTGTACCAAATGTTAGTTATTTTAAGACTTTTGGCTGCACATCTTATTATTAATCAATCTAAACATAAGTTTTCCGCAAGGTCTAAAAAAGGAATATTCGTAGGCTACTCAGAAAACTCAAAGGCATTTCGTATTTATCTTCCGGAATCAGACCAAGTAATTATTTCGCGCAGTGTGAAATTCTTTGAAGAGAAATCTAATGATTTTTCGAAAATAGGTCAGTTGTATTCAGATGTCTCTCATAGAGAAATAAAATTAAGCGAATTCGAAAATGAGTCACACACACAGTCGGAGAAAAGTTCTCCTCATACCCATACCAAATTAGAAAATGAAACTAGTGAATTGTCACGTGACCCTGTATCGCCGCTTTTGGAAGAGAAAAACATATTATCATTGCGTAATCGTGAAATATTGCGGCAGCCGAGCGCCGATGTTGTTTATAATTTTAATTCAGAAATAGAAATAAATAATGCTCTAAAAAACTCGGAAGCCTCTAACTGGTAGAAGGCTATGACTGATGAAATAACAGTAATATTAAAAAATGATACATTCGAAGTGGCAGACAGGCCCGAGAAACAATGCATAAAAGGTAGATTTGTTCTTAAAAATAAATATGATCAAAATGGATCTCTTTTGAAATATAAAGCGAGATTAGTAGCCAGTGGATTTAGTCAAAAATTAGGTGTAGATTTTCGTGAGATTTTTGCTCCTGTGGCAAGAATGTGATCAATTAAGAGTTATGGCGAGTTTTGATGCTAAATTGGGAATAAAAATACAGTCGGTAACAAAAGTGTCCGAACACTAGCAAAAATTCCTATGTAAAAAAAGTACACTTCATACGGTTTTGTTAAATAAATCCTTATCAAATCATGTTCTTACACTGACTAAGAACAGGATTCGATAAGAATTTATCTAACAAAACCGTATGGAGTGTACTTTTTTTACATAGGAATTTTTGCTAGTGTTCGGACACTTTTGTTACCGACTGTACATGAATTTAACATAACGTCAGCGTATTTGAATGGAAAATTAGATGAGGAAATTTTTATGGAGTGTCCTGATTACTTTAAAGAAATACTTTAAATAATTGTAAAGGAAAATTCCGATGAGTACATATCTGATAAAGCAGCCAAGATTCTTAAATATCTAAATGTAGGGAAAAAAGTTCTTTTATTAAAAAAAATCCCTCTATGGTCTAAAACAGGCCGGCAGATGCTGGAACACTAAGTTAAATAAAATTTTGAATGATTTCGGAGCAAAATGTTTATAATATATTAAAAGTGATAAAGGGTTGACTCTTATAATGATTTATGTAGCAGGCCTGTCCAACCCAAAGCACTAGGTGGGCCGCATTGAAAATCTTTTTTATTCAGGCGGGCCGCACCGTATGTATATATGTGTATGTGCCTATATGTTCGTAAGTGTATGAATCATGTATGTACACTCATTGCCTTAAAAATTTGCCCACCAAGAAATAATTATTGGACCATAACGAAATTTGGCATGAAGGTACGTGCCAGGCAGATATGCAGATGATTAGAAATGCAGCGTGATTGCGCATTGCGTAATGCCACCAGACGGCGTTGAACTTCATTTTTCTCGGAGTATAAAACAGGTAAGCAGAGCTTGCTTGATGTGCATAATCTGTTGCAGAGGGAAGCTTCTTAAATAGAGATGCCATTACTCCGCCATCAAAGACAATACGAACAGCTGTCGGAGTCCGAAAGAGGAAGAATCAACGGTGTGATGGAATACGGGTGATCAGCTTGGTGAGTAGCCAGCCGCCTAGGCCTTTCTGATTTAACTGTGAAGAGGTGTTGTGACCAATGGACAAAAGAGATGTCGCTTACACGGCGATTAGGCTCAGGATGCGCTCGACAGATGAATAATCGAAGAAACCGTCATATCATACAAAACATACGCATAGTGCCAGCTGTCTCGTTGTCCGATATCCGGACATATGCAACACCTATTCCTATATGATCTGTCCCTGTGTCTGTACATACCGTCGCAAGGTCCCTGGCTGAAAGGCATTGACTATCGCGACGCCCATTACATATGTTGTCAATAATACCCCTTTATCCTCCGTTTGGAGTGGTATCGCGCTCGACGGGATTGGATTGCAACCGAATAAAACTAGGTCGTCTTCAGCGATGAATCCAGATTTAATTTGGGCAGTGATGACAAATTTGTACGTGTGTGAAGGCATCATGGTAAACGCCTCAATCCTCCCTTTGCTTTACAGCTGCACACCTCACCTACAGCTGATGTGATGATATTGGTATGGGACGACATTGCATACGATACACGGTCATCCCTATATTGATCAACGGCACCATGATAGACAAGCTGTACGCTCGTAACATCCTTCAGCCATAGGGGATGTCACTTACGACAGGGCTCCCAGGAGCCATTTTTCAACAAGACAATACTCAGCCACACACAGCAAGGGTGTCAAAGGACTGCTTCTGTCACAATATCATCCTTCCCTGGCCTGCACTAAGGGGTACATACAAATGAAACACTTCCGGTTGCAAAGCCGTTTACAAGTGTTCCAAATGTATGACTACAGTCGGCAACAAAAGTATCCGACCACTAGCAAAAATTCCTATATAAAAAAAGCACACTTAACACTGTTTTGTTAAATAAATCCTTGTCAAATCATGTTCTTAGACTGACTAAGAACAGGATTCGACAAGGATTTATTTAACAAAACTGCATTAAGTGTACTTTTTTTACATAGGAATTCCTGCTAATGCTCGGATACTTTTACTGCCGACTGAATTTGCAAAAAATTTGCAAAATTTACGTCATCGAAGTTGCAAGCGTTCCGTTTGCATGTAACCCTATATCAGATTTGTCACCAATTGAGCATATCTGGGATCATTTGGGACGGCAAGTCGGTCAGCCTACAAGTTTGGACGAATTAGAGGCGCGTTTACAACAAATGTGGAACGAGATGCCGGAGGACATCACACGGGACTTGTATGTCACAATGCTTGCCCGTATCGCATCGTGCATTCACGCTAGAAGTGTCCCAACAGGGTACTAAAACCTCCATTCTTTCGTAATTTTTCCCGTAATAAATGGTCATTTTGCTTTGAATTTGTAATCATTTACTTATATCAACATTGCACTTGCGTATTTAAAATTTTGCTTCATTCTGACAACTTTTTCTTGGTGCGCAAATTTTTATGGCAATGAAAGTATATATTTTTTTCGAGGGGTGGGCAGTGTGAAGATTCGGAGCAGAATACATTTTTTTTTTCATTCATAAATTAACAGAATAATCGGGAAAAAATTATGACTATACATTAAGTAGTATAATAAAAAAAACAAATACTGGATCTAATAACAATTTCATTACAGCAGTCTGATTTATAAATGACTGTTGAAAAGTATTTTTAATTCGAAAAGAGAGAAAGGATTTATTAATTTTTAAACTTTTAACCAAATTTGTCAAAATTTAAATATCGTTCGACTCTTCGCGGGCCGCACGAAACTACACGGTGGGCCGCATGCGGCCCGCGGGCCGCGGGTTGGCCACCCCTGATGTAGATGATACTTTGTTTATATCCCAAGATCTTGATAT
The DNA here is from genome assembly GCA_963930645.1 of Salticus scenicus. NCBI lineage: Eukaryota > Metazoa > Arthropoda > Arachnida > Araneae > Salticidae > Salticus > Salticus scenicus. The sequence continues at coordinate 8,231,359 of OZ005653.1, forward strand.
GTTAGAAAATTTCAAAATTCATCTTAATGAAGAACTAGATGTTAAATATTCAGGCATAGTTAAATATTGTCTGGGAATAAACTTTCAGTTAGAAAATGGCCTTGTAACAATGAGTCAACATAGTTATATTAGAGAAATTTTAGAACGTTTTGGCATGACAGAAGCCAAGCCCGTAGCTTGTCCTATGAACACAAGCATTCGATTGCAAAAGGCCGAAAAATGTTGTGAAAACGAATATCCCAACCGTGAATTAGTTGGAAGTTTAATGTATCTTGCAACTTCCACCAGGCCCGACATTGCAAACGCAGTCAGTCGATTAAGTCAATTTCTAACTTGTTTTGATAAAACTCATTGGACTGCCGCTAAACGAGTTTTACGATATTAAAAGGAAAAAAAAAATTGACTTATATTTAGAAAAAATAATGAACCTTTAGTCGGGTATGCTGATGCTGATTGGGAGAATTGCCTCGATGACCGTAGGTCATACACATACACAGGTTACTGTTTCATATTTTGTGGGAGTGCAATCACATGGGAAAGCCGTAAACAGTGTATCGTGGCTCTCTCATCAACGGAAGCCGAATATATGGCTTTATCTGCTGCCACTAAGGAGGGGATTTATTTATGTAAATTACTAAATGAGTTATCTGATGGAAACATTGAAAAGGTGAGTATATTTACAAATAATAAAGGATCTATAAAATTAGCTGAAAATCCAATCTTTCATAAACGTACTAAACAGATAGATATTAGGCACCATTTCATAAGGGATGCACTAAAAAATGGAACTATTGGTTTAAATTTTGTGTCTACTGAAAATATGGGGCTGACATACTTACTAAAGCATTAACATCTGCAAAACATTACAACTGTTGTAAAATTATAGGATTGAAAGATGTAACATTGGTATTTGAGTTAATACGTCGACATTGTGAGGGGGTGTTAGGTTACATTTTACCAATTCCTTTTGTATTTACCCTCCCTCACAGTAAAATAGATCATTCTAAACGACTGGCACGCCACCTATTTAACTGTACGGTGCATCTTTCTTTTTTGTACTTGTGGAATACTTGTTTCTCTGTGTAATCGTCTAATGTGATCGTCTAATGAAAAGTCTTTTGTTTAAATCTGGACTAATCAATATGCAAAATTTATTGCGTGCCCTGATATCTAAGTCCAATAAAAAATACTGCTCCACCACATCTCCCATTATCAGTTCTTCGATAATAAAAAATATTTCCACTCTTCAAATAAAAAAAATCTTCACATTTTTAACCTTACTTAGTCCTACAATATCCCATCTAATACGTTGCAGTAGTTCTTCAAGCTCAAGAAACCTACTTTTGGAACTTGAGAACCTGCGATTCAAATTATATGCATCCACTCCTTCTAGTCACGTAATTAATTTCTATAATGTTCATCTCTGGTGATACATCACCTACGTTGCTGATTGGGCATTAAGCATTCCATAATTCCTATCCATCACACACAGGCAAACTCCAGTAGAAATAAATTATCGAGATTTCGAAACCATGCCTAGTGATTTTGGTAAAAGGTAAACACGACTGACTCTTGGTCTCAGAAATTAACATTTATTCGATTTGCTCTAAACGCTTCAAATTGCTAATGCATTGGTCAAACTGACGCTTAAGTTACAGAGAGACCCTCGTTCTCTGCATTATCACTATTTTAGCCGCATCTCAGGAACTCATTGGCAAAATTTACAAATCACTATTAATAAGCCCACCATCAACGTGCAGTAATATGGATTGCGTAATATGTCAAACAATACGCAGTTTATGTGAACAATACGGAATTCTTTTTAGTTTCTCCGTATTGTCCTACTAACAAAATGTTTGTCCGTATTAACTGTGCCGATATTTTCAGTTTCGTAATAATATATGGGTGGAAAAAATAAATATATATATCTACATTTATGTGTGTGAGTTTTTCCCATAAAGTAGGAAAGTTTAGCCGGAATCGATCTCTAAAAAATAAAATAAATAAATTTTAAAAACCTCACAGTTTACGTAACTCGCGTGTCCGATTCCCTTCCTAGAATTTCAAGTTCTCTTAACAATGGCACGTCACAAAATTTTGACAAAAAGCATTCATTTTCTTTCGCACCACTTCGCCTTTTCCTTACTTTTTGTTTTATAGAAAGGAGTGATATCGCTTCCTCGACCAACCCGAAACCCTTTTTACGGATGTATATCCGAGGAAAAATTGAGGGAAACTTCCCAGGCTTGCCCGATTGCATTACCAGAAAACGAAAGTGAGAAGCTAGAAATTGCATTTGAAAAGCTTCTTTTTGTTCCGTTCGGGAGCTATATACACTACCTACTAATAAGTATTTGGACACAGACATTTTGTTAAATATCTAGAAAAGTTCTTTTGGAATCATCTTGAAACTTTGGTAGCATAAAGAATATATTATAACGAACATATATTTCAGCAAAAATTGTGTTCAGTTCTTCTTAAAAAAAAAAAAAAAAAAAAAAAATAGGTGATGATGATGATGATGATAGGGGTTTTTATCAATATCATGAAAAACGGCAGTTTTTCGAGTGACGCAAGCGGAAGCCCAAACTGAACGCTGCGAACTCATATATACGGCTAGTATGACATCAGAGAGATTTGTAAAAGCCGACACTTAATATCTCAGCAAATATGCCATATTTTGTTCTGATCTTTTCAAAATAGTCTTTTATCTACGGTCTTAATCTATCCTTAAAATTTTACATTTCTACATGCAGTATGTTTTGAGATCTGAATCTCAATTTAAAGCCAAAAAGGGAAAACGATTGGTGTAATGGACTAAATTCTGAAAAATATCTCTAAAACGGCTCGAAGGATTTTCATATAATTAATATATGCTGTTAATAGGATTTTTCTTAATCTAGTAACGTCTTCGTTTTTTTCAGGAAAACTCTTGTTTTTTATAAAAGTTGTTTTAAAAATAGAACTATATTACTCCGCCAATTGCATGCTTTTCTTCGGCGAAAATGGCCGTAAATCGGTTCTTACTTCTTACTTGCAAGGCTTTGTTGGTTGGCTGACCAACGTGAATGCAGTCAATAACTTTTTGTTATGAAGAAAATATTTTTAATTTAAAAATTTCCCATTTCGTCAAAAAATTATTTAGATAATATTTAAAGTAAAAGAAGTATTTTGTAATCATAGATATTCTATTTCATCGTTATTTATAATGAATTAATTTCTTTTTAAAGCGAAAAAGTTTATCACTCATGCACACAAATTTATACCATGGTTCATGATCTTTGGAGCGCATGCGTACATCCAAAATTTTTGGCGCTCGCTGACTCGCTGTAGACAGGCGCTAATTGTTTACCATCGAGGTTTGCACTGTATTATTCCGCCCATTCCGCCTATCAAGCTTTCAGCTGCATTACGTTTTTCTATTTTATTTATTACTTCGAAGTGCATTAATTAATCAAGAAAGAAGATATTCTAGTTGAAAACCCTAAATTAATTGATACAGGAAGGTTTAAATAAATGATTTGAGAAAAGAAAATCTTAATACTATATTTGCATCTAGAGGTACGTGTTTTATTATGGTTACATATTTTTTTTCGATTAGTCAATAAATGTGTTTATATATCTTATCTTTGATCTGTTTGCACTGCCAAGCCTAAACAAATTATTACTCATAATTGCCTGTAATTTTCAAAATATGCCTGTTTTTTAGTTCCATGTTTATGTATTGCTCGGTAACCTAGAAAATAATAATAATATATACTTTTGTTTTAATAATTAAGAGGGAGCTTTCTAGCAGCAAACGCTGCAGATTATTCCGATAAACTTATTATGGACAGCAGTAAAGTATGCTTTTTGGATTACCAGTTTAATAGCTTAATCACAATTGCTTACATGCTGTTATTTCGCTGCTTATCAATAAAATTTGCACTTTTTTTTTCTTTTTCAAGCTATTCCTGAAATATTTTTTGCTTACATTTCGCCATAATACACAATTATTTTTATGTTTTATCTATAAAGTCTGCGATTTTTTGAAAACTATTTTGAATTGAGCGATAATTTTACAGCTTGTTAATAAAATATGGAATCATATTGCTGCTTATTGAGAAACTTTATTTTTCACAATACAAATAATTACTAAGAATAGAGTATTTTATTGCAAATTGATAAAATTCTTTTTTTTTTTTTCCACAAAAGCTATTTCTCAAAATCCATGATAATTTTGTAGTCTGTTATTGAAATACAGAATCATTTGTATTTTCTGTATCTATCATCAAATTTTATGTTTAATAATATAAATAATTGCCAAAAATCATCATCATTTTGTTTCCTATCAATAAAATTTTTACTTTTTTTTTTTTTTGTTCAGTTCTGTTTACCAAAATATGCAATAATTTTGTAATCTGTTATTAAAATGCACAAGCATTTTGCCGCTAACAGTTCAAGGCAGGCATTATTTATGAAATCAAGCATAACAGAATTTTACCCCCAAATGCAGAACTAAATTTGCTTTTACAAAATAATTAGCTAGTTATTAGGAATGTACTGAATATTCAGTATATATATTCAATATTCGACCGTAATGCTGAATATGAAATTATTTGGCTAGATGAATCTAAAGATTGATTTTGAATTTTATACTATAAAATAAATAATGTAAAAAACTATCATCTATTCAGATACAGTCAACCGTCGAGCAAAAGGTGTGCTTATTTAGTATTTTAAGGACAAAAAAAATGTGAAAAGAGGAGGGGCATTTAACTGAGTAAAGGATTTTATGGTATTTTACGGTATATATAAAAAAGGTAAATACACTAAAACGTTATCTAAAACGTATTTGCATAATTAAATCTGCTATTTTGCCAATTATGGCCATTTCTACGATCTGAAGATTGTTTGAAATTATAAAATATTTTAATGTTCCCCTTTCATATGTAAATTTCATGTATCTTAAATTAAGTCTTAGAGCATAATAACTTTTATATTATCTAAGAATTATCTGAGGATGATAATTTCGCATCTAAAAAAGATGTTAAGAATAAAGTTATCAGTTTTGGTTTTAGTAATTCACTATGCTGTAAGTATCAAAATGTAGCAATGAACCTAATTATGTATATACACTACAAAAGTTCTGCATGAAAGCGTGCTGTTTACCATTTAACTAAATTTTATGTTCAAAAGCCTTTTTTTTTGTAATTTTAAGATGTGCAAATTTTCATATATGCTTCAATTATTCTTTCTTGCAACTACTCGGTATTCGGTGCTCGTCCAAGCACTCAGCAACTACTCGGTCAAAGTGCTATTTGGTGTAGCACTAATATCTAACAAAAGTTGTTTTTGTTAACAACAGTACTTAAATAAAGATTATATCTTTAAAATCGAGTTAACAAGGAGTGCACGTATTTTAGATAATGTTGCCATCTAGGACATTTTAGGAGATCAAACAAATATTATGTCCACCCCCGTTAAAAAAGTTATACATGATACAAGTAAAAAAATAGTGAATTTGAGTTTATGTCATATGAAAAGCCCAGTGGCAGAAACGCCGCAACGCGGCGACATAGTCGCGGACACAGAAAAACGGCTTGCAGACAGTTTTTGTCTGCACTAATAAAAAAAAATTGACCCTAACTTTCAGACACTCTTTGTCTGTACTACTAAAAAAAAAAATTCCCACAACTTTAAGACAGTTTTTGTCTGCAGTCATAAAAAATTGTCTGCAATTTAGATATTTTTGCCCACGACAATGTACTACTGATGTATGACGTCTTTGACGCTCTGTGGTAGGAACTCTAGAGCTCCCTATAGGTGCCTTGGTAGGAACACACAAAACAGTGCTTAACAAGGGCGACTTAGGAGCCTAGATCTCCCTTGATAGGCAGTGTTATGCATGTATTCTTTTCTTTTTCTCCTGTTACCTGTTACTGAGATTCTACGGGAATGTAGGAAAGTGCTAATTTCATTTAAAACTGCTCCAAAACTTCTCCTCCACTTCAAAATTCACTTATAAAAATTTCTGTATCAAAACTAAAATTAATACTTTTATTATTTATAATTATTTATATTGTGTTGTGTCAAACATTGCTATGAAATATTTAATTGAATGAGTTAAACTTATTATTTTATAATTGTTTATACTATATTATTTTGTAGTAAAATTGTATTGTGTATTGTTGCACGAGATCACCACTGTTGTTAACACCCCCCCCCCCTCCTCCCAGATTGCCACTTTCAGCTTTCAGGCTTTTTGAATACAGATTACGAAATTTTAAAAACCTGTCGCAGACAGCTACAAAATTTTATGTCACTGGGATGAAAAGTGTCCCACCTAAGCTATATCATGCAGTTTATCCACCTGAGTGAGAGGCATTTTTGTTAGTTTTATTGTAAGCTAGTCAATGCTTTATTGTTATCTTTAAGTTGATTTTTCTCAAAGATTATTTTTTATTGCTGGGGTGCAACATGATGTTGTCATCTAAGAAAGTTTAAGTATTTATTGAGGAATCTAACAGTTAATAACTTTCTTTGCTGTGAGCTCAGCATCATGCCACTGTGTATTGTAATATTTTCTAGTAATTTTCTACATTTAAATCAATCACCATTTCTGAAAAGGAATTTTTTATGTTAATTTCTCATAATTAAAAAAGGTAAAATATTACTAAATGTAAATGGTACTATTTAAATAGTTCGAAAAAAATTAGGAAGTTGACAGCTGATTGTCAGTAATTAGCTGGCCAAATATTCGGCATTCGGCCAAAATCATTAAATAAACAGATTAACCATGAAAAGTGTCTAAAACTGATTATTTTCATAGAGCTAAAGTTTTAATTAATACAGACATGGTACAATGACAATCTTACAGAAAAAAAGGCTGAACTTTTCCCGATCCCCCCCCCCCTCAAAAGTGGTATCAGGCAACTGACACAATATAAATTTTTCAATAATAAAAATAATGTTAAATTTGATTGCATACATGCACACACAATAAACAAAATCAGAACAATAAATCTCATATTGAATATCATATTAATTACTGTACACCACTGAAAACAGAAAACTCTCTTGCGGTAAACATTGCAAAAAGAGCCATTCTGCCACTTTTTTCTTTTTAACTGTGGTATGCTCATGCATGCAAGAACATAGCAGCGCCGGATCTAGGGGGGGGGGGGGCTAGGCTAAAAGTACTGACATTCATAATTGAATATTACAATTGGAAATTTTTCATTGATATGGAATAACATCTTGAAAAATCTCCCCCCCCCCCCCAAAAAAAAAAAAAAAAAAAAAAAAAAAGTTTTAGATCCGCCACTGGAATAAGTGCATGAATGGTGCATGAATAAGTTGTCTGCATTTTCTTTTTTGTTTAGAAACAGAATTTACTATTAATTAAAGTGAATTAAATTACATTTAGTTTAAATTAATATTTTGTATTTTAGAAGATTAATTTCTCAAGTAAATGTTTGAATATTGAAGTGTGGAACTTTAAAACAGGCATATTCAAAAAATAGAGGTTACAAGTGATTTGTTTATACTTGAAGATATTTTTGTTTTAGCCAACAGATCAACAGACATTTATTTACTTTTCGGAAATATGAATAACTACATTTTAGAAAATAAAACTATAAAACACTTGCCTCTAAATCATAGTAATGGAAGTGTATATTTGTAATTTATTTTCCTTGTAGCTGCAAATCTTATGCATTTCATGAATTGCTAATAGAATAGGGATAATTTTGGATTTGGGTATGAATTATATTTCATGAAATAAAATGAAAACTAATAATTTCATATGCCTACAAGAATTCACATTTATATACATCATCATTACCTATAATTATATACTGAAAATATATTAGCAACATTCAAATTGACACATAAAATATTTTAGTTTTTGAAGATGGCAATTCAATCTAAACAAGTACTTTCAAACAGTGCTGCTATATATTTTCCAAATTTAGGTATATACTGCACATTATATATGTTTACTTTAACATTTTATCGAATTGAAACATTTGGGGAGCAAATGTTCAAATCAAGTTTTTTCTTAAAAAAGAAAAAAAAAAAAAAAAAAAAAAAAAGTTATTTTTTTAATTTATTAGTTTTTTTTTTTTGTCTGAAAAATTGTATCTAAAGGTGAAAACATGGTTTGAATGTTTGCTCCTCGTTTATGTTTTAATAGTTTTAATGTAATTAATGATTTTAAAACATGGGGTACTTTGGGTTAGGGTTGTTCGGTTTTTTCCATAGTGGAAAAAACCTGGTTAAAATCGCCCCGGACAAAATACTGTTTTGTCCACTATTAATTATTTGCGAGTCCTAAATTAAAAATTACCTTTATTCTTTCCATATATATAAAACAATTCTTTATCATTATGTGTATGTGAGAGCTTGTGAAATACGGTCGCCATTGGCGACCAATATTTTTTAAAACTAGTAATAATGTTTTCAACTTTAAGGATTTTTTTTTTTTTAATATATATATATTTTGGTGAAAGAATTGGTCCCGAAATCGGGCTCCAATTCTACTTTCGCTGTTTTGCCCTCACCACTTTTTGAGACACTGTGTTGAATTAGGGAATTTACACATCTCCGTGCATGTTTCACAACTCTGTGTTAAATTATTGCACCATTTTAGGGAATTGGTTTACACTGCTCCTGTCTGTGGATGCTATCGATCTGGTGCTGAATTTTTGTACCTGTGTAATGATGTACCATTGCCGATGGTGTATTAATTTAGTGAAAATAATAAAACCAGTTTCATGATGTTAAATTTAAACAAGTGTTTCCTGATGTAAAAAATAAATCATTCCAGCCTAATAAATAATTGATTTTTAGTTGGTATAATAATTGGTATATAGAATCTTAATTTCTATATTCCAGGTGTGCAGAAAATGTTCAGACCTCTGAAATTTCCCCCAAAATAATGCATCAACCTATTATATGAAAGTTTTTTTTTTTTTTTTTTTTTTTGGGGGGGGGGGGTAACGGGTATTTAAAGGGAATACACTTGTAAAAGAAGAATACAGCTGTTAATTTGTAGTTTAATATTCGAAAATTTGTTTTTTCAGTAATTTTTTCTTACTTCCGTTTTCATTTTTATTTTATTCTAAGATAATAATTATTCAAAATTTCCCCAGACAGCCAGAATTTCCCCCTGAACATCGTTCGCACGTTCGGACATATTCTGCACCCCTGCTATATTCAAGTAAATTTTGAAACGGAATAAAAAGAAAAAAAAAAGAAAGAAAGAAAATGTTGGAGAATATTTTTTTATGGGCTACCATAATTTTTTGTTGGCGACCATATTTTTTAATAAATTCCTGAACCCTGTGCAGGGTTTAAACTGCCATAAGTTTTTTTAGCATTTTGCTAAAACATGTTGGTCAGAATTTCACTAAAAAGCTAAAACTGGATAACTATATAAAATATCTCTATATAATAACTCAGATTTTTTTTTGTAATATTTGCACGCAAAAACTACGAAAGAACTGAAATTTTTGGGAATCATTATTTGTATAGTAATTTGGATTTATTTTTAATGATTGAATTTAAATGGAAAAATATTTAAAAGTATGTCAGAATTTGCTTCATAGAAGCATTCTTAGCACTAGTATTTCACGATTATCTACCACTACACTTTATTTAATTTTTAAATTGCTTTTTCATTTTACATGTATGATATGAGTACCTCTTTTTCTATTGTTGAAATTAAAACATAGTTTTCCTGATTCATATTTTTAAAGTCACAAATATGGATGCTTGGTTAAAATCATCAATGAACAAAAGGAATAGAAAACAAAACTGAGGATAACAAAGCTAACAAGGAACACCGTGTCTGGCTGTGATTTTAATGAAACTTTAATTTCTGATAGAGGGCATGTACCAAATATTTTTTATCACAGAAATTTTTGCTATCATCCATGTTTTCTCTATTTATTGAATTTTTAAAATGTTAAAAACCACATCAGCAACATATCAACAGTAAGCTCCGCCTTTGGGTGTGACTTAAAAATACTAAATGATTTTGCGCTTTCATGTTTAAGTTACAAATGAAAATTTATAGTAGTACTGAAAATTATTTCAACTGAATTATTCATTTGAGTATTCACTTGCTGTATAAATACAAATTTTTCGCATATTTTTGAGTAAAATTTGATAGCATATCAAATATGAAAGAAACGTCTCTCTCTCATTGAAATCTGAGCCGGACGCTTGGGTGATGTTCCTTGTAAGTAAAAGAAATCAATGGTATCCAAAGAATTAATTAACTTTCGAAAAAGCTAAAATAGTGCTTGCCTATTTTCGCTAAAATGCTAAAGTAATTTTTTTGCCACGTTAAACCTGTGTATGTAAATAAAATCAATTTAAATATTTCAAAATAGACATAAATGATTGAAATAGGCATGCAAAGTTAACAATATTTAATAAATAAATATATCTATTTCTAAGGGTGAATTGGGTGCAAAAGTATAGTTTATAGTTTCAATTTTAATTCCCCTCCTTCCCCCCCCACTGCTTTCAACTATATTATCATCTTCTCCCTCATAGTCGTAAACACCTTTAAAAAATTTGTTATTAAGCATGATGAAATGAATGATTCACATATATTTCATGGAATTTTTTACTTTCTGAAAATACATAGGTAAGGAAAGTATTGTAATTATAACAAAAATTTGACGTGAAGTTGGTGTATCTACATGTTTGAAGTTCCATGAGTTCATTTTTGCTATTTTACGATAATGTATGTACATATCTGAGTAGAGTGAACACAATATTGTCTAAATGCTTTGTTCAAATGAGCTAAAAGTTGGTGCATATGTTATAGGTTATCGTAGTACAAACTGTATAAATCTTGGAGAATCTAGCACAATTTTATTTATTTATTTTAACCAGGACACAAAGATAAATTCTTTATCATTATAGTCTATGGGCTCAAATAATTTAAAATGTGATAGCATCTGAATTCCTTATTCAATTCAGCTGAAACTTTTATATACATGTTATCAGTCACTGTTGAATGAATCGTATAGATATATTTTGCTGAATCTAGCATTTATAGTTTTTTTACAGGGAAATAACGAAAAATTCTGTAATATTATGGCCTATAGTCTGAATTTATTTAAAATGTGATGGCGTCTGAAGCCTCATTTGATTGAGCTTTGAATTCATATACAAATTATAAGTATATGTCACACAAACTATATTACATTTTGGTGAATCTAACACTATTAGTTCTTTTACATATATACACAAAATAATTTGGATGCATTCCATTCCATTAAACAATATATTATTTGTGAGCAAATAATCAAATAATTTTCTCGATTGTTTATTTAATGACTCTCTTACGTTATTTTATTTAAACAACAGTGAATTACTTTCATGTTCAGAAAGTCGATTGGAGTCACTCAACATTTTTATTATTTCTCTTTAAGTTTCTGCATATTTATCAAATTGATTATATATATATATATATATACAGTCATACACATGTCACATTTATATTATTAAAGACATTACTTTTGTGAAAAATAAATAACTTTTCTATGTGGAAGTAAAATTTAATTTTGTATTTTTTTCATCTGGAATTTCTATTACCAAGTAATAATTTTTTTTTACAAAATTAAAATAAGAAATATATTCAGAAAATTCAAAGTCGTTAAATTAGTACCCATTTTCCAAAAATTGATTTTTTAAATTTTTAGTATTTCATTTTGTGGTTAAAAAAAGCAATTTGTGTGAAAATTTGCATTTTTGAACGAAAAAAATATATAAAAATTTTTAAAAATCAATTTCTTCGAAAATGAGTACCAATTTAATGGTTGTGAATTTTCTGAAAGTGAAAACGGAATTTAAAAACTACATTTGGTAATGAGTAATCTCTATATATATAAAAAAAAAAAAATATTACTGTCGCTGGCGTCAAATTTTTTTTGTCTGCGACAGCATCTTCTCACGGAGGGCAGGGTCCTTCGCATCATGAGAGGTATCAATGTGTTCTGAATACTTCAAGGAAGACATTTCAGCTGCTTAGAAATTTCTATCATTTTAATTAAAGAAGTTATTAGCTATAAACGACAAATTTATGAAAGTACTCTATTTGCCACCTTGAAAAAAGTTTCTCCCAGTGACGTTGGTCTTCTGTCATGAAGTCATTTTACACGGGAAAAATAAAATACGATCCATGGTTGTAGGTAGGTAGGTTGGATTTAACATCGCCCAAGTACTGCGCTATGGGTAATTGGTGACTGTCTGGGAAGCACTTCTAGGGATGTTCCAGAGACATACACCAGAGACATCACAATTTTGATCCTCCATGGAGGAGATTCCCCAGACGTATATTTTTGATGGGAACATGGAGGACTTTGTGGCCACGACAGATTTTATGTGCACCAGACACCATTAGTGCACACGACGGTCTTTGACCGGCTCAAGTATCGAATCAGCAATCTTCCAATTATGAGCTCGGTGCTTTATGGACTGGCTATACCGCTGCTTGGAACCATGGTTGTAAAAAATAAATGTCAGTGTTGCTATTAATAACTTTTTTTCTCTACTTTTAGAAAGTAAATTTTCTTACATGGGAAAATTAAAATATCCATGGTTGTAGGTAGGTAGGTAGTTAGATAGGTTGGATATGACATTGGCCATTACTGCACTATGGATAATTGGCGACGATCTGGGGCACACCCCTAGGTATGTTTCGGAGACATGCCATCACATTTTTTATCCTACACGGAAGAGATGGCTCCCCCGCTTCGGTGACCCAAAAAGGTATAGTTTTGATGGGAATATGGAGGATATTGTCGCCACAACAGATTTTACGTGCACCAGCCACCATTAGTGTACACAACAGTCTTTGGCCAGCTCGAGTACCGAACCCGCAATCTTCCAATTACGAGGTCGGCGTGCTATCGACTGGGGTGCCGCGGTCCTGATCTATAGTTAAAAAACAAAGGTGATATACTAAAGCTATAATAGAAAATAGTCTGGATATTACGGATTTCTTTCTATTAAAAAAAAAAAAAAACTGATTTTAAGCATGATTTTTATAAAAATAAAATAATGTGCTATTAAATATTACATATTTCAATTTGACATTGAATATGGGGATTTATATAATAATTTTCTGCTTTTGTCTTGTGTTATGCACTATTAACATTCCTATTCAGTGAAAGGAAAGCAGCGGATAGGCGGGCAGAGCAAGTAAAGTGAGTCGGGGGAAGGCGAAGCCTCCCTCAGGGGTTGGTGAGCGGAGCGAGCAGGGGGCAGAGCCCCCTAGTTATGAAAATAGATCTTCCCATAAGATAGGCCATAGCTGTTGCCAAGATTAGGTATTGTCCTCTCTTAAGAATAACTTCTTCACATTCTACATCATTATCACTTAAATTAGCATCAGACAATTTGTTTTTAATTAGTTAATAGATTGTGAATAACTCCAAAGTCATGATATAATATCAAAGTTCACATACTCATCAAAATTTATATTTAGAATGGTAAAATAATGACCAGTCAAGAAATTTTGTGAATTTTAGAAAAGTGGAAAAGACATAACTAATATTGTGTGACTTATAAACAAAGAAATTTTTCATTCAAATGAATAGGAATGAATCAGGACTTCACTAAAAGGTCGTATAAATGTAAAAGATGTATAAATTGGGTTTTTTTGTAATGGAAATTTTGTGATTACGATAACTTGACATAATACTCAAAATTGAATTGAACCAAAGTTATACAGCAAACTTATCGTACAAATATCTTAGATGAGTTCGTTAACTAAGTTCCTCTGCAGTTTGTTTTCAAGTGGCAGCTACGTGAAAATTTCAAATCCACATTTTGAATTTTGATGTTTACATTGACCACATAAAGGTCTCAACCAAGTATTTATTAATGAATTTTATCTGCCATTTTTAACAAAATGACCGATATCTTTAGTATGGCCATTTCAAATTAGGATACCACTTGTAAATTTATCATCAGAATACCTTTTGAAATACTGAATCAGTTCAAGTTGGCCATTGAACTTATCACACCAATAGCTTGGATGAATTTTGTACCAATATTTAGTTTCCAAGTTGCAGCCGCTTGAAATCAGGCTGCTACTTGAAAATGCGCCACCATAGTAACTTTTAGAATACTAAACTGGTTCAAATCAAAGTTGGGAAGTGAACTTACAATTCAAATATCTTGGATAAGTTTGCTAGGCAACTTGCTCCACCATTTTGTTTCCAAGTGGCGGCCACTTAAATTTTTTTTATTACAATAACTTTTGTAATACTGAATCAGTTCGAATCACGTTTGCACAGTTGACATATCATTCAAGTACCTTTGATAAGTTCACGCATCTCAGTCACTCTGTCCTTTTGTTTCAAAATGGTGGCCACTTGAAAATTATCACAATAACCCTTGAACCGATTTGCTTAAAACTCCATATATACATAGCCCTCATTAATAAATCCATCAAATTCATTAATAAAATGTAGCTGCCATTTTGAAAAAATGGTGGCAACTTCTTAAGAAAAGATAAATCAACCTAACCTTCCTATGAGCCGGAAGGACTTGTTTTAATTTTTTGATCAATAACCTCTAAAAAGTAATGATATCAGTACAAAAACCCTTATCGGGTTAAAAGTTTGTGACGCAGCTACTTTATCGCTATAAAATTTTGAAATATGGGTCTTAAAAATAATGATATAAATTTTAAGTGACGCTTTACTATTAGTTAAAATATACGTAGATTTTCTTATTTGATCATTTGCTTTTTTCTTTTATTTATATTTACAATGCAAACATAATATTTTTAACTTCAAGATAAGACAAATATATTAAATATACTCACTGATACTTTTTCATTTGCACTTCAATTTCAAAATAACAGTTTTAAAAGGAATGATATAAAAATTCCAGTGACTCCTCGGTGTCATTTTAAAAGATTTGTTTTTAGATTCCATTAAAATTACCTTTGTTTTGTCTATTGAAGTATATTTACACATTGAAACAGTGCTCTTAATTTTCAAATATACTGTCAAATAATCACACTTTCACTGAGTTTGCATTATAAATTGAAATTATTTATTTCAATAAATTGATTTGTCTTTTGCGTCACGCTATCCAAAACTGTGAATAAAATTTATGTAAATGTTACTTTGTATCATAGTATCCAACTAAGTGAAAATTTGTGCAAAGAGACAGTGTGATGCAAAGAATACATTTGCACAAATTTTGTTTGCAGTTTTGGATAGCGTGACGCAAAAGACAAATCAATTTATTGAAATAAATAATTTCAATTTATAATGCAAACTCAGTGAAAGTGTGATTATTTGACAGTATATTTGAAAATTAAGAGCACTGTTTCAATGTGTAAATATACTTCAATAGACAAAACAAAGGTAATTTTAATGGAATCTAAAAACAAATCTTTTAAAATGACACTGAGGAGTCACTGGAATTTTTATATCATTCCTTTTAAAACTGTTATTTTGAAATTGAAGTGCAAATGAAAAAGTATCAGTGAGTATATTTAATATATTTGTCTTATCTTGAAGTTAAAAATATTATGTTTGCATTGTAAATATAAATAAAAGAAAAAAGCAAATGATCAAATAAGAAAATCTACGTATATTTTAACTAATAGTAAAGCGTCACTTAAAATTTATATCATTATTTTTAAGACCCATATTTCAAAATTTTATAGCGATAAAGTAGCTGCGTCACAAACTTTTAACCCGATAAGGGTTTTTGTACTGATTTATTTACAATCAGTGAACAATGTATTGCCACTGCGCATTGATTGAATCAAAATAAAAATGTGAGTAAAACCCCTTATAGTTTAGCTTTTATTTTGAGAGAGCTGATATTCTGTTCATTCTATCTCTCATAACTTTTTTGAAATAACACGATATTTGTTTGGAGTTTTCATATAAGTTGTTCAATACATTTGGCTATTAAAGTATACAAATGAAATGTTTTAAAAGCTAGCGCATGTGTAGATAAAAATTATTTAGTAAAAATGCTCATATTTCGTAAGATATTGAACATTTTTGCATTCTGATTGCAGTATACTGTGTATAATGAAGTATGCCAAATTTTCTGAAAATGTCTTTGCTCTAGTTCTAATACCCTACGTGTTATAATTAAAAAAGTGGATTTTTTTTTCAATGTTTTAAAAAAACCTTTATATCTCCATGAATATATGTGGTAGCCTCTTAAAAATTTATACACATAATGAGAAAATTCATCTTAATCACATGCTATAGCTAAAATGCATTACTTTTTACAGGGTGATACAAAACATTTTAATTTTTCTTTAATTTTTTTATTGGTCCCCTTTTCCTTTTCATGACACAACTCTTGCTTAAGTATATGAGGTATAACCAAAATTTCAAGACGATTCCAAAAGAACTTTTCTGGATGTTTGACAATTATGTCTAAATTCGAAAGTGTCCAAATACTCATTGGTAGGCAAGTATTGTATGATGGAAAAGTTGTGAGAGTAAAACTGTTATTATTATTTGGAATCGCTGACAAACATGAAGAAATAATATCCCATTTTCGAATAAAATTTTATTGAAATAAATAATAACTGTCCAGCGCATTTTTTTTAACCATTTAAGTATTGCGAGGTGCCTACATGCTTCCTTAACTCTTCCACTTGAAGTACTAGGACGACGCACAGATGGTGGCTGAGTTGTTAGCGCAATGGCCTTCAAATAACGATGCCGTATTCGAATCCTGGTTCAAGCATGGATGTTCGTAGCACTTCCAAATCCATTTTAAACAGTTTAATTAGCCCTAATGCGCAAAAATCAAGAGCATATAGTGAAAATCAAACCTAGGCTGCCGTATAAAATATTATTAATATTATTATTTTTTACATCTCTGCACTTTATTATAATGTAATAGCAATTCGAAAAAAATTACTAACTTTATACTTGTATATTTGTTATACTTCGAACCTTATTTCTGTGTTATCAATTAATATAAACAAACAAATAAGTAAATATTTATTTCACCTTCTACATTATGTGTAGTTAAAATAATTTAAAAGCATACTCTCACTAAATTGAATTTCGTAATAAAGATTAGCACATATTATGACAAATATATTAAATAAGAAATGTTTAGGATTCTTGCAAAGCCAGAGAAAAAAAAAAAAATTGTACAATGGAAAAAGAATGTGCCGCCATCGCGTGGGCTATTAAAAAAATTGCATTGTTATTTGGGCAGACAAAAATTTTTAAGTACAAACGGATGGCAGTCAGCTGACATGGTTAAATAGCAATGCAAGTACAAAACCTAGTCTCATGCGATTCCAAACTCTACTAAGATATGAGAAAAATTGTACAATATAAGTACTGTTTTAAACTGCATGATAGTTCAAATATGTTGTCAAAAGTTTGCGTTAATCAAACTTTGTGCAATTGTTAATATTTAGACGACCCCTAATCGAAATATTCAATTAATTTTCCATACCTATATGTAGGCACAAATTCTCGGCGAATGGTGTCTCTTATACGTTTCTGCTTCAATTAATAGTGCGTCTTTTTTTTTCCCCCTCGCCTGTACATAAAATGTTTTAGTATATGCAGGATTACACTATAACTTATGAGCAGCCTTATAAAATACGGTTGGTAATAAATTGCAGCATATAAAAATGGTTTAAATGAAAATGAACACACATATACAAAAGTTTTAAAACAAAATTCTTATGTCTTATCGGAGAAAAAGGTGAACCAATCTGGATGTTGAAAAGAAATTTAAAAAGGGAGAAAAAAGTGTAAAAAATGAAAATGAAATGAACAAACACGTTCAAGAACATCAGCCACTGACTGGAGACTGATTTTTACCAGAAGTAAAATAAGAATGTTTTATTAAGAAATAAATGACAAAATACTCCAATGAAAACTAAGCATATTTTATGACAGAACCAGCATCCATACACTTTAGTTGAGTTGAGTGGATTTTACGTCACAAAAGTGCTATGCTGTGGGCAATTGGGTCACATCCATAGAGAAGAGCACCTCAAAACCGCATTTACAGAATTGGCCAATAAAAATCATTATTAAGTAAATCATGAGCGAAAATCTATATTAATAAAATCAGAGTTTTGTCTGTAAATTTGTCGGAATCGAAAAATTTTGCGATATCTTCACGTTTTACACCCCATGAAAGCCGAAAATGACTTCAGAAAATTTTGCCTGTGTGTGTGTGTGTGTGTGTGTGTGTGTCTGTGTGTATGTCATCGTGTCCGAATGTCGCTTTTTTTGTCCGGGCATCACTTGAGAACGGCTGGACGGAATTCAACGGCGCTTGGCAGGAATTTAGGTCTTCACCCAACTTAAAATTATATCTATCAACTTTTCGGAAATTCCCCCCCGTTCCCCCCCTAGGGGGTAAAAGACTAAAACACGTTTGTCCGGGCATCACTTGAGAACGGCTGGACGGAATTCAACGACGCTCGGCAGGAATTTAGGTCTTCACCCAACTTAAAATTATATCTATCAACTTTTCGGAAATTCCCCCCCGTTCCCCCCTAGGGGGTAAAAGACTAAAACACGTTTGTCCGGGCATCACTCGAGAATGGCTGGACGGAATTCAACGGCGCTTGGCAGAAACTTAGGTCTTCACCCAACTTGAAATTATATATATAGAAATTTTCAAAATTATAATTAGTGTTTACATTGTGGGTAAAAAACGCCTGCGCATGCGCCATAAATATTTTTTCACTAAAACGCTTTGAATGGAAAAATAAAATGCAAAATTAAATTTTTAAGATAAGGACTTTTTTTATTCGCGTGATTCGCACTGCAAATTATGAAAAGATTGAAATGAAGTGTTGCCATCTAAGTTTCATACTTTAGTTAATTTTAAAAAATCTAATTGTCGTATCGAAAAACTGTTTACACCCCAGGATTCAGAAAAATCACCTCTTTCATTTGGTACTGAATTTGTAATGATAGGTCCGATATTTCTAATTTATTTTTCCCTTTATCCGTTTTTCCGTTGCCACTTAAATTTCATACTTTAGTTATTTTTTAAAAATCTAATTGTCGCATCGAAAAACTGTTTGAACCCCTGGATTCAGCAAAATCGCCCCTTTCATTCGGTATCAAATTTATAAATATAGGTCTGATATTTCTAATTTATTTTACCCTTTTTCCGTTTTCAACCCAGATTCGATATGGAACAGCTTTAGTATTGGATCCCTTTGGCAAAATTTGAAATTCGTCACCAAAGTAGCTCGGACGTTTCTCGCCAAGATCTTTAATTGCACAATTGAGATAGCCAATTCAGTTCATCGCAAAAATGGCTTAAAATATTTAAAGTCACCAAAGGGTTCCGATACTTAAGCTGTGCTTTTTGTATTTATTAGTGCTAGAGGCCTATTTCAGTCGGTACAGTTGTCGAATTTTTATAGGTCACTCTTAATTAGTGCTAGAGGCCTATTTCAGTCGGTTTATTGAATGGGGACTTATTGAATGAAGTCCCCCCAAGACACAACTTTGACATGAGTCCCCCCCCAGGCCCAACTTTGACATGACTCCCCCCAAGGTACCCCTATTTCAGTCGGTACAGCGTTGTCGAATTTTTATAATACACTCTTAATAGTGCTAAGCGCCTATTTCAGTCGGTTTATTGAATGTGGATTTATTGAATGAAGTCCCCCCCAAGGCACATTTTTGACATGAGTCCCCCCCAAGGTACCCCTATTTCAGTCGGTACAGCGTTGTCGAATTTTTATAATACACTCTTAATAGTGCTAAGGGCCTATTTCAGTCGGTTTATTGAATGGTGATTTATTGAATGAAGTCCCACCAAGGCACAACTTTGACATGAGTCCCCCCCAGGCCCAACTTTGACATGACTCCCCCCCCAAGGTACCCCTATTTCAGTCGGTACAGCGTTGTCGAATTTTTATAATACACTCTTAATAGTGCTAAGCGCCTATTTCAGTCGGTTTATTGAATGTGGATTTATTGAATGAAGTCCCCCACAAGGCACAACTTTGACATGAGTCCCCCCCAAGGTACCCCTATTTCAGTCGGTAGAGCGTTGTCGAATTTTTATAATACACTCTTAATAGTGCTAAGGGCCTATTTCAGTCGGTTTATTGAATGGGGATTTATTGAATGAAGTCCCCCAAGGCACAAATTTGACATGAGTCCCCCCCAGGCCCAACTTTGACATGAGTCCCCCCCAAGGTACAACTTTGACATGAGTCCCCCCAAGGCCCAACTTTGACATGAGTCCTCCCCAGGCCCAACTTTGACATGAGTCCCCCAAGGCCCAACTTTGACATTAGTCCCCCCCAAGGCACACCTTTGACTTGAGTCCCCCACAGGCCCAACTTTGACTTGAGTCCCCCACAGGCCCAACTTTGACATGAGTCCCCCCAAGGCCCAACTTTCACATGAGTCCCCCCCCCCAAGGTACAACTTTGACATGAGTTCCCCCCCAAGGCACACCTTTGACATGAGTCCCCCGAAGGCACACCTCCCCCTCATTGGGAAAAAGAGAAAAAACGTTGTTTTGCGGCTATAAGACAGTTTGGACTTCCAACGTTATTTGTTACAATATCTGCAGCTGAAACACATTAGTTTGATTTAATGAAAACTTTATCATGGAATTTAGATCGTCACGAATTAACTAAAGAAGAATTTGTCGATATTAACAAGTTTAGCAGTAGGCCTCTGGCACTAAATTAAAATCTGTCAATGTCAGATTTTCATGTTTTAAATAATGAAATAATGTCGTGTCTGTATAATTTTTATTTTTTATTTATTTTTTTTTATTTATAATACTGTCTTTTAAAGACTTCTGTGGTCACGAAATTTGGTGCGTAAATTGTTTGTATGCATCCGGCACTTATTGTAACTGCATTTCACGAAATTCGAAATCCCCCCCCCCCCTTCTCGGAGTCGGATGGCAATAAACATGTGTAAAAACATGTTTTTCCGTTTGAATTCGCTTTGGCGAATTTTGGTGTGCGGATATTGATTAAGTGTACGCATTATGTACATTAGTGGGATTTTGCAAAACTTCGAACTCACCCGCTGAGGGTGGGGAAGTAAGAAGTGGGTAAGTTGTGCCGAAGACAGTGGGGACCCAGACTCCTAACATTGGGAGCGAGAAAACCTCTACCAATCACAGCGAGAACTTAGGTTATTAATAAAGATATGGCATTTTGACAAATCATTTAAGTTTAACGTCCAGCGAAGCGGGCAAAGCCTGCTAGTATTATTATAAATATGATAAAAAGATTTTTTTTTTTTTTTCCGAGTGGATTCTCTTTTTATTGCGAGAGGGACGTCAGACGAATGGAAAATTCTACTGATCCGGGACTGTTCCTATCCTGACGTCTGAAACCCGATGCCTTTCATGTTCTCTCCGAATTGTTGTACGAAGATACAGGGGAACTTTCAAAGTGTCATCGTAAACAACGAGAGTGGATCCCGAGTATTCATCTTATTTTTGAACGAAAACTTTCATTTAACGTTTTGCAAATCATCATATACACGAGGATCAATTAATATGCTGAATAAGTTTAATTCAGACATCTCGGTATTTTTTAGAATACAATTTTACGTTACTCGTATGAAAAGGCAAGCTCTTCGTTCACACAAAATGAAGATGAAACCTTCTTGCGGCAAGGAGGAGGAACTCAAGATGAGGAATAGGGGGTAAATTTCTGTGATGAATCTGTTCTTGATGTTCTTGACATTCGGATGTTAAATCCTAGACATCCTTGGAAGATGTCGAGCTTCTTTCGGCACATGCTGCATAAAGTCGCCGGCAGCAGCAGCTTTCTTTTACGCATCTTTATAAAGTGGTGGGATTAGCTCTTCAAGGGGCTATTTCGACCCTTTAAGGGATTAGCAGCCCTACGAGAGAGGCCCGGAAGCAACCGACTCATCGATCAATGTCATGGATGTTACTTTTTATGACTTTATGAAAACTGACCCTAAATGATAACTCTGAAGAATTGTTGAAAAGTCAAATTCTATTTCTGTAATCTTTTCATATACGGAATATTCTTGACTTACCAAAATGACCAAGAAATGCCTAGGTCTGAACAACTGATATAATGTAAATTGTGAAAGAAGAAAAAAAAAAAAAAAAGAAATTTTAATACTGTGACGTACAATAAATAGAGTACATTAATTAATTAAACAATTTTTAAAATAGCAATGTCGTATTATCTAAATCTATGTCAAAATTTGTGAAGAACGAAATTTTAGAAGTCTGCTTTTGTTTTTCATTGACTCTTTCGTGAATTATGGTTTTTAACATGTTTTCTCATCATCATTTTTACTTTCTTCTATATTGCAGAAAGTATTAGATTCATAAAAATTTCCGACCTCAGGTTTTCGATGTATTTACATGTTTTCAGAGGTCTAGTCTAGAACACGATTTGACAATTAAAAAAAAAAGTCTGTCTGTGTGTGACAAAATTTTGTGGCAACTGTATCTAAGGAATGACGGCACAGGATTTCATAAAATTTGATATGTTGTTGCACCTTGACATAAATCAGTGCCTATCAACTTTTGATGAAAATCGTCCAAAAGGTGGCATTGCCATCCCTCTTTTTCTAAATTTTTAACATGGCAGTATAGAACAAATTTTCACATAAATGTGCATAAAGAGAATTGTTTTTCAATAATCATTATGGGATTAAAAAGAATTAGTTATACTAGTGATAGTCAGCTGATTTATTATTTATTTGTATATGTAGGAGCATCGCTTTCCGTCCTGGAGGGAAGTCACCCCCGCCTCCGAGGGTGACGAAGTTTCATTATGGGTTCTTACAAAAGAGCTCGTCGATATCTTTAAAACGAATGGTTGAACCACCAATCTGTGATTGTTCAAAAAAAGTTTTGATTTTTTTCATTTTTTACAAAAAAAAAAAAAAAAAAAAAAAAAAAAGTGATCGAGAATAAAATTGACTTTTTTTGATTGTTTAGTGCAATACTTCTCTAAAATGAAAATCATTTGCATTCATCATGGAAAATAATTTTAATAAATTATTTGTACTGAGTGAATTTGTATAGGGAGATATAGAAGTCCCACACAGTATACTGGTAGCCACAGCATACAATTTATTTATTTTTATTTTTATTTTTATTTTTATTATTATTATTATTATTATTTTTTTTTTTTCAGTAGGTCCGCTATTTTTGTCTTTGCTCTCAGTAATTAAGAATTAATAAATGCCTCAGCGTGTATACTAATACACCACCATGACTTTTTTTATTTTTGTTGTGGAATACGTTGTCTTAATCAATTGCAGGACATTTTATGAGTTTCTGAGCCGCAAGTAACAACAACACGATAGAGTTGTTCCTCAAAATTTCGCATCATTCCAGTCACCATTCATCATTCATTCTAGTATTGTTTTTTAGTCGATAAATTTAAAATAGTGTTCTCACGTAAATCTAAGAAATCAGTCTTCCAACAAACCTATAAGGGGATTCCAAAACAATACATATTTTACGTTTTGGGAGGGTATAGAGATGAGGCAGCTTCTCAGCAAATCTGTAGGCCTTATAAATCCATCCAGGTTACTCGAGAGTTTACTTCATGCACACGAGGATCCTCCTTTTTGTAATCGCGCTTGTTAGAATAATACCCTCTCAATATTTAGTATTTAAATAAGTAAGTGACTTTAAACTGACATAAAATTCATCTACTCATATTAGAAAGTTTTAGAAAGAGTAAATAAAAGGTAGAGGTTTATTTTATGTGTGTGTTTGCTTGTAATCTGAATAAGTCTTCAAGTCTTCAAAGTTTCAGTATTGTTAAATAGGAATTTTTTAAGGAGTTTTAAAAATAAACGTTTTTTTAATAAATTTTAAAAATGAAAAATTCTCTCCCCCCCCCCCCCCCCCCAAAAAAAAAAAAAAAAAAAAAAAAACAAATCTGGAGTGACTCCACTTGACTTTCCGAACATTGAGTAATTAACAGTTTTGTAGGTAAAGTAAAGAAAGAGGAGTTGTTAAACAAACAATAGAGAGAAAATCATAATAGAATGTTTGAGTATTTTTCTCCATATATTACATGATGTTTTATTTAACGCTACTGAACTTTGAGCCCATAGATCATAATGATAAAGAATTTTTCATTGTGTCCCTGTAAAAACCTATAAATGCTAGATTCACCAAAATGCTTATAGTTAGTGCAACAGTGATTTATAATATTCATATAAATTTTCAGCTCAATTGAATAAGACGTTTAGATGCTATCGCACTTTTAAAAATTTTGTCCCTTAGGCCATAATGATAAAGAATTTTTCTTTGTGTCCCTGTAAAAAAACTGTAAGTACTAAATTCACCAAAACTATACAGTTGGTGCAACTGTGACCTATAACATGAGTACACATTTTTTGCTCAGATTAATACGGCGTTTAGACGCTATCACACTTTTAAAAATTTGGCCCCATACGCCATAATAATAAATAATTTTTCTTTGTGCCCCTGTAAAAAAAAAAACTGTAAGTGCTAAATTCACCAAAATCTATACAGTTCGTGCAACTGTGACCGATAACATGTGTACAAATTTTTTGCTCAGATTAATAAAGCGTTTAGACGCTATCGCACTTTTAAAAATTTGGCCCCATAGGCTATAATGATAAAGAATTTTTCCTGGTGTCCCTGTAAAAAAACTATACGTGCTAGATTCACCAAAATCTATAGGGTTCGTACTATGGTGATTTACAATATACGTACCAACTTTCAGTTTATTCGAACAAAGCGTTTAGACTCTAGCGTGTTCACTCACAGACATACACACACACACATACATACATCATCGTAAAAATAGTGAAAACGGACTCGGGGGACTTCGAAACGTATAGAAACATCAAAATCTCAAATTCGGATTTTTGACATGATTACAATACTTTCCTCACTATAGTTAGTGTTCGGAATGTAAAAATCACTGTATAAAAAGGATTTATCCTTTTCCTGTTTTATTCTTTTCCCAAAATCATTCAGTAAAAATTCATCACTATTTAATCCATGTAATGAAGCAGCATTGGAATAAACAACAATAAATAAATAAATTGCTTACACAGCTAGCTAGGCTAGCACATCAATTTACGAATGCATAAGCCAGGAATCTAATTTAAACTCTCCCGACTCCGCTGTCATAACAACCCATTTTCCAGCTCTCAGAGGTACAAGATAAATAATGTCTTTTTATAATCATATTACCTAATCTGTTTTGGTAATCAGTAGTCCCTTAATGACAGTCCCCCCTTGGTATAAGAGGAGAGGCAATTATACTTGAATACATTTCTCTCCGCAAAACAATCAGGAGGGCGGACTTAAAATGAATGTATCAGGTACCGCCCCTGCTTAGGAATGCCGTATTGAATGAGGGGAGAATTTTCCAGTGATCACACATTCTGTTGAAGCAAATCACGAATAAGACTCTAGTAGGAAACGAATATAATTGTTGCAACTGATTAAGTGTTTTCCTCTGCTTCGTTTGTCCTATTGCAGCGAAAGTAGTTTTACAGGCAAAGTGAAAAAAAAAAAAAAAATAGAGACAGTTCATTCACTTTCAGTGAAGTCAGTCTTGGCGATGAATTTGGCGAAAAATAGCAGTTTAGGGTTCCCGAAGTTTCGAAGCTCTATAATGCACGAGAGCCAAGTTCCATGACTTCTGGATAGAACTACCGCCAAATCCCATCGCCAAAAGGTATAAACAGGAGTTGACTTCTGCCCTTCTGCGAGAGGGTGTGCAGTTACTCCGATTCCGAGTTGTTCAGAGATCTATTCTGATCTATTGCACTTTGAAGTTTGTACGCTAAGCAACTGAACTTTGTTCGAGAGCTAGCGAAAATTACTGCTTTGGAGTATTTGATGTTTTTGCTTTACTCATGGGGAACAAGTGACTGCTTTCTTGGACTATTCCAAAATTTTTGCGGTACGAGTGACAGCTTCATTGGACTGCTACTCAAATATTCGATGAAATAACAGTACTATTAAACTGTTTCGAGAACATTCGTTGTAATCACAGCTTTGTTGTACTAATTCGAGAAGTTATGTTAAATAAAGAGCATTCGTCGACTATAACCTGCCTGTTTCAATACGAACTACTGTCTCACACAAGAAAGCCGACAAGTTTTTTTTTTTTTTTTTGTAACGATATAAAAGCCGGTAATAATAGGTTTGGAATCAGAAAAAAATCCTGGGCTTAATTTAGCGTTTTTTCCCATTTGAAAAAAAAAAAAAAAAACGAAAATTCACGCAGTTCGCATAAATCATAAACATTTTCCAACTGTACGTACTCGTTGGATGATCTTATTTTGCCTCCGTGCTGACGCTTTAAAAAACATTCTGTTTTTAATTAGAAAGGAAGAAAACTCTCAAAAATTACATTTTTATACATTTTTCCTTAAAAATATATCTTACAGACGGCAATGCCTCAAACATCTTTTTCGGATCTCTGTACTCAAATCGTTAATACTATTTTCAATACAGAACATTACATAGTGAACTTCAATAACATAAACTAATTTCAAGCTTTCAAGGTAAGCAATAAATATTAATAGAAATTAATTATAAACGCGGTGAGAGAAACCGACAGATAAACTATTTGAAATCACATTCACTTTTAAACAATGTTAGGCAGTGTTTAAAATGTTTTCTACAAACGAAAATGATATCGCAGCAGTTGCCAATTAAATCCCTTAGGCTGTTATTCACCAAAAACATGAACTCCCTGTTGAACATGAAAATTTGAAAAGCGTATAAAGGCGGGATGCAAATTTTCAGCAAATTTTGTCGTGTTGTTTCTGCCATCTAGCGGTATGGTTATTTTCAGATTTTTCAGATGAAAATAACCAGTCAAAGATTATGTGAAATCCTCGAAGCTAGATAACAGAAACAGCGTGCCAAATTTTGCTGGAAAGCTGTACTCTGTTTTAGACGCTTTTCAAGGTTTTGCGTTAAACCAGGAGTTGAAATTAATGGTGAATACGGCCATTAGTATATTCTTCGACCACATTTTATGAAACCATGGAAGCATCTGCGCAAGTGCTAACTCAACGAATCCAATGCTAAAATAGGAGTGACAATCATCTGACTCAGAGATAATGAGCAAAATAACACAGAGCGCGTAATTACTGGATATTTTCCAAATTTCAAACTGTCGGTCAAGCTGGCATCCCTCCGACATTTTGGACGCGTCCTCACTGCTAGTTTTAGGATGTGTGGCTGCACTGTATCTGAGTATTCTTGTGCGGTTCTGTAAATCTTAGTACTAATCACGCAATACCCTATTTTATAAAAAATGCTTTTTTTTTTTTTTTTGGTATGTTCTTATGACTAATAAGGATCCATTTCGTTATGATTTGTTCAATACAAAGGTAATTAAATATGATTTACAAAAATGCCTCTCATAGAATTCAATAGCTAGGCATTCTTTTGGGTTTTCCCTACACAATCTAATTGTGATATTTTTATCCAATTTTCAATAGGGAAAATGCCATAGTAAATTGTCTGAAGAAATTCTAAAAATATTTACGAACGTTAGAGTGCGGATGAACATACAGAAAAGTCGAAATCATGAACAAAAAAGCGTTTTCCTATCCAAACAGCAGTAAAGAAAACTATTGGAATCGTGAAAAAACTCGTCTGTCAGATTTAATGTAACTATACGTTTGCAGTGATAATTAAACAACTTTTATGGCTATTTCAATGAATTTATGCATAAAAAATATACAATATTCTTTAACTTTATATTTCGTAAGCGTCTTAAAAGAAAAAAAATATTCCATTATGTACTTTTTTTTAGCAATTCACTTAGACTTATCAAATTAATTTTTAACTTCAATATTTTATTTTTTATTTATCAAAAATTTTCAATATTTTTCTTAGATCATTCAAAAGCTGTAAATACCAAAACATAAAAAACATGTTATATTCACAATAGTAATAGTTTTCGCGTGTGGGTTATGTTAATAAGAGACACTGAAACATACAGATCAACTGCTGAAAATTTAATTTTTCTGATTCGGGGGATCTCAAAACTTGCAATTGTAGAAAAATTTCAGTTCGAAAATTCGATCCTAAGAAAACATACTTTTTACACCATATAAGTGGAATAAAAATTAATTAATTATCAAAATTATTTGCATAGAGGGGAACGACCTTTACCGTTATCATAAACATTCCATCTATCTCTCTCCCAAGCAGAACTAGGACCGTTGGGAAGGTACAATGGCGCAATCAAACTCTTATACAATCTCACTTTATACACATAAAAGAATGTTAGGGGACTGGACACATTCCCATCCCCCCCCCCCCCCCTGCCCCCCACTTTCATTTCATCACCTATTTTATAAGGCCGTTCCGGAAAACAAACCAATCCTGAACGACGCAGTGTCAATTTCTTATGGTATTTTCTATTTCTTTTGATTCCAAAGAAATCGTCTATGGTGGCCTAAGGGCATGTGTGCGAAACGTAATAAAATAAAAAATGAGGGATACCATTTTTTCACCCTCTTTTTTTTGGTAGGGCCACCCTTGGTGAAACAGTGGCGGTTCATTGAATCATCGTAATCTGTCAGTGGAACACGGCAGGCGCATCTACAGAGTAAAAAAGAACTCTGCTCGGGAAATACCACATGCAATGATGTATTTAATAGTTTCGAGATGACTGCTTCCATTGAGAGAAATGATGAGAGGTTGTAATGATAGTAAAAGCCATGCACCGTGGCATGTAATGGATTATACCTATATGCCAGCTTATAGAAATATCATCAGAAAACGGTTTTAAAAGATATTATCGTATTTGATTTTAAAGCATTATTCAAGTTTTTAATATTTATATTTTAGGAAGTTAGCTCTTGATTAACGCTACGGGTGAAATAATTTCTCAAATGCCACCCTATACTCTGTCCCATGGCGTGTAGAAATTAATCATTAAAAATATGCATTGTTAATTCTTCATCATTCAATAGGCACAGAAAAAATTGGCTTTGGGAAAAATTTTTGACTTCGGTTTTCTGATGCTTTTGAATGAGTTACAAATCACAAATTGCGAATTTAATATGTTGTCTGTTTATGAGTTAGTTCGCCCCACCAGTGGCCGAGAGTCTGACCTCTAAGCTGATAGACAAGAAGTGCCGGGTTCGATCCCAGATTCCCAGGTTACCCTTGTTGGCCTAGCCGTTCGGAGTTTCCCGTGGTTTTCTCCAAAATGTGCATGATTACGGGCTGGGACACCTTAGAAAGACCACGAGGAAGGTAGACACTACAATTGAAAATGGCACAAAGTGCATTTCATGTTGTGTTAAGCATTTCCTTTAACTTTTCTACTTACTTATACAAATATAAGGAAGTATTTTGAAACTGATTTGCGAAATAGATATTGTATTTCGCACAGCTCAAAAATAAATGGTCGCAGAATGCTCTAAATTTTGTAAGTGTCATGACGTCTAGCTGTACACAACCAATTTTAGTCGTGACACAAGCTCCAACTTTAGAGATAGCTATGATTTTTTTTTTTTTTTTTTTTTTTTTTTTAATGCTAAATTTTACCATTTTAACTGGTATGTACACGACGTATACACAACACAATACAGGGCTACCGAAAATGAATCAAATACTTACTTTTGTGTTAGATGTAATGGATAAAAGTAGGAGAATTTAACTAAACTATAAATACAAAAGCTTTAGCTGCATAACAAGATTTAAGTTATTAATGTTTTGGGGGGAGGATGGGGGGGGGGGTTAATATATATATATATATTTATCTCCTTTTTGTGAAACTGTTTAATATATACGATATACAATTATCTTCAGTTTCTTGTATATTCAATTTTAAAAAAAGTATTGGATTCGTAAAAATTTTCGACTTCCGGTTTTCGATGGATTTGCGTTTTGGGAAGTCCAGAACATGATTTGACCATTTTTAGGAAATGTGTGTGTGTGACAAAAATTTTATGGCAACTATATATCAGGAATTAATGCACAGAATTTCCTTTAAATTCATATGTAGTTGCACCTTGACATAAAGTAGTGCCTGCGAAATTTTGGTGCAAATCACTCAACCAGTATTTTTTCCATTTAAGGGAAGGCTATATCTCAAGTTCTATTATGTATAATCGAACAAAACTCAGAATATAAGAGGGTCATTGTGAAACATTATATTAAATCAATTTAGGTGCAAATCGACCGAGAGATGGCGTTGTTGTGCTGTAATTTTCCCACTTAACGAGAAAGTTGTAAGTTCAATGAAAATTAACAACAGAATTTAGTTTTATTGCGGTATTGTCTTTCAACTGAAGAGTCGTCTCAAAGAGATTCAATTTACTTTTCAATCTGTCGTAATATTTCCAACCTCTAGACTAAAAATAAGGAGATACAAATCGACCCCCCCCCCCCTATACACACACATCCGACTAATCTGACTGACCAACAGCACTTACTGAAGATCAAACCAGAGTGTTTTCGTTGTTTTCGTTTCGCTATTTTCAGTCTACAGAGATTACGTTTTTGCAACCGGGGCAAATCCTCACTGCGCACAATTGTTTGTTTTTTGTCTCATGGTTGGTCCGGCACTAAGAACACAATATGCTTGCTACCAAGTATTAAAATTGGAGGCGTTTAAGAAATATCTCAATAGACTAATGATTTTTTATTCTATTTCCTGAAGTAGAAAAAAAAAAAAATACACCTTTTGAAATGTTTAAATAAATATATGTTGTGCAGCTTTAAACCGAAAAAAAAAAAAAAAAAAGATTCTGAAAATATTCAGGTGGGGTGGGGAGCCGTTGTGTTGAGCTGTTAACAAAAATTTCTTCTGTTAAAATGCAGGGTAAGAGAAAGTAGCGTGAGTGCCTTACTAAATTATTTTCAGTGACATTTATTTTTTATGAAACATTTCTCTTCATCAAAATTTGATCTAGGGAGGAAAAAATTATAATAGGAAGAAGGGGAAAAAATGGAATAAAATGTAGCAAAAAAATTTAAATCCATTCTTTAGGATTTCATTCACTAGAGGGGGCCTGGTTAAGAGCTAACTTAATAAGATTACACAATGTGAACATTTTAACGGTAAAAATAGCAAAGAGATAAGAGAGAGAGGATTTAAATTTTTGTCAAAGGTTACATACAGGAAAGGGACGGATGTTTTGACAAAGCTCCCTTCTACCCACCCCCATCATGTCATTGTTATGACATCTTGGGTGCACGAAAGTAGCTTGTGCACTTAGCATTCTACAGTCAAGGGCTGTTAGCAAGAAAGAAGGGGAGGGGGGGGGGGGCATAAGAGTTTGCTACCATATTCTTAAAACATTTGACCGGAAAGTTTTTGTTACAGTCAAAACTTTTAATCAATAGCTTACAGAGAGAACGACCTGTAAAGTGGATTTGGCCAAATGGAATATTAATGTGAACGAAGCGAAATAAAGAATCTTTTTTCAAAAATATGCATTTCGAGATTCAAGAAAGAAAATACACTTAAAATCTATAAAGGAAGTTGAATAAAATTTGAAAGATGAATACTACAACGTGCTTAATTCCCACCCCCCGGGAGGAGTAGCTGGGGGGGGGGGGGATTAATCTGAATTCAACACAACGCTACCATCCTTTTTCGGTAAAAAGAGTATCATGATAAGATACGCGAAGAAGGTCAAATTGACATCATTTCGATGGATCACCATGGTAACCGTCATAGCAACGGCGGTTTCTTTTCTTAGAGAAATGATAGGTGAGAAAACTTACGGAGAGTTAGTCGTGTGCGAAAAGGAAACTTTTCTTTTGAAACGTTTCATGTACAGAATTCTAATGTACGACGGAGAATAATCCTGAGGACAGAGAACGACTATACCGCAAAATATAATAGATAAGTTTGACTACTGCAACTAGTTTTTTTTTTTTTTTTTTTTTTTTTTTTTTTTTAACATACAATACTATAAACCTAGTATTAAATTGTCCATCATCCCATTTTTTACTAGTGTATGAGTCACCTTGGGGAAGACATTCTATTTCTTTTTTTTTTTTTTTTTTTTTTTTTTTTTGTGTGTGTGTGTGTGGGGGGGGGGGGGGGGGGGTAAGTGCAGTGTATTATAAACTTAGCATCCAACAATACACAGAGCACATACGGATCCATATAAAGAATTAACTCCAGCCTGACCTAGTTTGAACTTAAAATGCAATTAAAAGAACAAAATCATCTCAACATGAGTGGCTAGCTGTTGCCAAACGCATATTCTAAAGAAAATTAATACGTTGTAGCCATAACACAACCTTTTTACCAAATTTTCCCATACGAATTCATGCAATGTAATTCATTGCAGATAATTTTCATTCCCAGAGAAGTACAATACTAAACGCGAAAAAAAGTCGATTTTTGCTTTATAGACAACATCCAACATCCAAACGTTTTTTTTTTTTTTTTTTTTTTTTTTTATTCTGTTGTTTAATTTTTGACGAAAAATATTCTGGAGAAAAAGAACAAGTTGTTCTTTTTCTCCAGAATATTTTTCGTCAAAAATTTTCGTCAAAAAAAAAAAAAAAAAAAAAAAAAAAGGAAATTTTGCTCTAAAATATTATCACAGATCGATGGTTCAATCATTCGTTTGAAAGGCATTGACGATTTCTTTTGAAAAATATTCCTATTGAAAATTTCCACAGCAAAATGGGCGAGGGGAAGTTACATATGCTCTAAAATATAAAGCACTTTTTACTGGTTGAAAATTACTAATAATATATTTCTTTAATTACACAATGATTGCTTAAAAAATAATTTTCTTTGTGTACATTTATACAAAATTTCATCCTATGGTCTCACTTTAAAAATTATATTAAAAAAAAAAAACAGGATAACTGCACGAACTGTTGGGCGAGTTGCATCAAAAGTTGATAGGCACAACTTTACGTCAATATGCAACTACTTATAAAATTGCATGAATACTTATAGAATTGCATTCTCGAGTTAGAGCTGTCACAAATTTTTTGTCACCCATAAGCAAACCATTAAAAAAAAAAAAAAAGGGTCAAATCCTGTTCTACATTTTTTTAAACTTGTAAATCGAAAATATTTCCGAATTAAATTCTTTCTTCGATTGAATACCGAAGAAAGTAAAGAAAAAGAAAAGTTGCCTTCTTAATAATAAAAGCCCAAGTTTCCCAAAACTAACGCTAAAAATTATTTCACATCTAAAATAATAGTATATTGGAATGTAAAATGTAAACTTTTATCCATGATTCCCATGCCTACATTTCAACAGGCCCTGACTAAAGGCAGGGCATACGGGGCAAATGCCCTGGGCCCCCCTTCTGGAAGGGGCCCCCCTACAGGCGTATGCAGAAATTCTGCAACCTAAAGAGCTGTTATGCCACTGCAAGGGGGCCCCCCAGAATAGGCTTGCCCCGGGGCTCCAGGTAGTCTAAGTCGGGCCCTGCTGTGATATCGAAAATCACATATTCTAAATTATGTATTACATTTCTGATAAATTTAATTCTTTCCCAATTCATTTTCTATCTGTATAAAAAGCGAGTTAATACATGCGGTTTCATTCTTTATTCCTTCTTACAAAAAGAGCAAGCCATACTATTCCTTTCATTTAAAAGAAATAATAATAATAAAAGCAAGAGATGATCTTTCAATCGCTTAATTCTGTGGAGAACAATTCGTTTCATCTCAATTAAATAAAACAGAATAAAAATTTTTCCTGATGTCATTTTGAACATTCTCACATCTGCGACGTAAAAATAGAAATCGCGTATTCTTCTTAGACTAGGGTTATGAATAAAAATTTAACGATAAAATTCTTGTGGTCAAGAGTTAAGGTTGGTTTGCCAGATTCTCACGAACTGATAACGGATTTTTTGGCTAAGAAATCAATCGCCAATATATTTTAAAAAGTTACACTAAATTAGCTGTAACTGAAAAAGTTGGGTGTTGCCTTGGCTTAACTTTTTATGTGGTTTTAGGTAATGTATCCAGCCAACAATTTCTTCACTTCTGCATTTTCTCTGCTGCTGAAAAGACGTAACTTTTGAATACTTCTCTCCCCGTGTCCATCCCGTTCATTTAATGTTAATTCATATTCATCTTCCATATTTTATACATAAAAAACTTTATTCTAGATGTTTCGGGTGACTATTTGTACTGTGAATTTTTTCAAAGGAATTTATGTGTTATTGAAATTGCAAGACATATGATGACTTTGAATTTTATTAAATGATTGCATTATAGATTTCGCTTGCCTGAGTTATTTGTGGGACATAACGCTTCTTCTGATTATCTTCACGGCTGTTATAAAGAAAGAATTCACACTACCTACCAAATAAATACAACATATTATGTGGTGCTTCATACCAGGCGAAATCTTAGAAAATTTATGCAAGAATTTAAAAATGGGCACGGGGAGGAGAAAAAACTGCAACATTATAAAATTATACAATTTTCTTTTTCGGATGCACTTTTGAACTACCTTGAAATTTTTTTGCCTGTGTTGCTTTTCACTATTACTTTATCTGCTGCAGTTGTTTCGCCTATAAGCACTAACTCTTCAGAGTAAAAACTTTTATATATTATTGAAATATATATATATATATTCCCGGAACAGTAATAGAAACATTTTTAAGAACTTTCACTTCTGTTTGTTGGACTGCCTATGCTGGTGATGTTCCATACTGTCGGTGTTCCTGTCAAGAGGTCCCTGTTCCTGTTTTCTGTCTGGCTTGGCTTGTGATCGTCCGATGTCTCTGCCGATTCCCTATTTGAGACCCGTCATTCTGTGTGCAGTGTTGGAGCATATTGTCGTTGTCGTCGTCCGTATGTGCTTGCTTCTCTGCCTGCAGTGGTGTTCAGTGTTTGTGTCGCATCATGCGCTTGTGATGACAACATTTCTCTAGAACTTCCTGTCATGTGTGCTGCTGATTTAAAATCAATGTAAAGAATTTCTTTCGTGTTTTTAGTCGACATTCGATAATTATTTCAGCTGGTGATCAAAGTCTTCAAAAGAAATTTTTTTTTGAACGTCAGTCCGATACTGACTATTCCATTCGCTTGTTTTTAAAAATCAGGCTTGAAGAAGAACTATTATCGTGATATTCCAACGACAAAAGTTTTCAATTTATAGTGTTTTGAATGTCCGCTTCCTCATATAATAAGCCGCTTCCTCAAATTACATTTTGTATGAATTTACAAATTTTTAAGTGTGACTACTATTGACGCAATACTAACAACAACACCATTAAAATATCTATTTATAAAAAACTCAACATATTAAAATAAAATAAAATAAAATAATAATTCTACGTATTAATTATAAAAAAAAAAAAAAAAAAAAAAAGACATATTTCTGTTCAAGTAAGTAAACTATTTCTTAATTTCTATACATGAAATAAATAGTTAAAATACATATATATAACATTTTTAGTATTTAAATAATAACAATAACATTATAATACATGTCTGTATTTCATTTCATTTATTTTCTTTTCATACTAATTTTGCTTGTTATAAGGTAACTTGCTCATATGATATATGGTTTCATAATTTACGTGATATAAATGTTGATATTTTTAATATTAAATTATGACATTGAAAAATTAATATTTATCATATTTTTTTACAATAACATTCGTTCTATTATTTAACAATTGAATTTATTAAATTATTTATTTATGCAATATATATATAATTTTGTTCATATTTTTGCAAATAATTAAAAATAATAATAATAATAATAGTAATAATAGTAATGATAAGTATTATTTACTCATTTCTTTAAATAGTTATTGCTCATACAACTTACATTTGAGTAAGCGTTTGCATACATATATGTTGCATACATTTTATATCATAAATCGACAGAAATTTTACATATTTTCATAAAGTTCTGTGGGTTATACATTTATAATTTATATTGATTTATTACATTTATTGCACAACATGTATTTTATAACAGCTAATTTCTGCCATGACTGATCTTACATATTAAGATCTTATATATATATATTTAATATATTTCCAAAAGAAATTATTCAAGTCAAAATACATTTTGTGCAATCCTTTTTATATTTTATTGTTGGTAGTGAAAGTTTTATAGATATTTATATGTGATACATAATCAATATATAGTATATATACATAATATTCAGTTTTCCATTTTGGTATTTAAATTAATTAGTAATAATGGCCACCAATACTATGATTCCAACTTTTGATGGGGATCCAAATTTTCTTAAATTCTTTTTTGTTCAGTTAAGATCGTATGCAGAGATCGGTGGTATAAAATCTAAAGAAATCATTTTGATTCTAAAAAGTAAATTGATCGGTCCTGCACAAAAATTCATGTTAGAAAATGAAATTTTATATAATGCAACTGATCTGGAATTTATCGAAAAAGAATTTACTAATTTCTTTGCCTTACCGTCTTCAACATACAATATTAATTCATTTAATAACATCACAATGATGAAATCGGAGTCGCCAAAACATTTTGCACACAGATTAAATTGTGTCGCATCAAAAGCATTTCCTGATATTTATGACACAGAAGCACTAAACTCACTAAAATTCTCTAAATTTATTTCATGTATACCACCAAACATTAGAATTAAGCTTCAAGAGGAAGGTATTAATAAATAAAAAGAAGCTGTTGATAGGGCACAAAAACTATTTGAAATTCATGTGACAGAGGATATGACAAAAAACACAGAAAACACAGACACAAACAGTAACATCATTTTGGAGAAAATCAATTTTTTGACTGAACAAGTTAACAGCTTATCATGTAAACAGGATAATAAAAAAGACTATCATGATAAGCAGAACCATCAATTGCAAAACAAGAGAACAAAATATTCTCCAAAAATGCACAGATTTGCTGATAATCAAACACACTTTAAAAATAAAAGAACTTTCTTCCAAAATAGACAAAGTAGAAACAAATTCAATTCTAGAATTTGCCAAATTTGTGAGAAATATGGACACACTGCTAAATATTGCTTCAGATGGAAGAGACAAAATTTAAGAAAACAAGATTATAGACACTACTCACACCAACAAAATTCTGAAGCAAATTTTCGAGACAATACAAAGTTTAAAGAGGATAGGAATTTAAACTGATAGAGAGATCTATTCCTACTGGTGAGAATATTTCTCAATCTCTACAATCACCAGTATTTTCTACGCAAAATAATGATATACCAAAATTAACAAATCGTAGGCTAGTTAATTCTGTTGCTTCTCAAACAAATTCTATCATTACGATTTCAAACAATGTAGCTATACAAACAGAAACGGAGCAAAGAAGTAAATATATTTGTAATGTATATCGAAATGCTTCCTCCTTACCACTTATTAATGCAGTGATGGCTCAATCAAAAGTAAATTTTTTAATTGACACAGGCAGTTCGTTAAGTCTACTTTCACAAAAATTCTTTAATCAAATCAAAACATCTTTGAAATATAAAAGAAAAGGTTCTAATATTACAATTAAGACTGTCAATTCTGAGGTTAATTTCTCATCATGTATAAGTGCATCTTTTAAAATTGAACAAAAGAATGTTCACCATACATTTTATATTGTTGATATCCCTTCATCCTCGTCCTTCCAAGGAATTCTTGGAATTGATTTCATTAAACATAATAACATCCAAATTGATTTTGCTAATGACTTACTAAAAATAAATGATACATCAATTCCATTTTACTCTTGTAATGAAGAGGATGATGGCACTTGTAATCACAATCATACTGACCGTACACATAAAAAAAATTGCATTCCTGCATATTTACATTCTAAATGCATTCTCAACACATATGAAACAAAAGCAATTAAGGTATTCACCAAATTAAAACCTGATCCTACTGAATATATTTTTGAGGGAAATGAAGATAAACAGATAAATTTTTACGATTCTCTTATATCATTCAAGGACTTCCAAAAAAGTTACAATAGGAAAAATCATATAAAAGAAATTTATAATTTCCAGATTTATGTATCAAATAATTCTGAAAAGAGTGTTCATCTTAACAAAAACATGAATATAGGTAAAATTGCTTTGGTACAACAAATCAAAAATTTTGATGTAAGTGAAATTATTTTCAATGATGGCAATCACACGGAATTTAAAAACAAAACTGAACACTCTGTCAATTTAATTCAACCATCAGAACAAATTTTAAACAAAAGAAAATCAGATTTAACTCATTCTGACTTCAAACTTGATCACTTATGTAAAGAAGAAAAAGAGCAGTTGCAAAAATTACTATTCGAAAATTTTGCTGTTTTTTCAAAATCTTTAGCAACCTTAGGACATACTGATAAAGTTATTCCAAATTTAAAGCTCACAAATGATTTTCCAATAAAAACTCTTCCTTTCCCAATACCTCAAGCTCTGCAAAACGAAGCTCTCAATCAAATTAGAGAACTTGCAGATGCTAATATCATTGAGCGTAGTTGCTCTGAATGGGCCTGTCCCATCCTTTTGGTAAAAAAGAAACCGGATGGTTCAGGAAAACAAAGATTCAGACTAGCTTTAGATCTAAGAAAGCTAAACACGGTAATTCAGGGTTCTTCTTACCCTTTACCAAAAATTCAAACTATTATTTCAAATTTATCATCATATAAATATTTTACGTCATTAGATTTTCAACAAGCATATCATCAAATTGATTTACCGGAAAAATTTCAAGATTATGTTACTTTTACATCAATGTTTGGTTCATATAAATGTAAACGTTTATGTTTTGGTCTTAAAACAGCTAGCTCTATTTTTCAATCACTTATGGATAGTCTTTTAGATGAAATTCAGGAAGATGGAATCTATTCCTATCAAGATGACTTAATTTTAGGGGCTAACTCTTTTGAAGAAACAATGTTTAAATTAAGGAAAGTATTCGATGTTTTAAAAAAGTACAATTTAACTTTAACTCCAAACAAATGTTCATTTCACAAAACAGAAGTAGATTATTTAGGTTTTCACATTCAAAATCATACAATTTCTCCGGTGCAGGCTAATATTATTAAAATTAATTCTTTTCCTGTACCCACTACTAAAAAACAGGTGAAAAGATTTTTAGGACTTGCTACTTATTATAAATCATTATTATCAACTTTTTCTCAAATTGTCCAGCCATTAATTGACTTAACCAAACCTAAAGTCGCTTTTAAGTGGACTCAGAAACATCAAGAAATTTTTGAAAAATTGCAACAATTATTTTTCAAACCTCCAATTGTCAGATTACCTGACTGGAACAAAAAATTTTTCGTAAACACAGACGCATCAAAAGTTGCAATTTCAGGTGTACTTATGCAAAAATTTGGCGATAGACTTTTGCCCATTGCATATTTTTCAAAATCATTAAAACCCTCTGAACAAAAATATCCTTCATTGAAACTAGAATTAATGGCCATACATAGATCTGTACTTGCATTTAAGTACTATTTATATAATCGAAATTTTGTAATTCTTTCGGACAGTGCACCTTTAAAAAAATATAAGAAAACAACAAATCCTGCAGACATTACTACTAGATGGCTTATGGACCTTTCTGAATATTCTTATTCTTTTGAACATATACCTGGTTCTAGCAATATTTTAGCTGATTATTTGTCCAGATGTAACTTAGATGAAAATCAAGAAAACCTTTCTACTAATCCGAAGATTGTTTTTGAAGAAAATCTTCCTGTCATTCAAATTGATCCTGATAAGGTGAGTACAAATGGTCATGAAAATTATGAAAAAGGTAAAAATAATTATCAATTAAACTTTCTTATTTCTGGCCAAAATGGTAATAAAGATCCCCTCCTGGAAATATCAAATAACACTTTTGTGTTTGAGCAGAAAAAGGATGATAAATTATCTCCTATATATAATGAAATTTTAAGAAAAGGATCATCTAAGAAGTTTTCTAATTTTTTTATACATCCTGATACTAAAGTTCTAATGATAAAAAAATATGACACTTGCAATGACGCATATACTTACTGTATTGTTGTGCCAGAAAAATTAAAAGCTAAGACATTAACTATTTCTCATTTATCACACTTCGGATTTACAAAAACTTACGAATTTTTATCATCTAGATTTTTTTGGAGAGGAATGTACAACGACGCATTAAATTTTGTTGCATCTTGTACAAATTGTTTAAAATCAAAACATCATCGTATACTTAATGCACCTTTACAGCCAACCTAACCTACACACCAAAATTTCCTGGACATACTATATCTACTGATTTGTTAGGTCCTTTCGAAAATGGTCAATCCATATTGACCATAATTGACCATTTCTCAAGACATGCAGAACTTTATCCCTTAACGGATACATCTGCACAAAAAGTTGTTAAATGTTTATTTTCTTACATATCCACACATGGTCGTCCATCTGTAATTCTTTCAGATCTTGGACCCCAGTTCACGTCACATGTTTATAACAATTTCAACGACACACTAGGTATCAAAATTTTACACTCTTCTGTTGCTCATCCACAAAGCAACGCTATTTCTGAAAGAATAAACAAAAGTATAAAATATTCCATAAAAACACTCCTACAAGAAGGACACACATTTGTAAATGCTATCAATATTCATAAATCTTTGTATAATGGATCAAAACATTCGTCTACACAATTTTTACCAAATTTCCTACACTTTGGCAGAGAATTATCGTTAATGTTTGATACATATGATTCTCAGTGCAACCAACCATTCCTTGATAGAAATGTTGATGTTTATAAACTAATGCATGACCTTGATAAAATTTATCATAAAGCTTACAGTAATATTAAAATGTCTCAAGAAAGAAGCTATAACTATTATCAAAGAAAAACAAAGTTAAGAAACATTTTCGAAAAAGATATAGTATATTTAAAATCTACTGACAGATTTAGACTTAAATATTATGGTCCTTTTATTGTATTTAAAAAGCATTCACCAGTTGTATTTTCAATAAAAAGAATAAACTACCCTGATGAGTCTGCATTTAAGGTACATGTGGATAGACTGTTGCTAGCTCCACCCAGAAACACACATTTAGTTGATAACTGTGTTACAAATGATCAAAACACTTTTCAAAACATATCAACACCTACACACTCATATAATCTACGTCCAAGACAAAAATGCACACCAAATAATTTCAATGCTATTCCAAAATCTACACACTCATATAATTTGCGTCCAAGGAAAAATAAGGCAAATCCTTAAAAAAAAAAAGTGGAACGAGTTACCATTGCAGGAGTACCACTGCAGGGGTAAACTTATTGTCATAAAAATCATATACTCATAAATGACTTTTATACTTTATTTATTTAATATTTATAATTTGAAATTTTATTTTACAATCAATTTATCAGTTTCTCAAAAGATATTCTTAACAGCATTTCTATTATATGGTTTAAATAAAAAAAAAAAAAAAAAAAAAAGGAATATGTAAGCGTTTTTGCTGTAATTCCTATGCGCAAAGGATCTTTGTTGTGCTTACTGCATCATTGCATGCCATTATTGGCGGGCCCACTTTTTGCATGTTCAAGGGTGCAATTGACATACCAGTATTACTCTAAAATGTTGCATATTCTTTTATTCAAATCGATATATTTGACATATTTTCTAAAAAAAAAAAAAAGGAATTATGACAAAATTATAAAAATATACTCTTACGTTATATTAACATTTATTTAAGAACATAAGAATTACAATTTACACACATTTGCATCTTAGACACTTGTCAAAAACACTTAAATTACACATTGTTTTAGTATTCAAAAATAAATAAATATGTTCATAAATAAAAAAAATTATATCTTATGCTATTTCATTGAACACATAATGTTATAATATATCATTTAAAATTTTGAATTTTCCCATTTTTGAATAATTTGAACGTTTTGCTAGCAACATGTATTGCCATAAATGTGTCAATGTGTGAATATTACCGATCGTGACTTTTTTTATGCTCTCAATTTTCTTGGAATGCCTTTTTATGATTTTTGTAGATATCAAGTCATTGAATCTACACTTTTTTTTTTATTTTTTTTTTTAATAATTATCCCTCCTTGAGAAGATGATTCGTTCAAAATTATTGCCCCAAGAATCATCAACTTAATTGAGAGCATCCAATTTTGAGAATTCTAGTATGCTATTAAACTAGTAGTTCTCTATTTATTCATTTGAAAATCTCCCGTCCTTGTTTTTGAGGTGCTCCCGATCGTACATTTTTCTTAATGGCGTGGTGGAGCTGTTTTTTTACATGCCCTGTTCATCTAGGACGAAGGCCCTAAGCCTGAGTCATATACTTGTGTTTCTCACAAGAGTAAGGTGGGTTGTTCGTGTTACGGTGGATGCCTAACACAATTGAACAGCTTTCCTGGCTGGAATTGGCCAAAACACATTTTTGCTTATATTTTATGGTGTTATTCACACATCATATTTTTTTCATATTTTTATTTTGACAATATTTTTCTGATGTTTCTTACACATCATTTGGTGTATTGTATATTTAGTTTTAGATAATTTTGCTTCTTTAGATTTCATTTTTGCATTTATATATATTATTTTCTACTGTAATGAATATTATTTCCACAAAGTACTATTATGTTTGCAAACTATTGTTATATGAATCTAGCAGAAGAAATAATTAGAAAAATACATGATATCCAATATTACTGCTTTTTCATTGTGACTGTCAGTGATTCATATAGATATATCAACAAATCGTATATGCAGTGGACTATGAAGCATGTATTTAAGAAAAATAATATGACTGGAGAATATTCTCATGGACATGAGTGAAAATGTGCACATAGTAAAAAAAAAAAAAAAAATGTAAAGGTAGCTACTCTATATATTTCATACAAAGTTGTACAACTGTTTACATATACATTTCTTTTGATATCTTATACATATATATAATTTTTCTGTTCTATATGTAGAATATGTGTTGTATATGATAACCCTGGGCAACACCTTTTTCCTTTTCAGACGAAGGGAAGAAATATGTGATATCGAAAATCACATATTCTAAATTATGTATTACATTTCTGATAAATTTAATTCTTTCCCAATTCATTTTCTATCTGTATAAAAAGCGAGTTAATATATGCGGTTTCATTCTTTATTCCTTCTTACAAAAAGAGCAAGCCATACTATTCCTTTCATTTAAAAGAAATAATAATAATAAAAGCAAGAGATGATCTTTCAATCGCTTAATTCTGTGGAGAACAATTCGTTTCATCTCAATTAAATAAAACAGAATAAAATTTTTCCTGATGTCATTTTGAACATTGAACAGATCTCACATCTGCGACGTAAAAATAGAAATCGCGTATTCTTCTTAGACTAGGGTTATGAATAAAAATTTAACGATAAAATTCTTGTGGTCAAGAGTTAAGGTTGGTTTGCCAGATTCTCACGAACTGATAACGGATTTTTTAGCTAAGAAATCAATCGCCAATATATTTTAAAAAGTTACACTAAATTAGCTGTAACTGAAAAAGTTGGGTGTTGCCTTGGCTTAACTTTTTATGTGGTTTTAGGTAATGTATCCAGCCAACAATTTCTTCACTTCTGCATTTTCTCTGCAGCTGAAAAGACGTAACTTTTGAATACTTCTCTCCCCGTGTCCATCCCGTTCATTTAATGTTAATTCATATTCATCTTCCATATTTTATACATAAAAAACTTTATTCTAGATGTTTCGGGTGACTATTTGTACTGTGAATTTTTTCAAAGGAATTTATGTGTTATTGA
This sequence comes from Salticus scenicus, assembly GCA_963930645.1. Lineage (NCBI taxonomy): Eukaryota > Metazoa > Arthropoda > Arachnida > Araneae > Salticidae > Salticus > Salticus scenicus. Next base: position 8,275,080 of record OZ005653.1, read on the forward strand.
AATTGCAAGACATATGATGACTTTGAATTTTATTAAATGATTGCATTATAGATTTCGCTTGCCTGAGTTATTTGTGGGACATAACGCTTCTTTTGATTATCTTCACGGCTGTTATAAAGAAAGAATTCACACTACCTACCAAATAAATACAACACCTGCATTTCAACTGTATAAAATAATGAAAAAGGATAACTTAATGGAAAAACTTATATCACAATCGAAAGTAGCATCCCCATATACTACAGATTTATAATACCAAGTTTGAAATTTCTGCTGATATTTGTTCTAAATTTACATGGATAATAGACCCGCAAGCAGACGTACACAATCAACAACCGCTAAAAACCCGATTATCGATTTAGAGGTCCTCAAAAAGTGTAAATGCAACAAAATTTCAATTTCGAAAATTTAACCCCAAAAACAATGCATGGCATATGCGGGTATGAGAAAGTAAAAAATATTTCTCATACACTATAATTGAAACCGAATTCTTTTGTGAGCTCCTGACAGCAAAGCTCTAAGTGCTATTTATACCATTTACAGGAAAAAGCATACTTAATGCATTTGATTAAATATACCGACTTAAAAGGTATTCTAAAAATAATTATGAAAATGAGAGTGGAGGCAGACACAGAAACACACACAGAGCGGATGAACCGAATTCATAAACATTTTTCAACTTTGCTGGAAAGTGTTAAAATAAGGAAGAGAATCGGAGGAAATTTATCTTTTGGGCGTTACAATTCACTCCTTATGTAATACCAGATACTTCATATCTCGGCAGATGTCACATCTCAAAAGAAGTCGTAAAAAAATAGCCTCGAAAAACTTAACGATCTCCAAAGCACTTTTTCCTGGAAACAAAATAAATATATTTTCTTATTTTTCCGGATCGTTTTTCGCTGTTACGTTATCTACGGCGATATCTTAATTTCTTTTTTAGGTCATCTACCCACATTGAGCAGAGTTCGAAACGATACAAATTAAACGAAAAATGCATGATTAAATAAATGAATAAATAAAATAAATAATTCGCAGTAAAAATTATGCGACAAACCCCGCCCACTTTTTTATGTAAATAAATATCTCTGTCGTCGAAGAGTGGGCGTTGGTTTGAAAAAAAAAACGAACGACCGTGCAAATTTATAATTGCGTAAGATTTTCTAGATAAAAATAACCTCGAACGTGTTAGCATATTTTATATACTGGCGATTCCCTTGGATAAAATTACATTTATTAACATTTCTGAACAAACATAAAAACTATGAATTTTATTAGTTTATCTATCCCTTTCCGACCCCAGTCCGTACGATCATAGACCTTACATAGAAATTAGCTTTATTTTCAGTTTAAGCACATTAAAAAAAAAACAAGCTGTATGGAACTATTCTACTATTTGTAATAAGTTTCATAAATTTAGAGCAATGCGAGCTTTAAGTAAGTTATTAAAAAAAAATAAAATAAATAAATAAAAGCTGTCATAAATGGTGCACGTATAGAGTTAGTCCTTGTCATACATAAGTATATACAAACTATAAGTTTGATTCATATTTATTCTTATTCTAGAGTTGGTTTCAGATCGAGATAAAGATGTAAAAGAAAACATACCCATTCTTGAAAGAATAATTCTGATAAATTCCATCCATTCCAAAATGTTTTATTAGCACACTGATACATCCCAACAACATATATTCTGTAAATACAATGTTTGAAATTCGGGATATAATCAACGTTTTTAACACTTCTTAGTAAATCTCAAATATAATTTATATGACCATGTTCACAAAAAAAAAAAAAAAAAATTATACCATAATAATTCCCAAATTTAATATAATTCGATGAAATCAGATTAAAGAAAAGGTATTTTCAACGTGCGTGACCACATATTAATTAACGGTCAAAAGAAAACGCACAGACATTAAAAAATAAAATAAAAATCAAATCATTAAATTCATATTTTTATTTATTTTTATTTCGTATTATTGCACGCGTACTATTTATTTCCTAATTCAAAATTATTAAAAAAAAACTTTTTCGATATCGCTTGTAACGATACTGTTTATTATTAATTTTCTTTTCTTTTTCTTTCAATAATAATAATAATAATAAAAAGATTTTGATGAAATTCTGGCAAAAGCAGAATTTAGTTTAGGACGGAGGACTATCAGTTTTTTTTTTTTTTTTTTTTTCTTCCCAATTATAACATCGCTTTCAAATTATTCAATTATATTTTCGCTAAATTTTAGATTTCGATAAATGTCCAACTATCGAAAAATGATTTCGACAAATGTCCAACTATCGAAAACGACAACGCAAAAATCCCTGTCTGAGACTAATAGGCCCTCAGTCCTAAAAAAAAAAAAAAAAAAAAAAAAAAAAACATACGTATCAGCTAAAATAATCAGATTTCGGGAACATTTTTTTGTAGACTTGTGTAATTATTACATATGAATACTATTAAAAAATTTGGGTATGAGGATTACGGACAATCCGCAATAATCTGGAACTAGGAATGTGGGTTTTCCGGAAAATTTTCTGAAAAATTTACCGAAATTTTTCCGAATTTTTTTTTAGTATCTAAATTACAAAGGTTTTGTCAAATAAAACTAATACATTAAAAGCTACGAGTAAACAAAACTATTCAGAGAAAAATATGAATAATTATACAATTCAAAAAGAAGTTAATAAAGAAAACACAGAAATTATGATTTAATGGTTTTTAAACATGTGTAAAGCTAGAAAGTTGTAATAATTTTTAATGACTGTTTTGCATGTATAATGATTGAATAATCTGCATAAATAAGAAATCTGTGTATCTTCTGTAGCTCCCAGATATCATTACCAACAGCTGAATCCCATTTTATTATGTAGGGAAAGGGAAAATTGTTATGGGAATTAATGTTTTTTTTTTTTTTTTTTAATAATAATTTTTATTATTCTGTTTTCATTATCAAAAAAACCTAGAACAATGGAATTTGGCTTTATTTTTCCCAAAATTTATTTATTTCATTTTTAATATTTCATTTTGAAGTTATGAAAGTTCTTTTTTGCATTTTATAGCTTCAAAAAAAAAAAAAAAAAAAAAAAAAAACTTTTTTTGAAAAATAGAACAAATTTAACAATCGTCAATTTTCCGAAAGTAAACATAGAATTTCTTACAAAAAAAAAAAAAAAAAAAAAATCTCATAACAAATTTCTTAAAAGTATAATATGAGGTTTGGCTGCCAATGAAAGAGAAATTGTACACGCTAATTAGCAAAGTATGGATCGCACCATGTAAGAATCCATTTCATTAAAATTATTTTGAATTTGATTTTTTTTTTTTCAATTTGTTCTATTTTTAAGCATAATTTACGAACACAAAATCATATTTTTCAATAGATGGTAGTATTGGATAATGGATGTAATCCTCTGTTCAAAAAAAAATTAATCTGGAAGTTTGGGAATTTTTTTTTTTTTTTTTTTTTTTTTTTAAATTATTGTTATTATTATTTTAAACTTTAAATGTTACATCCACTATGAGATTTTTCAAGTACAATTCAATTTTAGATATTTTAAACAAATAAAGAAATATTGAGTTTTTTCAAATGACCCTCCAGTTAAAATTTATGATGTCATTCATTTTATCTATTTGACTTCCTTAAATTTTAATCAAAATCGAACTCTTTATTTATTAAGGCAATTATTTATAATTCCTGTTGCCTGCATAAAAAGACATTTTTCTTCCACTTTAGAAACTAGTTTTAAAAAGTGATTTAAAAAAATAAAATTGTGTTTTTCTCTAAAATCTTCAACAATGCCAATTTTGTAATTAATGCATTTTTTTTTTTTTTTTTTTTTTTTTTTTTTGATTGAATAGTTAACGAAGATTAACAATGTCCTAACTTTCCGAGTCACTCTCAGAACTAGAGACAATAAGGTGATTTAAATCAGAATTGCTGCCTGAGTTTGAAAAGCATTGCCGTATCATCATTTATCAAATGAATATTTTGAAAAACAGATATACATGCTCGGCTGTACAGAGGTGGATTAATTTATCAATTTTTTTTTTTTTTTTTTTTGTTATACTGCCAACTTCTCTATAATTATCGTTACCTTATTGAAGGGAGATTCAAAATTCTGATTAGCAACCATAAATCTCTTGTATTATAATAGATAACCTTTTTCCTAAGCAAGTTGTTCATATGGTTCTAAAGATAACTTTAATCGAAAACTTTTCTTTTTCCCACTGTATCTGACATATTGTAACTAATAACTGTACTGTGATTAATAAAAGAAAATTTAAATATATCATGTAAAAAATTTACTAAAAAAATTACTATTTTGGTTTGAAAATTTTCCGGAAAAACATAGCAGAAAATTTTCTGAAAAATTTTCCACCCTACGTCACTATCTGGAACCTGTGTGTTTCTCCTGGAATAAGAAATTCGTAGGATGGATTTACAGGGTCACAGCATTCAGATACATTATCTCAGTTAAGAGGGAAAATAACTCCAAGTTCATTTTCAGTTGTGTTACATTTGTTTGAAAATTACCTTTACTATCTTTTGTGAATAATAAATTTGGTGTATTTATTCTACAAATGCTAAATATGGAGTTCTCAGTTCTGGCTGCTGGATATTTGTTGAATGCAGTATTTTGTTTCAGTTAAAAAACAATTGTTGCTTCTTTCTTTAAAACTATATTTCGCACAGAAAGTATTTCATAATCTATGTAGAATGAAAAGATTTTTTTTTCCCTTCCTTTTCAAAGTTTTAATGACTGTGGCAAATGCAAATCACAGAAAAAATATTTGCTTCTGGTGCCATAGTTGATATGAAGAATCGATTAATTACTGATTGATCATTACTACATTATTTTACTTTATCTTAATTCTGACGGTGCAGATTTTGTTTGTGAAAACATCCGTTATTTTATTAAAATGTCAGACACAAAAATCCAAGTAAAATAAGAAAGAAAAATAATACATTTCGCATAGATTATAAAATCTCTTCTTTCTGAACTTATTCTTTAAATTGTTTTCAACATTTGTTAATTTGTTACACGGTTTAATTATCATTTTGCTTCAGATTCAGAGTGAGTTTTCTTAAAGTAGGCAGGTATTAAAAAATTTCGAAATATGTTTAAGAAAATACTTATCTGAATCCATAATATATCCGAATTCTTTTGTGACCTCCTATGCTGAAATAAACCAGTTGTGTTGTATGTGCCATTTTCAATAGAGAATATTCTATAGTAAGCTTAGATGGCATATATCAGAGTCAATCCATTCTAATTTATTTTATTTATTTATTTATTTTTCACGGAAATGAGAATGCAAGCAGGGTACAGTCAAATCGAATATTCATAAATACTCTTCAGCTTTATTAATTATATTGAAAACACTTTAAAAACACGTAAAATTAAATTTTATTTAAAAGATGTAAAAAATTTTATCCGAAGCTGTTCGCTTTTAAATAGTAAAGCATCATCAGGGATTTTTTACTTTTTTCCAATGAGCAGTTTTTTAAATATTTTTTCTTTCACAGTCAACAGTTAAGTCTTTTAATAACGTGATTAGCAGCAAAGTCAATTTGAAGTCCGGTGAAGGTTGGATCAAGGAGCTAAGAAAAATAAGAGAAGCTGGAATTATTAAAAAATTACACGAGGCTATTGTAGGAGAAAACCATCATGAACTGGCAGAAATAAACTACTAACTATTTTATAATATTGTGCCAAATTATTGGCAAAATTGCAGCATCTTTAGAATTTATTGTATTTTTGCATTTAATTATATTAATAGCTTCGGAAATGTAAAGTTCTTGGATAGTAGGTGGTTCTGTAATAATGTTGGCTTTATCCCAAGGGTTAGCGTTTGGGTTGGTATAAATGAAGTCGACCGGAGTAGAATTTTTTCCCTTCTTTGATATTACGTGTATGTTCTTGTATTCTTTTGTTTAAAGTCCTCTCAGTTTGTCCAATATAATAGAAAAGTTCTTTGTTGCTTTCAATGGGAATTTGATAGACACCTCCAGTGGGTCCATTTAAGTCGCGGTCATGAAGAGTTATACAAGTTATATACAAATTAAATTTACGTTGTATGTAATGTTTAAAGCTATAGAATTCTTTACAGAAGGAAGACTATTAGTATAACAAAATTTTAGAGTTGAAACTAGAGTGTGAGTAATAGGTTTAATCAGCATGCTATTTTTTATATTATTAACAATTTTTTATACTATTAACTATTGCTCATTGGAAAAAAGTAAAAAATCTCTGATGATGCTTTACTATTTAAAAGCGAAAAGCTTCGGATAAAATTTTTAACATCTTTTAAATAAAATTTAATTTTACGTGTTTTTAAAGTGTTTTCAATATAATTAACAAATGACACGTGTTCAGTTTAACTCTTTTTTCAGAGATTATTTGCTCTTCAGCTTTGTCGTAAAATATTTAAAACAAGAAAGATAAATCTGATGGTTCACACACATCATAAAACACTTTCTAACTATACATTGTTTTCATACGTTGCATCGTTTAATCTTCAACTTTTCAAATGAACTTCATATTTTAAAAAAGCAAAACGCAACTGAAAATGAACTTCAAGCCATTTCCAATTACATCCAATTAGGTATTTTATGCACACTTATAAATCAAGCTAATCATACCTAACCTTAAATAAGACGCACATAATATATATTCATTTATTTATGTTTTGTGCCGTATCGTATATAAATATTTTGAAAGTTACTTAAAGGGGTCAGGTACCTTTTGAACGGTGGAAGTATCAAGATCGTGATTCTTTTTATAATAACTTGAAAAATAATTACTTTTAAAACTTGTAATTTTTAAGTGTTAAGAAAGGTTTTATCTCTCTGTTACAGCTATTGGATGGAATACAAATAAAAAAAAAGTAGAATTATTTTAATGGCTGTAATAGAAAGATAAAAAACTTTCTTAACAAATGTTAAAATTTACAAGTTTTAAAAATAATTATTTTTTGAATTATTTTAAATAAAGCTATGATCATTTTTCCCCCTGATATTATCTCCTTTCAAAGGTATCTGACTCCTTAGTCTTATACGTCGCAATGTATTCATATTCTTTTCTGAGTCCCTGCACACAAATTAATAGAGTTGCTCGTACCATTTTCATTACGAAACATCCTTTTAATGAACCTTAATAAACTAGATCAATTTTAAGGCATTATAAAAATGTTCAATTAGATGAAAACGCGATGAGTCAGGTGGACAGCGGTGCTACCAACTTTTCAATATCCATCGCAAATTTTTATTTAAAATGATTGTCTAATTGTATATTTGTCTAATCGACTATCATTTACATCGAATATCATTCTTCAAAATTAGTGATAATTATTAGATAAAAAAATCTGCACAATTTGGCAACACTGGTGGACAGGCAGACAGATGAACAGAAATCATAAATGTTTTTCAATTTTTTTCGGAAGTAATAAAAAAAATAAAAAATAAAATAAAAACATGTAGAAATAAATAAGGTCACTAACCAACGCGGAACAGATGACAACACACCATCTTCTATCCTATGTAATTCTCCATCAAGGTTAGGATCGCATTTTTTTTTTTTTTTTTTTTTTTTTTTTTTTCCCAAGCGTCTTATCCGCACCTATCTTGCGTTTGCTAATTAACTGTTGGAGGTCGCCCAACATCATAAAGCAAAACAAGTTATATCAGTGACGGGCAATTACTTAAATTAAACGCTTTGGATGATGAACCAGGCAAAAGTGGACGCCGTAAGCCTAACTATAACTGACAAGTAGAAATTCAGTTAACCCTGCAGCCTATTTAATAATAACAGTTAGCGGCCATCTGCATTATTCTGTTTAGCTTCCGGTGACACCTCTAGGAAACAGTTATTTTGGGGTGGTTACGTTTTATGAGAGTTGTTGTTTCGAACTACATTCGCTTAAATTAATAAGTTACGTAGAAAAATAATCTCAAAGAAGCTTTTGAAACTGCACCGAAAAACTGGTGAATGGTGAACGGAAACTTTGAAAGCAAACACATAAATTCCAAAATAACACTGTAATAAGTGCTTGGAGTTGAAATAATGAAGCAAGTCCCTTCATCAATCGAAAAAATAAAGTAAGACACGAATGCCGTGTAAAAACGGTAATGCACCTTTAATACAACTGAATAATTAATAGAAAAAATACATATAAAAATAAAACTAACTTTTTTTTGAAATATAATGTAAGAAAATTACAACAAATAAAATATAAAGAAATAACGTGTAAAAAAAAACGCTATGTCAGTCGTGGTAAAAAGAACTTAAATTTTAAATATCTTACGAAGTTTTTAAAATAGAATGCATCATAGTCAACATGATGCCCATACCATTATCATAAATGATATTTTAAAACTGGTACGAAATCTTTACGATGCATTGCGATCATCATTGCGGTCATTTGTGCCAAATTTTGTTCTATTTTCCCATAATAAGTTCAAAACTTTGAATAAAATGCAAGAACTCAGCAACAATTGTTTCGGGCCTGCTTTGTTCCCCTGACGAAAAGTTGTGTTTTCTTTCGACCCGAAACAATTGTAGCGAGTTTTTGTATTTTATGGTGTTTATTCAAAGTTTTGTAGATACTTATTAGTATTAAACGCCAGTTCCTCTGTTGCTTTTTAGAAGCTTTTTATATGAAATTGACTTTGCCACTGTGTCTTCGTGTCACGCTAATAACCAAGGCGACTCCACTTCAAAGTAAATATAAGCTGTTTCGTTTGTTGCTCCTTGGCTTTGTTGGTTAGAGTGTCAAGTTAATAAAGCGGTGGTCGAGAGTTCGATCCCCGAAGGTGCGGCGTGTTAATTTTTGCAGATAATTAGTAGAAAAGGTGTTGTTCAATGGTGGACTGTATCTAAGTAAAACTCGTTCAAATGAACAAATTTAATTGCTAAATAATATTTAATGATAAATGCAATATTTACAGCTATATACAATTTAAGTCGATGATGATGTGCACCATAGCACAATACAATTAACAAATCAGTGGCCCATGGTACATAAAGGGCGCATTCGAAAGTATTTCCCGGTCACTTCCCGAGTTGGGAAATGACGTCACGCGGGAAGTTCGGGAAATTAGAACTACCATATAGGAGCCTTACGAAAAATGACCGAGATATAGCTACTTCCGTACGCATCTCATCTTCCCTGGAAACAAATATATAAATAAACATGGCTCCTATATGATAGTTCTAATTTCCCGAACTTCCCGCGTGACGTCATTTCCCAACTCGGTAAGTGACCGGGAAATACTTTCGAATGCGCCCAAAAAATGAGGAGTTAAGGATCCGGGGGCTGGGGGGGCACCATGGTCCGCAGTGGATCGCTCTACGAAGCTAACTGAATAATAACGGCTCCTCTCGCAGGAGGGCGCTGCAAGGTTTACATACATAAGTAAGGGGGGATCCGAAACGTTCCGGACGGACCCCATTGAAACACTGTTTCAATCAGCAAGCTAAGATCAGATACATATAAATACAATACAAAAATTAATACAATTAATAAAATAAGTCCATTGAAGGAAGCAATATAATGTATACAAAATAATGAAATAAAAAAAAAAAAAAAAAAAAAAACAAGATATATAAGCGAGTAAATAATAATAATAATAAAATAATAATAATAATTAGATCTATTTTCCTGCATGGGTAAAATGCTGATTTTAGACACCGGGCGTATAAAATCCCTTTAGCCGTGCGGATATCCGCAACTCAACATTGCCATCGGAACCGGGGAACACCCTTGCTATTCGTCCATGTGACCAAGTGCAGATTGGCAACTGCTCATCTTTTATTAGTACGAGCATCCCAGGGAGTAAATTCGGTTTTTTGAAAAGCCATTTAGAACGCTGCTGCAAATGATTTAAATGGCTATTTTGCCAGCGCTTCCAAACCGTTTGAACGAGTTTCTGGCTTCTTTGCCATCTATTTAAGAGATTATCTTATCTATCCACAAAATTTGGTTCCGAAATGGCATTAATTGATTTTCCTATCAAAAAATGGCCAGGAGCCAAGGCCTCAAAATTGTCCTCATCCGATGACTAGGGGGTTAATGGCCACGAATTTAAGACTCCTTCGATTTATATGGTAACGGTTAGAAATTCCTCCAATGTTAATCTAGCAGGACCTACTATACGTTTTAGGTGATATTTGAAGGCCTTAACTCCGGCTTCCCAAAGCCCTCCAAAGTTGGGTGCCCTAGGGACAAAAACTTCCAACTAATAATTTCTGCAGTGAGCATGTTTGAAACGTCTTCGCTTTTTTGTACCAACGCTACCAATCTCTTTAGTTCTGCGGAAGCGCCAACAAAATTCGTAGCATTGTCGCTAAAAATAATAGAGCTTTTACCGCGTCGAACAAAAAATTGTTTAAGCGTTGCAATTATAGCGTATGTAGCGAAGTATTTTTAGTGGCAGATAAGTAATTTTCCGTAGAATAATACAGGTATATGTAGAGAATTTTTTTGCAGGTAGACAAAATGTAAGTAGTGAAGTTTTCTTTTCGACGGTTTCCGCTAGACCACATTTCCGTACAACTGAAACAGTTTTCTTTTTCTTGCGTTGTATGCCGCCAGACATCTGATTCATATCACTTCCACTAAAATACCCAAGATTCTATCCAGAGGTGTTAAAAAAGAGGTGTTAAAATTCTTTTTAATGTTATTGCAAACACCCAGAGAGAGAAACATTTTTGTTACTAAATAAATATATATATAGAGAGAGAGGAGAGGAGAGTATTATGGAATAGTCGAGAAATATGGAATACCGAGGTTTCGGTTCAATTGGTGCTGCTATCTCTTCAAAATACTATGAATTACTCAAGAAGGATTCCCATGAAGCAATACAGTAAGAAGCAACCGCTTATTGCTGTCGTATCATTCTCTATAGAACAAAGTATGTTTTGTGATTTTTAAAAGTTTTTGCAGGTAAGTTTTCAAACATTTAAACTTACTAGTACACATGTGATTTGAACATTGATGTTAAGCATAATGTATGCTCAAAGAATTGTATTTTGTTTTACATTGGTCGTTTTTTAGCTGAAAATATTTTGTCCATCAATTTAAAAGTTCATTTTTAAAGATGGCGTGTCGGGTATTATGGAATATTAGGTATTTCACAGTATCATCTGAAATTCACTTAATGTATTCAACTAAAGAAACAGAAAATAAAGATGCCGAATGTATATTCTGTCACAGAAAATTCTCCGAAGATGATTTTAGGAAGTCTAATTAGTTTTTCTATGGTTTAAACAGTTTAAACCACCTATTCCATATTAACCTGTATTTGTAACTTTTTTTAAAGTAAACTTTTTATAACAGCAAAAAAATTTTTTTGGATTTTTTTTTTTTTTTTTTTTTTCATTAACAATTCATTACAAATAATTACAGAATGTACTTATTTTGGGGATTTTCATTAAAAACAAGTAAAGTTATTTTAAGAAGTGTAAATGGTATTCCATAATATCCTCCTCTCATCTCTCTTTCTATATATATACCGATGTTTTCGATCGAAGTATATGAAATATCCTTTTTTTCTTTCTCTAAGTATTAGGCGTGCCTGTTGTTTTCGGATATTATCCACAAATTTTCACAAAATCTGACCATTTTTTCTACAACCATAAACGTGTTTTCTCTATTGCACCGTCACGAGCGTAACTATATTAAATCAAAGGCGGCCTAGCTGAAAAAAAAAAAAAAAAAAAAAACCCTCGTCGACCACACCCTAGAGGGAAAAAAAAAAAAAAAAAAAAGTACTAATTCACTCGCACAAAATAGCGTGATGTTTCACGCTCGTTATTTTTTCTTTTAGCTTACCGTCATTCACAAATTCCGATTTCTACTAAATTTTCAGATCTTGTCAGATCTAACTTGCGTTTGAACGCGTTGCGAATGTTTGTCTTCTAAAAAGAAAATTCGCCACAGAGATTTAACTGTTATGGAAATACTCTAGTTACAACGGAACTTATTTCTTAAGAATTTTAGTGAATTTGAAAAAAAAAAAAAAAAAAAAAAAAAAAACTATTTATGAATAAGAGTACATTTATTTTTATACTTCTTCTTTTCCATATGTGTTATAGAAAGTATTATATTGAAGTGAAATTTTTGAAACTGTGTTTTTACTATGATTAAGACTATGGGCTATGTTGAAAATCTTATATCACGATACATAACGAGTTTTAAATGGCGATTTAACGATGTATCGATATTAGAAAAAACCTATTTACTAAATTTTTTGAAATGTTGTTTTAACTTTAATACATAAATTGTTCTACAGTGTGAATAATTATTTAAAAATATTATTTAAATTATTTAAAATTATTTTTTCAAGTATTTTATTTTGATGATTTTTATTATTATTATTATTAATCTACAAAATATTTAACAATTAGTTAAGTTTTTCATGTGACACTCCAAAATTGAAAAAAAAAAAAAAAAAAATCACCATCTTATTAGTAGATTCACTTACTATTTGAGAGATCCAAAGAACTACACTACGATATAGTTCTTACTTCCAAAAACAGGTGCAATTAAATTAAATCGATGTCTATTTGTCAATATCCTTTAATGGTGTGAAATTCTTTAGTGTATTTCTGTAAATGACTACAAACATGTATATACACAAACAAAAGCTACACAACTTATTCATTGTAGCTCATAAAAATTTGTTCAAAATTTTCAAAGTCACTGGGATGATTTCATAACGTTCTATTGAACTTTTGTTTTGCGTGATCCTGTAGATTAATTATTAAGTGTATGCACATATTTTCTGCAGAAAAATCCGTTTAAGTATCTGATTAATGTACGTTAGTTGCATTATGTTAAATGCAGTGTGATCACATTAAAATGCGTTTAAACGACATTCTGTTATTAGGCCGTAGAAATACAAAGTACTCTGGCATGCCCTGTACACGAACAACAAAAAGAATACACACCGAAAAATATACAGATCTCGGGTAATTTTTGCGCCCACTGTCATTCTCGAGGTACATACAAATTCTGCTCGTAAGCCGTAATGAGAAAAAAGAATTTGGTGTGTTTCTGTACATGAACTACAGTCAAAATAATAATAAGTTAAAAACTTTGCATAGACAACCATAAAATGTAAAAAACTCGCAGCATTTGTTTCGGGTCGAAATAAAACACGATCTTTCATCCGGCGAGCAAAGTAGGCACGTGTGCTGCAAACAAAGCGGCAACGCATTTTCTCTTTGACCGGAAACTATTGCGGCGAGTTTTTTTTTTTTTTTTTTTTCATTTTATGGTCTTTTATGCAAAGTTTTTAACTCATTATTTTTCAACGCCAGTCCACCGGTGCATTTTGTTTTACAAGCAAAGTGTAAACCCAAAATTATACAGCTAATTCTGTGTACCTCACGAACATCATGTGTACCAATTTGCAAGTCAACTGGAAGATTTGTGTTGCCGCCATCGAGGTAACTTTTTGAGTCTGAATAGGGAGGCCTCCACAGACGTTTCAGTAATTAACTGGGTAACTTGCATTTCCATATTGTTATGAATATGGTCCCTAATGAACCCTATTCAATTTTCAATTAAATATAACTCACAGTTTTAAAGATACTAGTATGCGTGTTTTTTTTTTTTTTTTTACTGATTTTCTTGCGTAAAAATAAAATTTTTTTAATTGACTAAATTTTTCTACGGGGATCGTATAAAAAATTAAAAAGTGTAACTTTCTGATAAATGCTCTTTAAATTCGATCGCTCACTAAATACAAATTCAAGTTTATATATATATAAATATTTAACTATAGTTAATTGAGACTGACTTTTAAAAAATGTGGTCAATTTAAGCCTTTATCTACTGACGGTACTTTATAAAGCCTATAAAAGCGAATTTATAGAACAAACGTGAAAAGTATTTATAAGAACAAAAGGTACGTACTTACCTCCATTTAACTACAAGGTACACGTATCCGTTTTTATTCCAGAAAGGATTTTACAGAGTGCTGTTCCTCTTTTTCCTTCGCATTTTTAACTATCTTCACAAATGTTATAATGAAATCCTATGTTACCTCAAGAATCTCTCATCAATCTTAGAAGAAATATAAGGAGCACAAAAAATAAATATACGTTTTTACATATTTTTAAGTTATAAATATCTTTTTAGACCTCTGTGTAAAAGTGGTACACTAAAGAACAACCTCACTAACCTCGCTATGTCAGACTGGATAGCTCAATTGATAGAGCCTTGACCTTGTAAGTCAAAGATCGGGGGTTCGACTCCCGGTCCAGGCATTATTTTCACTCAGTCGGAAAAATAAAATTTCAATAAATATGGTTTTCTTCCAATCAGTTGATTGTGTGATTTTAATAAAAATTGAATATTTAGTTATCTACATGTTTGGTACGCTTATATGAAATATGAAGCTATAATTAAATTAAACAAATTTCTACTAATTTTTATTATTATTTTCTTTAACGCGCTCTCAATTCAAATCCACCCGTTAAAAACTGAACACGATCCACACTCGAAATCGACATACACGGAGAAAATAAATAAATAAATAAACATAACTCTCAAAGCAATTTAACCAACCCGTCCCACAAGAAAAATATCAGTTTGTATTTCTATAAATTCAACATATTTTGTACTAAAAAAAATTTAAACCCCATGAAACATTTTTTTGATTACGGCCTTGATTCATTATAAAATGTTTTTGCGTGAAGGGTAGAAATTATTCACATGAAATGATTTGAATGCAAAAAATTCGTTTCAAATGTTGTTCTTTTCAGTTCGGTAAACGAAAGTGATTACTAGCATTACCGCGTAACAGGACGCTGAGCAAACAGATTTCGGCTTCGGAACCCTTTGATCTTCCGGTGAATCAACAGTTAGATGGGGTACTCACTCTAATTCCCTTCCTTTTTAATGAGGCACGTTCTTGCATTGTTTGCATTTATTCGAACTCGTTTCTAACTGGCTACTTTGCGAGAAAGAAATAAGCCTGTGCCACAAAAAAACAAAGAAACATAATGCGGTTCGCATTGATTTATAAAACACTTTTCTAACTGAACTTATTGGTTACTTCGTTTAACCTTCAACTTTTTGTCCACCACTCATTTACAATAATCACAATCTTTTTCTGTACATGACATATGCCTTTGTGCGTCTGAAAAATGTATGTTTATATTGGTATGTTTTAGGCAGTATAAACCTATTAAAATAGGCTTTAAAGAAAGATCTTTCATAGACCATAATGCATCCGAATTCTTTTGCAAATCCCTGTATAGAAATCAGCGGTACTATTTATATCACTTTCAACAGGGCCATAGATATAGTAATTTATATAGATCTATCATCCCCATGTTGTCGTGCAAAGATTTTTGATGCCGAAAAAACGTTTTGGCATCAGAAATTGGAGAAATAAAACTCGGAAATAATAATAGAATAGAATGTTAATGAGTTTTGAGAATGCCAAAATATTGCGTGGCTTTTAAGCATATTAATAAATATATGAAAGGAAATGGGATAAGTTTCCATAAGTAAATCAGATTTAACCCTTTAAAGTTCACTACATATTTACTATTGAAAACTGTGAAATTAATTAAAATGATCTGGTGTGTCACTATCCTGAAATTTAACACTCTAAATACAGGTTGGAGATTAAGAGGTAATATAACGAGTACTGTTATGTAAACCTATCTTAAAACAATTCAAATTAGACTTCGGAAGACTTTTATATGATAATTATTTCTGTGTGAGGGGGGCTACCGATTACTGCACCTATATTTATATAGCATTTAAATCTGTTATTAAAATTAAAGTTCACTTAATCAAATTATTCTGACAACTTTCACACGCAACATTCCTTGAAACTTATCAATCTTAATCAAACTTTTCCAGCAACAAACTTATATTAACTTCAAAATACAACAATTGGATCTCCTAAAATTATTTGTTTTTAAGTCACTCTAAGAAACACAGACAAAGGTCAAACATTAAAAATCTTGACTACGGTAATCAGGAAGCCTCAAAACGTGTAAATATACAAAAAACAAGCAATGAATATTTAGCTTAAAAACATACATTATTTACTATATCTCTATGAGGAGTTCATTTCAATTCCCGAACAGCTTTCCTGGAAATGGTAAAATATTATTAGTAAAGCACATTCACTAACGACAAAAAAGGAGACTATCGCTTAAATATTTGCAGCCCTGTATGTCTTTCGAAGATTATATACAAACCACATTGTGCACCTAAATATAATCCTATAGTAATAATACATGGCCCAGCCTGAAATAAACTTCCGTCAATTTGCAACTATTGTCGCACTTTTATCTAGTTCTTTTGTGTAGCCCTGTAAACGAAAAATGAATGATTTTCCCACCATATTCTACACGAGACATGTTTTTACGCATATAAAAAATATATATTCGTTTCATCTGATTTAGTGCAGTGTATAGACGTTAAACTCTACTTATCAGTACTTTCCCCCATATACGTAATTTGAATTCTCTTGGGCGTCCTTGTACACGAACCATTTGCTTCATCTCAACGAAAAGCTTGGTGTAGCATCCTTATATCATACACATTTAGAATACCAAGTTTGGACTTTCTGCTACTATTTGTTCTTGAGCTATGCTGATAACACACATACAGACAGACACACAAACACACAGACCATTCGCTAAAAACATGACATTCGTATTCAGGGGACCTCAAAACGTGTAAATATAACAAAAACTCAAGTTCGAAAATTTGACCCTAAAACAATACTTTCTCTACCTTATGGTAAGAGAAAGTAAAAATGACTTTTAGACTCATCACTGGTCGGAAAAATCAAATAAATATAGGAAATAACGTAAAAGTAAATACTATGTACAGTACGTACAGTGTTGTTCGAAAATAATTAAATTTCAGATATAAAAGGGCTACTTCAAGTTTTTCGATACTGTCTGTTTCGAAATTGTCATATGATAAGCACAAAAGTGGAAGCCCACTGGTATGGCATTGACGCATGCAATAGCAACACACACCGGAAGCGACCTTTTGAGCAATTTCAATGAATTTTATTTTTATTTTTTATCTATAAAGCGATATAGAAAAGAATTTTTAGTGTGTGGCTTATTTACGTCTATCCAACAACGGGATTTTGAGATTTTTCCCCATTTTCCCCCTTAAGGAAGGGAGAACAATAAAAACGCTTCCAAGCATAACTTTGCTTAAAATTAGCACAGTAAGATTAATTTTTATGTGTGGTTTGGTTATGCGTTTTCAACACGCACTATCAAGGAATATTACGAAATTTCCCTCTGCCTACCTCCTTTAAGGGCGGAGTGGGGGCAAAAACACATTTTTAAGAGTAACTCTGTTCCAAAGTACCTCAGGAAAGCAATTTTTTTATATGTCGGTTGGTTACGCGTACTCAACACACACACTACAAAGGGGTTTTGTGAAATTCCACCCTAGCGCTCTTGGGAGGTGGGGACAAAAAACATGTATTCATGTGTAACACTTCACTAAACTATCTTAGGAAGGAGATTTTTGATCTGTGGGTCGGTTATATGTATCTAACTCATAGTATAAAGAGATTTCGCTAAATTCTCTCCCCTGTCGCTTCTTTATGAGCATGGGAGGGGGGGGGGGTAAAAAACACATTTTAAAACAGATTTTGGTTCATATAATCTCAGGATCTCGATTTTTTTTCATGTCTGGTTAGGTATGTGTATGCAAGTTGCACTATAAAGGGATTTCGCGAAGTTACCCCGCCTTCCTCTTCTGGCTGGCGGGTCAAAAAACACGTTTTCAAGTTTAAATATACTCCAGATTACCTTAGAATGATGAATTTTGATGACTGGGTGTTGATTAAGTGTACGGAATATGCACTTTGACGAGAGAAAATTTTGCAAAACTTTCAACATTACCTGTATGGGAAGGGGAGTAAAAATTAGGTAAGGCACTGCCAAAGGCATTGGGGGCTCGAGATCCGAAAAGTGTGGGGAGCAGGAAAACCGCTACTGAAGGTAGCGGGAACTTTAACTTACATTTCGACTGATTTCTTTCTTTCTTTCTTTTTTTTTTCAGATTTTTTTTTTTTCATTATTATTTTTATTATTATTAATGATATGAAATAGTGAGAATTCATTTCGATATAATGACCAGCGAAGCGGGCAAATCCTGCTAGTTTATATATAAAATTAACTATACTTACTAATTATTTTACCAGAAAAAAACTTTATATTCATAATTGCAAAACGTTTAGTACATATAAATTATTTAAAAAGAAAAAAATTATATAAAGATATGTACCCACATACATACTTTTATATATATTTCCAGAAAATATTTTAAGAAATTGCAGAAAATCCAAGAAATGTTCATTTTCTACTCTTATAATGAGTAGTCTTGCGAAATTCGACCTTTACTGGAGTTTGGTTTCTCTCAGAAACCAAACATTTTACATAACTTTTCGGACATTTCTGTTTATTTATATAAAAAATTTAAAGTTGAAATTTATGACTGAGAAGGATTGTAGTAAGTTCATGTGTTATTATTTAAAATAAATATTTTTTCTTTATTTTAAAATTGGTACAATTTTAAAAAATGAAAGTGACATCTATATCTGGCTTCATCTGAAAAAACATTTTTGGGATTTTGCTGTAGTGCTGCCATGTAGTGCAAAGAGAATGAATAAGAGTTTAATATTCTATTAACATTTTGTAAAAATACTGAAAAATTGTTGGGGGAAAAAAAAAAGTGCAATGTTTGGTTTCTGGGCGAAACCAGTGAACGTTAAAGGGTTAACTAATTTATGAAAAATATAATTTTTATAATAAATCGCTTTGTTGTTATTATGAGATAATTATTGTCTTCGTATTTAATGGAATACTTTTTTTTTTTTAATTAAATTTTAATGTTTCTTAAGATTTTATATTGCTAAGTATTAAGGAATTTTCAAAATTTTTTTAAATGTAGTTATCTGCAGCGGAGGTAAAGCCCGCTAGTTTTAATCTATAACTAGTAAGTTGTGGCAACCTCAAGACTTTCTTCTATATATAATCCTATAAAAATTTACGCAATACAAATTATTTGTTAAATTACAATTTATTAAAATTATTTTCCATGATGAATGCAGACGATTTTTACCTCAAAGTAGTATAAAAATAAATGCCGAAAGAAAGTCAATTTTTTAAAGACATAAGTATACTGTAGTATAGTAAAAAAAAAAAAAAAAAAAAAAACGAAAGATAGGTATGTGGCGAATTGTATATGGAGTTTTTCATTCACTTTTAGTACATAAATTATTCATAAATTTTATTTGTTAAATTACCCGTGTGTGTTCCCGTCTGGGAAAAGACATCCACTAGAGAGTAAAATGGCCGTCTTTTCCCGAATAAAAAGGAATCATTTTTTCACCCTCGATGATAAATCTATGTCTTATTACTATATCTATAAACAGGACACATACTACAGTGAACCTAAATAACAGATGTCAATTTCAAGCCATTCTAAAAATATTTAATAATGTTAGAGTGCAGACAGAAAGACAAACTGAATTTATCGCTTTTCAAGGGAAGTATTAAGAGGCCACAGAACCTTGAATATATATATATATTTTTTTTTTAAGTGAAAATTTTTAAATTATAAAATATGTAATCGGTTCTCACAACACGAAAATTGCATTAAAATATTCTCATTCTTCATCGAGTTAAGTTAAGAGTAATTAAGTAATGATCGCTCATATGTTAATTGAAATTTGAACTTCAAAGTGAGTTCTTTCAAAATCATATTTTTTTTTCAAATTTGCGTGTACTTTTTTAACTACTAATCCTAATCGCTTGTAACTTGATCCAGATATATATTTTATGATACAGTACAATTTAAAAAAACAAAAAGTTAGAAATACTGTTCCTTTTATTATTATTATTATTATTATTATTATGACACATCTGCGGAAACTTATCAAAAATTTAAAACAACTGTTTTTATTTCTTCGTTTTCCAATATTCTGATTTTTACTTCCATTTCCCTACTACCGTAGGTAATGGAAGTATTTTATTCGGTCCAAAAATTCGATATCGAGTTCACCTGATTTACACATTTTAAGGTCTCCTGAGTCCAAAAAAGTAGTTTTTGGCAATTGGTCAGTGTGTGTGTGTGCATGTGTGTGTATATGTATGTATGTGCGGAATCTTCGGGCTATCATATATCTGAAACTAATAAAGATAGAACGACAAAACTTCAAAATTGGTACAGGTCAGGTGTACAGATGGATTTTCTAAATTTTGGTGAAAATTGGAAAATCAGAAGTGGGTCATCGAAAACCGGAAGTGGGACCGGAAATCCGTATCTCAAAAATGGCTCGATTTTCTTCATATTTGTTATATAAACACTCTGTTAGAAGTCCTTTCGAATTATATAGTTGGTTAGTTCAGTAAAATTGATAGGCGCCCTGTATAAATAGCTCTATTTCAAGTCTCGCAAGTGCGTTCCTTTAAAAATAGCTGTACGGATTTTTTTCAAACTCGTATTAACTCCCTTTTAAATATCCTTTTGTATGTAATTATTGTTTTCCGGTCAATAATTGAGTATGCTAAGTTTTGGTAAAAGTTGGTGTCTCAAAAACGGCTCTAACGATTTTCTTGAAAATTGTTACATAAATCAATTTTAGATATCCTTTCTCATGTATTATACATAGTTATTACAGCAAAATTAACAGCCATCCTGCTTAGGTAGTGTGAACGCCGCACCTCTGATTTCGAGAGTATCCAAAAACAAGAACTGAAAAGTTTGGTAGGAAAGTGTGGCAACAGTGTGTGCGTATGTGAATCAAGATGGACTAGCGTTCCATTCTATATGTTTTTTAGAAAATACTTTATTTGATGTTAATTTATGTGTTCGTTATGTATTTTATGTTTGTGCCGTAAGTAAAAGTAAAATCTTTAAAAGTAAACCAAGCGTGATCAGTGTCTTAATGTGTCTCGAGATGAATTCACAGGAAGAAAAGAACCAGGTGCGAAAAAGAAGTCGCCACAGGTAGGTTAATTTCAGATCTCGGAAATTGGGGTTTTAAAAAAATAACTCAACCACTTTTTCTGTTATTTTCTAACTTGCCATGTAAACTCTGTCTTATATGTCTTTACTCGTGTATTAATTTTCTCATAACAGAAAAAATTTAGGTTTTTATAATTCGTTAGGTCAATTTTATGTATTCTGATCATACTATCTCCAAATAAAAAAAAAAAAAAAAAAAAGAAAAAAGAAAAAAAAGAAAAAAAAAAAATACATATAATACGTGTAATCGTGGGTAATGGAAGTCATGTGGTTGTTTCACACCAGATATTTTTTTCATATATTCTTGTTTTAAGTTTAAGATAAGCACAATCTGCCCCTTTAAAATACGCATAATTACTCTCCTTTTTTAAGAATACGGTAATTAATAATGTTTCTTATAAATTACAGAAAAAAAAAAATATGCTCGAAATTTAGCGAAAATAATTGTGTTAAAGCGATTCGAAACCGACACACTTTTAAGTCCTTTTAACTAAATTAAACATCCTGTGTCCCTTAAAAAGAAGGCACGGGTGCAGCATGAACATAGCAGCACATCTTCCACGTGAAACGGAGAAAAAGGTTGTACAGTCGGGGAAAAAAAAAAAAAACGCAACACCCGCTGTAATTTCGTTATTTATTGACGCAGGAACATCTAATAGACATAATTCAACAGGAAATTAAATGCACTTTCTGAAAATGTCGTCGAAGTTTGAATTAGGGATCATCTACATATTGAAATGAACGCCAACTTTGAATATGAACGCCAACTTTGAATAAACGCCAACTATGAATATGAACGCCAACTTTGAATGAACGCCAACTTTTCAATAGCAACACCCAATTCTAACTTCGTATTCGAATTTCTGAGAGTCTGGCAGTGCGGAAAAGTATACTGTTTGTATACTTTATCTTTAGTATTTATAGAGTTATAATCAAAAATGTGTTAGGGGTTTATCTCTAAATGTAGAAAAATAAAATTAAGATCTTATAAGAAATAGACAAAATTTTAATGTTTTACACCGGAAATCTTTCGGGAAAAAAAAGAATTATACAAATTAATAAAAACAGTTACTTTTTCCAATTTCTTAATTAACTAGAATTCAGTTTTTTAGATTTGTATATACTTCAGTACTTTTTTAGATAATTTTAGGTCTATTTTAATGCATTACACTTGCGATTAGTCCAGACAGTACTCTTTGAAAACAGTGCAATATTTTTCAAGTAAAACTGTCTATTATCGCTGTACTGATCACCAATAAAGCTTAAATTTTCCTTTGTAGG
This sequence comes from Salticus scenicus, assembly GCA_963930645.1. Classification (NCBI taxonomy): domain Eukaryota; kingdom Metazoa; phylum Arthropoda; class Arachnida; order Araneae; family Salticidae; genus Salticus; species Salticus scenicus. The sequence goes on from OZ005653.1 coordinate 8,297,398, forward strand.
TGTAACATAATATACGAAATGAAATAATATATATATATATATATATATATATAAAATAATGCATACACTAAATCGTTTCAGATAAATTATTGTAAGGGTTCATGAAGTAAATATTAAACAATTTTAATCGCACTTACCAGTTTTGGGTCAGTTGAACTCTTTGGAACTGTACGATTCGTTTTATAATTTCTATGAAAATATAATTCCTTATTTAATCCTTTCGCGACTGCTGACATAGATTCACGCCATTTGAAAATCTGTAACTGACTGCCCACTGACAGCAGTGGGCGTTTCTTTCGTAATTTGTGTGTTACTTATTTCTTAAGTGTATACCCATTGTTCATATTTTTCCAATAAAATATACTATGGATATAAATATATTGATTAGAAAGAATACAATTATAATATATATCCATTTGTAATATAATTGTGAATACAGAAAATTTGTTCTGAAATATTAAGCATATTTGAAACACTAAACCCCGCCTATTTAGTTATTTTTTTTCTTCTAGTGTTCGTTTAAAAGATTCAAAATTTATCACCAGTAATCGATGAAGTAAATACCACTTGTGCATATTTTTGTGAAGATGAAATAAGGGGTTTAACACGAATACTCGATGGCAAATTTACTTTTTTTTTTTTTTTTTCTGTATTGTTTTGTTTTAAAGAACGATGAAGGCGGGGCTTGTCTTCTTTAGAAAACAGGAATTCTTGATGACTAATGACTAAAAATCATCATTTTTGTTTCATTTTTTTGCGTTTGATGTTGTTGTTATATAATTTCACCAGTAAGTAAAAAATAAAAATGTTTTGTTTAATTTTCTTGTTATTTTTTTAAGATTTGATTCGTTATCTCATGCAAAACTATATAAGAGACGGCCCCCTAAACCACTCGAAAAGAAAGATTTATTTATATCTCGAAAACTAATAACTGGAATGAGCTGCAAATTTGCACACCCATATTTTTCACCATTAGGATTCATTTTATGTAAAAATTAATATAGTTCATAATTCATAATTTTTATAAATATGAATTTATTAATATTTTTCAGAATGAAAAATATTTTTCAGAATCAAAAGTAATGATGGATTATGTTTGGGTTTCTTCACTGTATCTTGTAAAAAAAAATATATATATCGATCAAGTTATTTTTTGTGAAGATATTAATAAAAGTTTGAAATATGAATTTAACATTAGCACCTCAAAACTTTGAACACTTATAACTCTGTGAAAAAATAAGTAAAATATACAACCAATATACTTTTTCGCGTTGTCGCGATCCCAGGAATTCAAATATAAAATAAAAATGGGGCACTACCATTGAAAAAAATCAAAGTTGGCGTGCGTTTTAATATGTAGACGACCCCCAATTCAAAAATTTCAGTTCATTTTCTGAAACTACTCACAATTCCCCGTCGAATGATACCTATTACATTTTTCTACATCGATTAGCAACGAAGTTACGTTGAGTGTTGCGTTTTTTTTCCCCCGACTGTACCTGATGCCAAAGAATTATGGAATGGCATGATTCATGATTACTTTTGCAATGCAAAAGAAATTTTAAACAAGTAATTCGAAAGAAATTCATAATGTAATCACTCTAAAAAACAAAAAATGTTTTTTTTTTTTTTTTTTTTTTTTTTTTTTTAAGACGATTAAAAAAAAAAAAAAAAAAAAAAAAAAAAGAAAAAAAAAGAAAGAAAGAAAAGTGCAAACAAAAATGAAGGAAATAGGATAATGAAGAATTAACTTAAAGAAAAATCGTGACTTCGTTATTTCAACCCGAAACAATCGCAGTATGTTCTTGAACTGTATGATGTTTCTTACAAATTTCTAATTCTCATAGCTGTCAATTCTTCCGCTGTTTTAGCACTATTATTTTAAAATAAAGATAAAATGTTTATCTTCATTTTATTTAATTGTATAATTTTAATCTTTAAATAAAACAATTTTTTTTTTTTTTTTTTTTTTTTTTGGAAATAGTGGTGTTAAAGAGACGAAGAGTTGACACTTATGAATTCATTATCTATCATTCAAGATTTTAGAGGCGCATTTTGCTGCAAATAGGGTATATATTCCAGATTTTTCTAGTTTTCTATAGAATAGCCCTGCCTCCTGAAGACGACGTGCATATATCCTCAAATTAAAATGTACTTCAAAAGTCGTTTCACTGAAGAACCTGTCCGTCAGTCAGCTTTAGGCTCAACTTGCAAGAAGATTGTAATGTGCTTAAAATTATAACTTTAATTCAAAAGTTTCATTTATAAATTTTAATAGAACTTTATTTAATTTCTTCCCTTCTTACAAAACAATTTAGATTTGGCTATTCATTAGTCCCTAAAAGTAAAATTTTAAGTTGATCTTCTAATGCACCATATTTTCGACTTTTTTTTTTTTTTTTTTTTTTTCTTTCCCCGAGCTGATTACCGAAATAAATAATTGTTCTTGGAATTTTTCACTGAAACTTTCAAAAATCGTCCGGTTTTAAAATGTTTGGAAATAAGTATAACGAATAATGTGTCCGTTTTAAATTCGCTGAATTTTTTGAAGGGTTCGTTTAAGAAAACTAAATTATACTTTACAAGATAAAGCTTCTGAAGATGTCATTTTTTGATAATCAATTGCTGAGATTTGTGATTTTTTGTGACTGATTAACTGATTAACAAAAAAAAAAAAAAAAAAAAAAAAAAAAAAAAGAAGAAGAAGAAGAAGAAGAAGAAGAAAACGAAAACGAAAACGAAAACGCAATATATTACTCACGGCTATTTACCGAAATGCAGAACACGTTAACTGATTAAAAATAAATAAATACATTTCATAGCAGCAGCACCATAGTCAGATAGACATTTCGGAGAGGGTTCAAACTTTAGTACAGAATGTTGAGTGTTAAAAATGACGTCAAACTCACAATTTTTCGGCGAATTTGTAAAATTTCGGGAGGGGGGACTTCGCTGTGATTTATAATAAAATTGTCGAAACATGTGACTTTTTTCACTGGAAATGAAAGAAATTTTTACTATTTCAATGTCTATATTTTTGCTTAATTCGAAAATATGGGATCATTTTGGCGCCATTTGACTTAATTTACTTGATTGCAGAAATACGCTATTTTCACACGACTAATTAATGAAATTATTTTTATGATGGTCACGGGAAAAAAAATAGTTGCTGGTTGTTTATTTATTTATTATTATTATATATATATATATATTTTTTTTTTAAGTCGCCACATGGCGAGTGGCAAGTAACTGTATTCCAGTCTACTTATCATGAATACTTAATCCTTAGATTGTTAAATCCTTACATATTCTTTCAAAAGAAAATATTCTTATTTTGTGCTTAACTTTGCTCGATTTTCACATATGTAAAGTTCTGAAGAAATGTAAGTTTTATTAATTTTTATCTAGAATATTTCTTATGGTGAAAAAGATAGTTTATTAGAAGCGATAAATATCTTACAATAGTTAATGCAAAAATACTGCCTTTTAATGTAATGGCAAAAGAAATTCGTACGATTAACAAAAATAATACCTTGACTAATAAGTTTCTAAAAGAGAATTTTCTTTTTTAAGATTAACGATCACCTTTGCTCTGTTCTTTTTCTGTAAATTATGTTACTCCATTCTTTTCTCGCATACGTGTCAATTTTAAGAAAGCGTTATAATAACTTTTTATAGGTGTGTCAGTAAATAGAACTTAAATTTTATTTAATTTATAAGAAACAATAAATATATTAATTGTCATTTTCCAATCCCAGTGCTATTACATGATTCTTCTGATCATGTTTGTAATATAATATAGTTAGTAAAATCGTGGCTGGTTCTGCTTCTTACGATAAATTATTATAACCAAAAAAAGAAGTTATTTCATATCTTCAAAGACATAACCGGCATTTTCGTTTGTAGCAGTCAGACAGAACAATAACACCTTCTTTATTCGATAGATCCAGCTGCTCATCATCCATAATGTTCGATTGTGCATCTATCTCTCCTTTCAAGGTTTCAGCATCTGACATGACACGATTTTTCTGGCACACGCGTGTTATCATCACGAAATCCATATAGATACGTGAGGGGAAGTGGAAGATAGCTGCGAACTTAGATTGAGAAAAGTATTAAAACTTTTGGAAGAGGTTCGAACTTTCGAATTTTACTACTTGATATTCATAAATGATGAATAAAAAATTTTACATTTTCTACTCTTCATTCAAGAACACTGAACGATGCATAGGATCAAAAGTGTGTATGTGTACATTTTGTTTGTTTATTGGTAACACATGTGCATCCGATTTGTATGCTTGATTCGAAATCCGCTTGTAAATCTTCGTCAGATAAAGGCAGATAGCCCATGACAGAATTACAATGCGAAAAATTGGAAAAACAGCCAGGGCCTGCACAGGAATCGAACCCGCTCTCCTACATTAGAAGGCGATTAGCAGTGTGGTAACATAACCACTCGGCCCCGTGTATGTGTGTATAATATGTATGTATAACATGTATAGAAGTGCATGATAACGCTGAAGTGTGTGTTAAACCGATGTTCTAGATTTCGAGTTTATCAACTGAACCAATCACTAGCGAAAGTTGGTGACGTTCCATCTGACCAATAGAAGACATTGGTGGAGGAAGCTAGCCAAATGACTGACAAATAGCGACAGTAATTTGTATATTGTATGTATATGTCTGTGTGGGTAATGCACATAACCCAACCCAACCCATAAAAATGCGTATATTAAAATTGCTTTTCTCAATCTTCTGTGTTCATAACAAAAATGAATGAGATTCATAAAAATGATCGGCTTTCTTGTAACGCTTTAAATGACAGCTAACTCAAAATTTAATCTCAAACTGTTTATTCCATCCACAGTAGTGATAATTAGACTATACGTAGTTCATTATTTGTGTTACAATACACAACATTAGCCAGTCATAAATTATTGCGGTTATTACAACGATCATAAATTACTACGACTTATAGAACCACGCACTTATTGACCACATATTTAACTCCCTACAAGTTAAATCTTTCACAATCCCCTCCGCAGCCGCAGATAATGAAAATTGTGATGACATACATTCATGTGGTTAAAAGTGAACTTTGTTTACACTAAAAAATTAAGTTAAATACCTTTAATTCTCTTACCAAAAGCCTTTTCGGTCAGGCTCCCGACCATCTTCAAGCACTTACTCTATGACATGGAACAAAAATATTGTCTAGACTAGAGATGGCGCTACATAAAAAAGACAAAGACAGACCTAGCACTCAAAGTGTAAAGCAGGTCCCTGAGGATGGTCAGGCGTCTCACTGAAATGGCTTTGGATAAGAGAATTAAAGGTTTTTAGTTATTTATTTATTTACTTATTTATTTTAAATGTGACAGAATCCCCTAGGGGTGTGTCTCAGACTGTTGCGGATAGCGCATTGTTTAACTCTAGTGCGGCGTAAAACCCACTCAACTGTGAACCCTTCACGAAGAGTCCGGACTCTCATAGGACACGGACCTATATTACAAAATTTAGGCTCATCTCTAATTATTATTATTATTACAGTGCGTCCCAAAAGTTTATAGACAACCGTTTTTTTTTATTTAAGAGCTAATTAAACGAGTAAAAAAGACGAAATAAATTATGTAAATATGTATTGACGTAATACAAATAATGAAATATTTAAAGAACTTTAAACACACATAAATTTAATATGAAAAAATAAAACGAAAATAATGCTGTCCCAAAAATATATAGACAACCGGTGTTAAAAGCTGACTGAAGTACTGATCTTCAAATTTGCATATTCCAAGGTTATGTACTTGTAACGTAATAGTTTTCTGAGATAAAAGCGAGGCTGTTTTTCTTTTTTTGACTGATTGTACAGATGCCTTGCAACGTGCAGTTTTCCAATAATGAAATTTTGAAAATTTATTGTTCCAAAGCTCGTGGAATGAAAGTTGTGGACATTTCAAGAAAAACTGGACGCAGCAGGGCTGGTATTTACCATATTCTGTCAAAAGGTGAAAATTTTGAAACAAAATCACGTCCTGGGCGACCAAAGAAGACAACTAAACGACAAGATATAGAGATATTCAGATTAGTTTCAACCAAGAACCTGTCTGTACGGTCAATTTCTAGAGAGATGACCGTTGCAGTATCAAAATCCACGGTGCATCGACGGCTGCAGGTAAGTAAATACTAGCTTGCTTATCGCAAAAAGCTTCGTTCACCAAAGTTGACAAAACGGCATAAAGACGCTCGTGTTTAGTGAGCTCGAAATCATGTGAATCGGACATATGAATGTTTGAGTGTTCTGTTTAGTGATGAAAAGAAGTTCAATTTAGATGGCCCCGATGGTTGTAAATATTACTGGCTCGATATTTGCAAGGAACCACAAACTTTTTTCAGCAGACAACAAGGAGGGGTTTCACTCATGGTGCGGGGAGCATTTTCCTTTAACGGAACTATCGTCACTACCGATATTGTTTTTTTAAAAGGTCGTCAATGTTTCGAAGTTTACCAGAAAATTCTAGATGTATGGTTACTTCTATTTGAAAAGTTGCTAAGTGGGGAAGAATGGATATATCAGCAAGACAATTGCTCCATTCACGTGTCAAACTCTACAATGCAATGGTTTAAACAAAACCAAGTAACTGTTATGAACTGGACAGCCCTAAGTCCTGACCTGAACCCAATGGATAACCTTTGGGGAATATTTGCTAGTCACGTATATGCTAATGGTGTCAATTTGCATCTGTTCAAGATCGAATGCTGCAAATTGAAAGAAGTTGGTTTTCTCTAAAGCGAGAAATTCTTCAAACTATTGTTTTGAGTATGCCTGATCGAGTTTTTGTAGTGATTAGGAAAAAAGGCCCAAAAATTTGAATGTTAAAGAAAAAATAATGAGTTGTCTATAAACTTTTGGGACAGTAAATTTTCAGTTTTAGTTTCTATCACAGTGTCTGTGATTGTAATATAATATTTTTGTATAATATTACTATTGTCTTGATATTACTTATAATTAAAAATGATTTTGAAATCTTTATTCATTTTTTTCAATGGTAAAATAAAGAAAAAACCGTTGTCTATAAACTTTTGAGAGGCACTGTATTATTTTAATTGCTATCGCTGCCTCTAACGTCATTTAATATATCTTTTTACTTTCTAAACTTGTACGGCAAAAACTACTACTGCATATAAAATCACTAAACATGGCAGTTTTAAACAGAAATATACAATAAACATGCTAAAACAAAACGTTTTATACGTTGGTAAAATATTTTAGGTGGTATTTAGTTCTGAATTCCGCAAAAATATTTCTGTTAAAAAGTTCCAAACGGCTACGCATAGCAACTTAATTGCATTTTGCTAGAGTATACTTCAGTATCCTAAACGGGCAACGAGTATCTCATCAGTTTTTGATTTTAAAAAAGAAGGAGAAAAAAAAAAAGCTTTTATTTTTCGTTTATTTATTTATTTATTTTATTTATTTATTTATTTATTTATTTTTCAATACATAAAATATTTGTGGATTATGATGTAAAGCTCAATACTATTTTAAAATTATCTGAACTCTAATAGAACGTGAAATAATTTTCTGCAGATTTCATATAGACAAACATATGTTCTACTTATAGCTTAAGACCTCCTTTTTACAATTATTTTAATTTGCTGATTTATTTCTCTTTTCTCAACTTTCTCGGGGGGGGGGGGGGATCCAGTTTACTGAATATTATAAAAACTCACTTTCTCTCAAAAAGAAAAGTAAATATTCTGAATAAATAAATTTATAAATTAAATTATATAATCATAAAAATCCGTTTTAAACGTAAAGAAATGACTATTTAAACCTGTGAATAATAACTTAAATTCCATATAAAAATCCTTCATTGTTTTTCCTAAATTTTTATATCTTCTCTTTCCTTTCACAACGTATCTATTTTCAATGCAATGGAT